>BPLQ01015627.1:0-332477 GCA_021605075.1 Caerostris darwini
ATATGATATGAAAAAATGTCTGAGCATGATAAATTTTACTTTTTTTGTCGTGAATTTTTTACATATTTTAATTATTGAGCTGTTTAGGAGGAAACTTAGATAATCTAATTAAATAAAATTCATTAAATCCATTGATTTTAAATGGAATTTAAATAAATAAATAAAACCACTACATAAAACTTTGATTATTAATAAGATATTTACGATTTCTTGATTTGTCATATTCATAACAGTACAGAGCTGTTCTAAACCTTAATTTAAAATTCTTCTTCTTCTTTACTGGCATTACAGCCTAGTACAGGCTTGACCCTCCAACACAACAGCTCTCCATCTGTCTCGTTCCAATGCCAATCTCTTCCAGTTAATAATTTTCAGTTGTCCAACATCCTCTTCGACACCAGCAATCCACCTTTCCCTTGATCTTCATCTCTTCCTATTGTTGAACAATTTATATGACATAATCCTTTTAATGATGTTTCCCTCATCTCTGCTATGAACATATCCGTGCCAGCGGATTCTTTGGGATTTTGGGATTCTTTGTGATTTAATTACATGTTCAATTTCTTTGTTTGGTTTTCAATGGTTCCCTCATCTCTGCGATGTACATGTTATTTAAAATTAAAATTGATAAAAATTTGAAAAAAAATTCTGTCAAGTATCCTTAATCCCTTTCTTTTTCCTATGGAAATCACAAGACATTGTGCTGCGAAAGTCTCACATATAAAGAAAATAAATTACTCCTCGTCTGCATCTGGACTTGCCTTATTGTTAAGTTTCCGGTGTACTATAATGCTATCAATCTTAAATACTTAAAAAAAAAAAAAAAGAGGTACAGAAAAATCCTTGAAAACAGTACTGGCGTGCCACCACCCAGCTGAAAAAGTAACGGTTATCTGGACACAGTCTCACCAAAGACATCTTGCATCATTCTGAGGAGAGGAAACACTTTCTCCCGGGCTCCTTGTGAGCTTTGTGTGGGATGAGGTGAAGGTTGGCATATAAGAAATAAAGTAGGTCAACGATGTCATTGACTTGCCCTGACTTGATATCACTAAATATCCCCGCCCCAATACTTTCATATCGGCTTTTATTCCTGGTTGACGGTGTGTCCTTTTTTTTTACAGCAGCAGCGATTGGCACAGCTGAATCGCTTTTCACTTTCATTGTAATCGATACACCAGGGCAGATGCATTTCCATGAAATGGAAAGCGATTCCACTTTTCAACTTTTTGGGGATAAAGTGATGAATATGCCTTCTCTGCAAGTTCTGTCCTAGTTCTCCTCTGCCGGGTAAAAGCGAAGTTCCTGTCAGATTGGGTGTGGAACGCGTTGAAGTACTACACGCGGAAAAGTCGAACGTGATGGTTTACGTTTTTTACCTAATTAAGTTACGATGACTCATGGAGTTTTTTTTGGTGTTGGCACACTTTATTTTAATCATTCATCGTATATCCTTATTTGTGTCCAGAGAAAATTCGATTCAGAAAAGAATTGAGAGTGTAACAAAAGACATTGGCTTGAATAAAGATTCCCTTGTACCCATTTCTTTTCATAAATAAGCATTTTGTGTAACTAACTAGCCTTAAATATGAGATGTAAGAACCGTTATTCAAAAGCTTAGAAAGGAATTATGTACATTAGCCTCGTTTCGTTAAAGGCAACATTTACATAACTTCCTCTTGCGTGTCAGTTTCCATTATTCCGTACATAGCATTAACAAAATTTTTTGAAAAAAAAAAAAAAACTATTTATGCTACTTTCATCAATCTAAATCTATGTTAATAACTAGCATTACTCTTCTAATTTCTGTAAAAACTTCAAAGCAAAACACATTCCTTTAAGATTAATATACTTTCAACTTCAATACTAGCATTTTCATCTATGTTATTTTGATGTTGAAATATTTGTAATGCATAAAAACTTAAAAGTTATTTTTATAAAATTATCTCTCTCTCTATATATATATATATATATAATTAGAAAATTTTTATGTATCTTCTTCATTGGCGCAACAGCCCCTTGGTGGGCCATGACTGTCTAACTAATGGTTGTCCGTCTAATGTGATTAATGAAACATTAAAAGCATAAATAATAACTAACCCCCTGGCACTATAGTCCATGATAATTTGGTTTAGTTTGTCACTCTACGGTAATTTTTTGAACACATTAGGTTAATTAGACCGGCACCTACTGTTTAACGTAGATTCCGAAGCATTCACAAACATACATGCCACCGTCAGGATTCCAACCTGAAGCTGTGATACCAAAGACCACAGCGCCAGCCAATTGGCCATCAGGCCGCAGTTCATGTTGGATCATGGCTATCTGCCTATTGGCAAATTTCATGATAGGAGGTGTTTTTCTTTTTACAAGGTTGGGTTGTCAGCCCTACACCCAAATGTCATATTAGACAGGGCCCTACTGTTTAAAGTGGATTTCGAATCACTACAAATAACCATGGCATCGCCAAGACTCGAATCCGAAACCTGTGGCACACAGCACTAGTCACTCGGCCATCAGACCCCAATTTTTATGTATGCATAGTTAATACTTTATTTTTCTGCATGCTATTGAACAGTAACAATAATAAATAGTAAAAAATATAGGAGGGGTTTGTTCGTTTTAAAGAATATAAGAAATATTAAATTAACACAATCAATAACAAAGATATAGTAAAGTATTTTTTTATTGATAGTTGTTTCAATTTTGTTTTCTCCTCATAAAAAAGTATAAAAGTGATCATACAACAACTTAAATATTCGAAATATTGCAAAAAAAAAAAAAAAAAAAAAAAAGGCTGCTATAAAGATAAACAAAGAAACACAGACAAAAGTATATCAATGTTTCCATTTACGCACATACCTCGATAATTTTTCCATGTGGTCACCTATCACCTATAAGCACTTTAGAGACCGCAAGACAAGTTTTAGTCATAAAAATGAATTTATGTCACTTGGAAATTAAGCTATTTAGGTATTGTCGATTTTAACATTTCATTAGATAACAAACCTCATATGAAAAAAAAAAAAAAAAAAAAAAATTCATTGTTTTCAATATCGGAGTTATAAGGAGGAATGGTCCAACAGTTCCAATTGGAAACGCCCTAACATTCCTAATATTACTATTTTTAACACTCCTTTAACTGAGTCAAATGAAGCAATGTACCTTGGAGTCGTACTTGACAAGCCTCTTACCTATCATTCTCATGTCAATTATATAAAAAATAAATTCTATATGGCTGTGAAAAAACTCTACCCTCTTATGTCTCGCAATAGTCATATCAACATTGATACTAAAATTCTTATCTATACTTGCGTCCCATTATAACATATGTCAGTCCAATACGGGGATCCGCTTGCAAATCTAGAATCAAAGATATTCAAACTCTTGAAAATAAAGTATTACGTATGGCAGTTGATGCACCGTGGTTTGTCGGGAATAAAGATATTCCAGCTGCTATGGAAATTTCTTCAATTAAAAATTTTATTCACAAGCTCGAAACTAATTTTTATAATGACATTCCTAGTAATCCTAATACTCTGCTCAAATGCCTTCTTGATTATGACATTACTCTTCCCATCAATAATAAACATCCGCGTACTTCACTAAACATTTTAACTAAATAATATTTTTATCAGCTCTCTCTCTATTTGTTATTTTATTTATCCTATATTTGTTTTTAAATTCATTTTTTTTCCTTTTATATATACTGAGCAAGCCATATTTCTCTTATAATATCATCCTCAATGTAATCATCCAGATAGAAGTGCATGGCAGCTAACGCTGCCAATATACTCGTTAAAGTCAAACTGTCTGTAGTTCCAATTGGAAATCTTGAATCGACTGGATAATAGCTGTATCATCGCCTTTTCCTTCATTCTCTATCATTAGATCCATAAATGTTAAAATTTTCTCTGTGAATATCTTTTCTCTATGCATTTTTCCGTTGTTGTTGTAGTATCCTCTGAAGAAAGCAAGAAAGTAAAATATCGTGGTGCTCTCGAACAATAGAGAGTTTTTGCGTACCGTACTTTAAAAATACGGTATTTTTTTCTCCCTAGCGAGCATGCTCATAGGAAACATTATTATAGATACACATGCGCAATTTCCTATGAGCATGCGCGCTAGGGAGAAAATAATACCGTATTTTTAAAGTACGGTATGCAAAAACTCTCTAATATTGGCTATGTTGATTGCTAGCTCGGAGTATAAATCCTTTTCTGAGGGAGGGTCCAGACAATGTACGGCGGCTGCAACAACTGGGCAATCAAAAACATGATGAGGAGTCTGCTCGACATCAGGGCAGTTGTCACATTTTTGGTATTTTTTAAATTAACGCCATCATATTGTAACGCCATCAGCAGAAATTTTAATATTTTTGTGGTGATTCATCCTTAATCTTGTGAGGGTAGAATCTGTTTTTCTGTCGACATTTAGTTCAATTATTTGATATTTAGTTTTAATCTTAGTAGGAATTATAAGTTTAGATTTTGCCAAGACATTTGCGTCTGCAAGGGAAAAATTAATTCAATCTGATCCAGACATCTGGCGTTCTTCGCCAAAGAATCTGCAATTTCATTCAATTCCAAATCCATATGAGCAAATACTAGAAAGATAATGCCATTCATAAAAAATATATCGCTATGCAACATTTTTTTTTCTATGTTGAGACATTTATGTTTTTGCACGTTGATCCTATGAGCTCTTTAATTTACCACTTTATAATGAGTGATGAAAATTTCATTGAATTGACTTTATTTTCTAAAACTGTAGAAGTGAAGGAAGTAAACTTTTCCAGATCTTTTCGGAAGATCTACACTTGAAAGATGGGAATCGCTCCCTCATTTTCTGTTATGATGATTGACGCGTGTTGCTACAGAAAGACAATTGTGGCTTTTAATATAGCATAAAAATCCAATTTAGAGTTATGATTTGTATTTGCATATCGCAGTTGTCCAACTTGCATTCTTTTATTGTCAAAGTTACAGAAAATCGATTGCAGTGTTGTTAACAAGACACGAAAATTGCTGTTGCTGAGTTTTATAAAATAGGCCAAAGAATATTTGGAGCATTTTCTAATTTTTCAAAGATTCGGTGAGCTATGTAATCAAGTCTCATCTAAGAATTTTTTTCAATGTGACATGACGCAGCCGCGGATTGCACCGAAAATGAAACATATTTTACAATTTTCGGTGTACATTTGCATTTGTATACTAACGAATTGGAAAAATTTGAATTATTTAGAAAACTAGAAATGTTATAATTATTTCATAGGCATTATATTTATTTATTTATTTCAGGGAATTATAGAAATCCTCCACTCACGCAGTTGTTTAACATGTTTACGGATGTCCCCCTCTCAAGCTTTTTGCTTTGAAAAACATTTTACAGAGTAAGATAAAATAAAATCATCCACTGTATGATATTTTTTCTTTAAAAAAAATTATAATATAGATATAATATAATAAATATACAATTTTTTTTTTGTCAAACATTGTAATAAATATCATTAAAATAAAAAATTGCAATTAAAAGTATAAAAAAAATTTAGTTAAAAAGATTAAAGACTTAAAGCGCGAATTGAATTTATTTCGTTAAGTTTTTCAGAATTAGCACTAGAGTCTCTGCGTATCGTTTGTGCAAAAGTATATGTATAATTTTTTTTTCAACTGAAAACTAATTTCAAATAGTTGTAAAATTGTTATTTAATGTAAAATTTTAAAATTAAAATGTAAAATTATTATTTAAATCTTTTGGTTCTGCTCAAATATTCTGAGCATTTATCTTTATGATAACTACCATAATTTTCTGCTCAGAATTTGCAATATTGATTCTAGAATAAAAATTATCTGTACTTCTTCAACTGTTTATCTTTTCATATAAAGTTCCGTTTTTTGTTATTAGAGAGTTTTTGCATACCGTATTTTTTTCTCCCTAGCGCGCATGCGTATCTGTAATAATGTTTCCTATGAGCATGCGTATCTGTAATAATGTTTCCTATGAGCATGCGTGCTAGCGAGAAAAAAAAAAACGGATTATAAAAATACGGTATGCAAAAACTCTCTTTTATATCGAAGATGTTAAGATATTTTTGTAATGATTTTGAAGTTCTCCATTAATTAAATTTAAATGGAAAAAAATCATGAATGGCATTAGTTCGGAATAGGATTTAATTATCTTCTGCATCATTAAAATAATTCTTTGTTTTATTATGTTTCTGAAAAATAAACTATACATCGAAGACTATATTTCAGCTCTTTACAAATAGAAATACATTTATTCTATTATTAAATTATTATTTTTAAAGATTTTGACGTTCTACATTAATTAAATTTAAATGGGAAAAAAAGACCTGAATGGCATCAGTTCAAAATAGGGTTTAATTATCGTCTGCATCATTAGAGTTATTCTTTGTCTTAAAATGCTGCTGAAAAATAAACTATGTATCGAAGGCTATATTTTTGTTCTCTACGAATAGAAATACTTTTATTCGATTATTTAAAAAAGATGAGAAAGGCATGATTTTAATATTTCTATGCGTAAAATAAATTACGTTATTAGTAAAAATATCAAAAATTACATTTGACTGGGATAAAACGGGCAAAAGATGCATACCCAATAAAGGTACGTACATTTCTTATTATATTTAAAGTTTCATCTCATATTTTTAAAGAAGACCCAGTCCATCAAAGATCTACAGTAAAATTTTTATAATTTTCTACAGAAATGAAAACAAAATAATAAAATTTGATTACAATGTAATAAAAATAAAAACGTGACATTCACCGGCTAATGTCAAAACATTTTAATCAGCCTTAAGACTATGCACAAATTGTTATATGAAAATTATATGGTATGTAAAAAATGGAAGTATGTAGTTACAGTTGATAAATCTTGGATATATTTATCTGATTACAATAGAACAAGTAATATAAAAAAAAAAAATTTTAAGTCAATTCCTACTTTTTTTTTCATTCTATTGCAGAAAGTCCTTTATAAATAATTTTCATTCATTTTTTTAAAGTTTATCTGACGCTATCTATTGGTAGATACACTTAGTTACAAAAGTAAGTATGCAACTCATAGCTTAAGTGCAAAAGCTCTAGTTCTCAAATAAATATAAGAAAATTTTATTTTGGAGAGTGTTATTTATAGCTTCTGATTCAAGTCATAAAATAATGAAAAATAAACCAAATCATTATATTTTAAAAAACTTTAAGAGTAATTTTGTTAACTACCATTAGAAATTTAAATCACAAAAGTATATATGCACTCTGAATTTTTGACTTTTAAATAGGCTGAATGAAACTTCTCGAGTGATTTTTCGTATTTCAGTGAAAAGTTTAGAAGTTCTGCTACAAAGCTTGTAAGTTTGAGCTTTAAGTACATCAACAATTCACCAATGGCTCCACGTGGAAAAGAATTCTCAAAAGATCTAAAGAATGCAATAATAAAGCTCTATAAGGAAAGCAAGTCCCAAAGACAAATCGATAAAATCATAGGCAAAAGTCCTGCAACAGTGAAAAAAATCATAGAAAAGTTCCAGGCTGAGGGAAATACTCTAAACAAGCTACGAACAGGACAACCGCCCATTTTGACGGATCGAGAAAGGCGAATTATTGTTGGAAATGTGAAAAAAAATCCGACGATTAGCGCACCAAAATTGACAACTGATGTGAAAAACAATTTTGCGAAGTCCTACTTTCCTGAATCAATCCTGCAATCCTGAAATAATTCGCCATGTGTTACGGAAGGCAGGATACCATGGTCGAAATATGCGAAGAAAACCATTTGTTAGCAAAGTGAATCGCAAAAAGAAAATAGATTTTGCAAAAGAAAATGCAAAGCAGGACACAAATTTTTGGAATTTCGTTATTTTTTCGGATGAAAGTAAATTCAACATCCACGGGTCAGATGGACACCAAAAAGTTTGTAGGAAAGCAAATGTAGCTCTAGAACCAAAGAACATGAGAGGAACTGTAAAACACAGTGGTGGTTCGATTATGGTTTGGGGTTGCATGGCAGCAACTGGAGTAGGAAATTTAGTTATAATCGACGGAATAATGAATCAATATAGCTATTTGAATATTTTAAACAATAATCTAAGCCACAGTGCTTCTAAATTAGGACTCGATGGATCCTTCACTTTCCAACAAGATAATGATCCCAAACATACTGCTCGGGTTGTTCGGGAATTGCTGCTATATCACTTGCGAAAACATCTAAAAACCCCACCGCAGTCACCTGATTTTAATCCCATTGAACACTTGTGGGATTATCTCGATCGCCAAATTAGAAAGCAAGAGATAAAAACTAAGAATGATAAAAAAAAAGCCCTTTTGGAGGAGTGGCAGAAAATACCATCTTCTGTCACTCAAAATTTAGTAAAATCAGTGCCATCTAGATTGAGAGCTGTTATAAAGGCCAAAGGCTATCCAACAAATTACTAATTGTTTTGAAAAATTGTAAAATTTGCAATATTAATGTCTTTGTTTTTGTTTGCATACTTACTTTTATGATCTAAATTACATCCTATTTTAAGTTAAGCTCATCTTGTTAATTAAATATTTGTATTTTTTAATTACTTTTCATTTTGTTATTAAGCTCGATTTTGCTGTAATCGAAATAAATCGTTAATTTGAAAACTCTAATATTGTAGGTCTGGTTTTTTTTCATAGGACATCATCACATACACTCCGCATACTTACTTTTGTGACTAAGTGTACATGCAACTTAAATGTAAAAAAAACTAAAATTAATTAATTAAATTTAATTACTGAATTAATACTTGAAAAAACTGTATTAACATCAAGTATCATCCATCACAAGTTCAAAAAAATGTATTTGAGCTTGAGTGGATGAATAAAAAGTATTTTATTAACGACTGAAAATTTGAACGAGACATATATAGGGAGAGTGTGAGCTAATAGAAGGAATTGAAAAAAAAAAGATAGATTAATAAACGGAAAGGAGGAGGAAAAGACATAAAATGGTGGTATAGAGAAAGAAAGGAAAGTTTTGCTAAAGGTTCATGATAATTATTTTTTATGCTATATTATTAATTATATCCGTTATTATTATTATATTTATTATTATTAGTTATATTATTAGCTTTACGATAATTTATGTTATTTTGGATTCACTTATAACGGAAAACCTAAAATAATGACTACAGAAAAAAATGTCAAAATTAAATCGGATTATCATCAGAAATATACTTTTTAACACCTGTTTTCAAAGAAGACATTCTGCCACTTTTGCTAAACAATGTTCACTGTGTTAAGTTTCATTAGGATAAGGCTACCGGCCACGCATTTAAACGTACTGCTCTGTAATCGGAAAAAATGAGATATGGAATCGGAATAGAGGCTATTCCATTTAAACGCGTCCGATCCTAGTCCCCCGACGTGTTTTCCATGGATTACTGTCCATTTGAACTCTTAAAACAAGCTTTTTACAAACCACATCCTGGGTCTGAATGGCCAGCGCTGTGGCGCTCGGTACCACAGGTTTCGGGTTCAAGTCCCGGCGGTGCCATGGATGTTCGTAGTGGTTCGGAATCCACTTTAAACTGTAGGTTCCGGTCTAATAGGATCGTAGAGCGTTGCGGGGGCATTGTTACTCCGCGTCCGTGGCTTATCTTCAAGTTACACGCGCCCCTGGGTCATGCAAAGTGAGTACGTCTGTGTAGCGCTTGCCTTAAGGCATCCAAGACCAAGCTGTTTAAGTGTTTGCCAGCTGCATTAGAAAGAAAAAAGAAACAAACCGCCTCCTAAAACAATGAAGGGATCCTTCAAGATTGTGGAGCAGGACTGAAGCATGATTAGATATGGTATTTTAGTTTGTCGTTCTACGGTCATTTTGTGCACACTTTAGGCTAAGTAGACCGGGACCTATTGTTTAACGTGGATTTCAAACCACTCACAAACATCTGTGCCACCGCCAAGATTCGAACCTGGAGGCCGTGTTACCTAAGGCCAGAACGCTAGCCAGTTGGCCATCATACCACTCTTAATATTTTAAGAAAAGTTCCTTTATCTTGGAAAACAGGATGCAATATAATCAATAGTTCAATTTGCAATTTTTATTTATTTAAACAAAACTTCGTCAAAAGACATCTGTATTGAAGTCAAAGCAATCCGTCATATTTACTAGTTAGTAACAAATTAGGAAATATTCAGATAAATATTTTCTAATAGTTGAATCTTTACTTATTTTATTTGATAAAAGTTAAAGTTCAATCTTTCTTCTTTTATTATCAAGGTTTGGCATTTTTTTTTTTTTTTTTTTTTCCAAATCTGTGGTATAAACAAATGTTGACACAAGAAAGAGAATAAAATGTTGATAGGTATTCATTCGGAAAGAAGAATAATTATTGTTTCTATTACTTATTAAAATTTGTTGAATAACTATGATGTTGAAACTAAAGTTATTCCCTATTGCGAAATTGAATCATAAAACTTTGGTTCAAAGAGTTTTAATGTTTTCTATAATCTTAATATCATTAAAAAAAAATATGTATATTTGGTATTAAAAAAAGTATTGCATTAAAGAAGTATCTTTTAAATCTTATCCCTTCTAAGCAAAATATTTGCATGATGATGAAAATAAATAAGGATAATGTTGATCTAAATTAATTATTTATTGATCAAATGTAAAATTTATTGATACTAAACCATAAATTTTGTCAGAAAAATTACTTAAAGGTCGTTTAACTGAGAAAAAATGTCGTTACTATTTTGAAATATTCTACAACTTTTCCGATTATTTTTCCAGTATGATATATTTTATCTTGTGTCAAGTAATTTTTCAGACGAAATCTAACTAATTGTTATTAATTAATCTTGTGTACTAATTCAGGAAATTTTTTAAAAGATTCTATGAAAATGTTTAAAAATGTCATGTATAAATATATTGAGCATAAAAACAATTTCCTATTGATTCGTTACGAATTCAGATATGTTCCCATTCTTAATTAAATGCGGCCTGACATCCAATTAGCGAGCGCTCTGACCTTTGGTACCACAGGCCAGAGCGATTCAGGTTCGAATCTTGGCGCTGGCATGGATATTTGTGAGTAATTCGGAATCCACGTTAAATTGTAGGTCCCAGGCTAATTAGCCTGAAGTGTGCACAAAATGACCGTAGAGCGATAAAACAAACCAAATTCTAAACAGCTCAATAATTAAAATAAGTAAAAATTTCATGACAAAAAAAAGTAAAATTTGTTATGATAAGACATTTTTGTTTATTTGTCCAGATAGATATCATATATATTAGCATTATTTCCTCTCTATAATCCATGAATTATACGGAAAAAATCTTAAAATTTAAGGGTGAGGGTAATTGGCAGCTGCTTATAATCTAAGGACAATTTTCCGGAAGTTTCCTAAGAATCAGTTCTGTAAAATCGCCCTCTAAAAAAAGCTTTTCGTCAACAAAAATTGACAGAATTTTGTGTCAGTGAAAAATAAACAATTTTCTAAGCATAAAGAAAGAAATATTGACAATGAAAGAAAGCCGGACATTTACAAAATTAGACAAAATATATCGGTGTATGTTATATATCGGGATGACCATCACCCGACTCACTTTGATTATTTTTTCCGCCGTGAGATTTATCACACTTTTACAAAATATATTTGCTTTATAATGGCCAAAGTAGTGAAAACCAATGTATTAAAAATTACATTACGTGTGCATCGATATATTATGGAATTATGAAAAAAACTTTGATTTTAAAATAATATTCTTGCGAATATATGACAGATATAGCCTGTTTTATTTATGAATTTACAGTCATGAGTTCGCGGAATATATTTAAATAATATTCTGAGAACTTATGAGGCGCGTGCGTCTTGGAACATCTAATATAACAGGTTCTATGTTTCACTTTAAGTGACCTCAGTGACCATCCCTAGATATGCACAGTTGATTGTTGCTAGCAGAGCAAACTAGATTCTTAGCTCAAGTTGTTAGCGCTTTTGGTTCAACTTACATCTTCGAACCATTTTTTTTAGAAAATGAAATTTACCGAACACAAAACACGCTCGAACATAACGGACGCTAACCTGCAACGCCCATTACGATGTGCAAATACCCAAATTGAGATCGATTTGCAAAAGCTAAGTGAAAGAGTGAAAAAAACAAATATTGCATTAATAAAATACATATTTTTGAATGATTTCATTTTTTTTATTTCGTTTATATTTATATATTTTTTATATTTCATTTTGAGTGTTATAATTTCTTTACAACGTGCGTTTAGTATCATTATTATTATATTATCTATGTTTACATGTAAGAATAATCGTAAACAAAAAAAATAACAACTCATTATGTTTTAATTTTTCACTCCAAAAAATGTCTATAGTGTGTCTAAATCTAAAATGGGGATATATAGTTTTACATGCTGTCCGCGGAGTTATGATACATTTCCAAAGTGACCCGCAAGATCATTTGGGTTGGCCACCCCTGTGTTAGTGGAGGAAAATGGTCTGAAATGAGGTTATAAATTTAAAGCATTTTATAACCAATCTAATCTAATTATCCCTAGTGTGCCAAAAATGATGGTAGAGCGACAAACCAAATCTTAATTAAATTTACATCTCAATTATTTTTGTTTTAAGCGACAGGGGCGCCATAAATTCCTCTGATAAATAATACGACCTTTTTAAGTACCTAGTGGTCATGTGGGACCCTCAGATTTCCGGCAAAGTAATTGACACGAAAGCCAGGAGAAGATCCCCCAAATGCTGTAAAATACGAGCAGGGCCATTTCTGGTGTTCACCTCTGGAGTCGCTCCTCCCTCCTCCAAACAAACAAAAAATTAAAAAAAAAAAATTAAATGCACTGCCCGGAAAAACAAACAGAACCTGTTTTCTGCTGCAGCAAAACACAGGGATCTCTTCTCCAGACAGGAGACGACCTACTTTCGCTGAAGTGCATGGTCTCTTCAAGTTCTCGGGTCAATGCACTTGTCACTCATCAAGCCCTCCCCCACCTCTCATGGGAAACAAAGCTCAAATGCCATCTGTCTGAGAAGAGCCATGCTGTAACTTTCAATCTTGTTTTCAACGTGCCGAGACACTATCTCCTGCAACTGGAGATGCCGATTCCGTTTAACACATGTTCTGTTCCGCAGTCATTACGGGCATTTTTCTCACTGCAATAAATGTCACTGGGAGCTTCGGGCACTGAGACCGGCATCCTGCTATGTGGTGATAAAAATATGTGCATGAGTAACGGTGCCTGTAAGTTGGAAGATGTCTATCCTCAATTCGGGCATCATTGTTGGGAGGAAATAACAAGAAATGAAGTAACATAGTTTGAAAAGCGTCTAACGATTCCTGGCATAATCAGAATCAAATCTAAATAATGCTGTAAATTAGAAGATGAACTCATGCTATATAAATTTTTCTTGCAAAATATTTTGGAATTACTGTACAGGGTGTTCGAAAATTTTTAGATACATTACACATTTATGGTGAAGGAAAAAAAAAAACCCAATTTGAAATTTTCTTTTTATTAGTGACTTGCAATGCAACTACAACTAAAAATAAATTCCTTGGTTATTGCTTGTAAACGGCCAAGCTATCGTCCAAATATGATACTCTATTTCATGCCATGCATTGACAAGTACTTAAGCAGGCTTGTCAAAATCGCGACCCATCGACAAGTAGTCTACCGCTCGTCGACACTAATTGGTCTCATAGGTTTCAGCTTCCAATCTTGGCGAATCTCAGGAGCTTCGAATCGGTGGCAGACAGGGCGTGATGTTTGTTAGTGGTTCGGAATCCACGTTAAACTGGTATAATTAGCCTAAAGTATATATAGTATGTAAGCCTATAATTAGCCTAAAAAAAAAAGAAAAAAAGATTGTAGAGCGACAAACAATACTTAGCAAAACCAACGGGGAGACTCATGGATTTATTGGCTCATTGCCACCTTAAATTCTGGAATTTTCGGTAATGTTCATTTGCTGAGTTCTGAAGTCCCTTAATTCACAAGCCCAAAGCTGCTACCAACCAGTCCGATTTTGGGCAGGAATAATTTTTAAAAAATAATTTTGGAACTATCTTCTTTTTTCATTTAACAATAATAGAAAAAACCAACTTAAAGTAAACATTTTTGCTTGATTATAATTATTTGATTTGATTACAATGATTATTATTTGATGAAAAACAAAATCATCATCATCAATAATAAGACAGCCCAGGTTGGGCCAGGTTTTTCTTTTGAAGACATTTCCATGCATTCCTCCTTTAGTACAGCAAAATCTTTTTCAACTGCATCTATCCATTGCAACTTGGGTCGTTATTTTCTTCTTTGTCCTTGTAGTTTTGCCAATACAAGCTTTTTTACTGAATATTCTGGATATGTGAGCAGCCCAGTTTAATCGATTGATCATAATAAATGTTATAATATCTGAGTCTTTATAGCATTTATAAATTTCTGCGTCGTACGTTTTCTCCAACAATCACTTTCCCTAACACTTCCAAGAATAGACCTTAAAATCTTTAGCTAAAATTACTGAAATGGGCCTCGTCAGATTTTGCCAAAGTCCAAAGTTTTTATGGGACCTTTTATTTAGTTTTTCTGCATATGAACTGGGATTTAAACAGATTTCTTAACCCATAAAAGGCCTTATTGGCAGTCACAATTCTGCTTTTCATTTCAGAGGAGATATTATTATAACAATTAATTTCTGATCTTAAGTGTATTTAAAACTAAGTACAAATTCAAATGTGTAAATGCCCAAGGTAATATTAGGTGTATCCTGACAAAAATTTCTTGAGGAAAACATATATTTCGTTTTTTCAACTGGGCTATATTTAGATGCAAAGCCCTTGCAGCCAATTCAAAAGCTCGAAAAGCTTCATCCAAAGCTGCAAAAGATCTTGCATGATTACAACATCGTCAGCATAAGTTAAAATCTGAACAGACTTGAAGAAAATATGTCCTCTCAAGTTTATACTCGAATCTCTCAATACTTTTTTCAAAACAATATTAAAAAGCAGACATGAAAGCGAATCACTTTGCCAAACTCCATTTTTAAAAAAAACAAATCAAGATACTTTAATATTTATTTGTTATTACTTATTATTATTATTATTATTTTTCTAGAATAAATTTAGTTATAAATGTTGGACTTTCGATGCCAATTTTGTCAAAAAAAAAAAAAAAAAAAAATTCTGGAGCGAAGTATTTATATTTTTTGACGTTGTCCTAAAAAAAGGACATGTCATACACACTAATATATTGCCATACATTATAATATCATGACATCGTGATAGAATCCTAAAAGAGATATTATTACTTTTATCTATTTTTTTTTTAATAATATTGGAACTAGCTCTTTTTTTTCATTCGAACAATAAAAAAAAAAGATTCGAATTAAACATTTATTTTTGTTTGATTAAAAATTATACAAACATAAAAAAATAATGTTAATTTACATTTTAAAAACACAATCCACCTAGTTTAATATTTATCTGTTCTTTACTTATTATTATTACTTAACTAGAATAAATTTAGTTATGACTCTTGGACTTTCTGCGGCCTATTGGCCGATTTGCTAGCACTCTGGCCTTTGTTACCACAGGCTTCAGGTTTAAATCCCGGCTGCGGCATGGATGTTTGTGAAGTGTTCGGAAATCACGTTAAATTGTAGATCCCGGTCTAGTTAGCACTAGTTTGCACAAAATGACCGTAGAGAGACAAACCAAATTAAGTCTGTTCAGATTTCAGCTTATGCTGACGATGTTGTAATCATTGCAAGATCTTTTGCAGCTTTGGAACATTTAATTTTTGCATTAATTCCTAGAATTTTGTAAAATTAAAAATTATTTTTATAAAAGAATCGGGAGCATGCTTTTAAAACAGTCTCCCGATTCCTTCAAAAATGCTAGACTGTCCTTGCTCCCGACTCCATATCTCTACTATGTACAACATTTTAAAGTTTTATATCACCTCCATAAACTCTACGCAGCCTGAAGGTCAACTGGCTAGCGCTTTGGCCTTAAGTACCACAGGCATTTCAGTTTCGAATCCTGGCTCAACAGGGATGTTTGTGAGCGGAATCCACTTTAAACTGTAGGTCCCGGTCCAGTTAGCCCTAGTGTGTATAAAATGACCGCAGAGCGACAAACCTAACCTTCGACTTTCGATATTAATTATGTCAAAAAAAAAAAAAAAAAAAAAAATTCTCGAGCAAAATATTTTTATTTCTTGGCGTTGTCCTAAAAAAAGGACATTCCATACACATTGCCATACATTATATATCATGCCATCGTGATGGCATCCTAAAAAAGATGTCATCGATTTTTTTTTATATTATTGGAACTAGCTCTTTATAAAAAAAGATTACAATAAAAAAAGATTTGAATTAAACATTTGTTTTTTGTTTGATTAAAAATTACACAAATACAACAAAAAATCATGTTAATTTATATTTTAAAAACGGAAATCAACTTACTTTAATATTTATCTGTTTATTATTTATTACTATTATTTTACTAGAATAAATTTAATTATAACTTTTGGACTTTCGACATCAATTACTTCAAAAAAAGTTTCTGGAGCAAAATATTCATATTTTTTTGACGTTGTCCTAAAAAAAGGACATTTCATGCACATTGCCATACATTATTGTATCAAGCCATCGTGCTGTCATCCTCGTGCCACTTAACTTCTTAAATAAATCACTATCCACTCAGCCTCGATTTTGCAGCCTATTAAAAATCCCCTTCCCTTTCGCGGCCTTCGTTTTAGGGGAACAATCGCAAAATATCCTCAAGAAAAAAGCTGCATTGTGAAGCGACACGTGCCCAAGGACCCACATTTTCCCTTTCTTCCTCTCTCCTCACCTCGCGCACCTCTCTCCTCGATTTCGCTTTCTTACCTAACTAAGTCACGGCAGTCCCAATAACCCGCTGTTTCTGTTTAAGACACGACACACGACTCAATAAATTGCACAAAGGCAGAAAAAAGAAAAAGAAAAAAGAAGATAGCACACCTTTCAATGTGGCACACATTCGATTTCCTCTCATCCACCATGGGAAGGTGGGGAGGATGGGCTTTCGGTATTTACATTGTGTGCCTTCGAACATTTCCTCCCTCCCCAACCATTTGATTGCCCCCATTTTTTTTTTTTTTTTTAGATATCAAAGTGATATAACGGACCGTATCCGACCTCAATCTCTGGTGGATCTGACAGGACCCGTTTCCGTTTCTGCGACTTCCTGCTCTATAGCGGATGACCTCTCCGCAGAAGAAATTTAGGGAAGTTGTGTTTTCCAGTGGGGCAGCCTTGACCTCCCCCGAGAACCGTTTCGGGAGGTACCTCCGGGGAAAAGAGGAGCACCCCCCCCAAGTCATCTCGAATACATCCGAATCAAAACAACATCGTTAAAATAACCTCTTAATCAAGAGGGACAATGGGAGCAATGAAGTTATTTTGTTTACAGTTCTGGACTGGAATTTCTTTTCCAATAATTATTATTTTATTTATTCAATGACGATTCGATTTATTAAAAGATTCTTAATGAATTTTTAATTGCAATTTTTTATGATTAATAATTTAAAATATGGACCAAAAGAGATTTAATGGAACTGAGCCTTTGGGTTTTGAAACTGAGACAGCTCAGTTACGAAACTTGACAAGCTAAGTCGAAAAAAAACTACCATGCCATTGCGGTGAATTGACTTGATATATTTGTAGACCTGAATTCCGTTGCACTCGAAGAAGATTGGTTTGGTTTGTCACTCTACGACACTTTTTTTTTTTGCACACTTTAAGCTAATTAGACGGGGACCTGCAGTTTAACGTGGATTCTGAACCACTACTACTACTATTACACCACATCACATCACTGTGCCTAGAAATGAGTAATCCCTATACAGTTTGGGAATGATGTGGGTGAGAAGTCTGCTTGGGCTCTGTGACGCTCTACGGTCCTATGAGACCGGGACCTACGGCTTAAAGTGTATTCCGAACCCGTACCCTCCCTGTCATCGCTAGGATTCGAGCCAGAAGTTATGGTAATAAAATCCAGAGGGACAGCCAATTGGCCAACAAGCTACTGAGGAAAAGATATAGGAAGAGGTTTGGTTTGGTTTGTGCAAAGGAGGGCTAATAGGACGGGACCTATAGTTTAAAGTGAATTCCGATAGAAAGAGGAGAGATAGCACATGCGAAATCCCACATGCTATATGGGAAGGGGGTGGGGGATCAGTGTCCAATTATATTTGTAAGCTACAATAAATATGTGAAGTATTGGAAAGTATTTGAAATATGGATCTATACACTCTCCTACAAATCAATAATTACCGATGTGTTCAATTTGCAAAAAGTTCAATTTGAAAATAGGCCTTCAATGAAGGCCTAATAATGGCCTTCAGTCGCCTAAGCCTTCTTGGCTACAGCGGCCTGATGCACTCTGGCCTTTGGTACCACAGGCTTCAGGTGCGCATCCTGGCGGTGGCAGGGAGTTTGTGAGTGGTTCAGAATTCAAGTTAAATTCTAATTAACCCAGACTGTGCACGAAATGGCGACAAACCAAACCTTCTAGGCTACAAGAGCATTTGAATAAAATGTTCTTGTAGCCTAGAAGGTTTTGTCCTATCCTGATGGAAAGGACAAATATTTATTCTATTTTCAAGGACTGGAAAGAAATTTTTAAAACATTTAACTATATCAAACCTTTTTGCGTCGTCTTCTAAACAATAAGATGAAGGACTACGAGCCTAATTTAATGTTTCAATGTTAATAGCAAAAGCAAGAAAGCCACACACAATTGGTGTGGAATTAATCTTTCCGGAAGTAGTAAAAGTTGTTCTATTTGTAAGTTCATTCGAATGTATTTATAGGCTCACGATATATTAGTAGGCCTGCATTTCATTAGGTTTGAAGAGATGGGTGGAAAGTAAAA
The DNA here is from genome assembly GCA_021605075.1 of Caerostris darwini. NCBI lineage: Eukaryota > Metazoa > Arthropoda > Arachnida > Araneae > Araneidae > Caerostris > Caerostris darwini. The sequence continues at coordinate 18,934 of BPLQ01015627.1, forward strand.
TGTCCCGCATGCCATCCTTGGCGGTGTTCGTTCGAAGTTGTGATAGCACAATAAGAGTCCAGTGTAGCCTTCCCTCTGTGGTGATCTGTGGATAGCGCTGAATTTGTTACATTTCTGTTGTTCTAGTGGGGAAAGATCTTAACAATAAAGACAACAATGAGCAACTAAAATTCAAAATATATTTATGTCAAAATAAATAATGACTTTGCAATATTGAATTAGCTACAAAATCCAAGAGAAGAATTTTTATTATATTCTAAAATCTGTAATTAAATTAATTATTTATCAAATGAAAAATTTTTTTACCGCTATTTACAATACTGAACATATTAACTGTTGTAAAATATTCTATGTGACTGTTAAGCATAAAATACTATCATTAAAAAAATTGTTGTGGAGTAACTAAAATTGTGTCTGCCAATAAGGCCTTTTTTGGATTAAGAAATTTGTTTAAATCACAGTTCATAAGCAGAAAAACTAAATTCTTATTATATGCGAGTAAAATCCTTATTAGACCTATTTTGGACTATGGCTCTGAAACTTGGACTTTGTCAAGATCAGATGAGGCCCATTTGGGTATATTTGAGCGAAAGATTTTAAGGGCTTATCTTGGAGGTGTTAGGGAGAGTGATTGTCGGAGAAGATGGTGCAACGCAGAAATTTATAAATGCTATAAAGATCCAGATATTAGAAAATTTATTAATATCAATAGATTAAACTGGATTGCTCATATATTTAGAATGAATGATTTAAATCGTGTAAAAAGGCTCGTTTTGGCAAAGCCACAAGGACAAAGAGGAAGAGGACGACCCAAATTGTGATGGTCAGACGCAGTTGAAAAAGATTTTGCTGTACCGATAGCTAAGAATTGGAGGACCCTTGTCCAGAGGAATGCATGGAAATCCCTTCAAAGGAAACCCTTAGCCCACTTTGAGTTGTCGTGCTATTGAAGATGATGGAGGAACTGAAACGTAGCTGTAAATCTAGCTGACTACATCCACCGCGAAGAGCTATACAAAATTTATATAAATTCAACTATTAGAAAACAATGAAAAATCATTTTTTTAGAAATGTTAAGAAGAAATTTTATGAAAATGGATAGGATTTTTATTAAACATGTTACGAATAACACGAAAAATCATTATTTTGTTAAAAATGCTTTATTAATATTTAATCCAATATTAACTTATTTTACCTATGGGGCTAAACTGAAGAAGTATCGAAACCTGCCCCTTGTGAATCCCGAAACCTGTCCTGTCATAGCGCTAGTTACTCGGCCATCTAACCCAGGGTTCATTTATAAACTACTACTGTAACCAAAAAGTAAGACCAATTATTTTTTTTTTAAAGAACTCTTTATTTATTCTTCCAAATTTATTTCATCGCCTTCAAAGTAATCCCCTCCGGACACAATGCACTTATGCCAGCTTTTTTCCAATCCTCAATGCATACTAAAAAGTCATCGGCAGGGATGGCCTTCAAAGGGCGCGGCGATTCACGTTGAATCTCTTCAATCGACTCAAAACGGGGCCCCGGAGTAGTCTTTTGAGTTTAGGGAATAGTCAGAAGTCGCATGGGGTGAATACGGAGGTTGTGGAACGATTTGGATTTTATTTCTTGCGAAAAAGTCACGAAGACTCAATGCAGTGTGAGCTGGCGCATTCAGTGTTTCCGGTACCAATCGAGATTTGACGCGTTTGAGGTCCAAAATGGATTTTGAAATTCCACCATCATCAGAAAGGTCTCTAATTGTAAATCGACGGTTTGCAAACATCAAATCTTTAATTTTTTTGACGTGAGCTTCGTCGGTTGAGGATGATGGTCGACCAGAGTCTTCAACGCGTTCTTTGCCTTCTTTGAACTGTTTATACCACTTCTAAACATTTCTTTCCGATATAGGAATGCCCACCGAATGCTTTCTGCAACATTCTATATGTTTCCGCAAACAAAACTGAATGCAAGTTCTTTGCTCAATTAATTCAGACACTTCAAAAATCGCCGGAATCAGTTTTGGCGTCTCGCAAAGCCAAGCGTAACTAAAACATTAATGAATATTTTGAACGTCATATTTCACACAGATGTCAAGGACAGTGCCAGTAACTTAAAAAAAGAAGAAAAAAAATTGAAATTCCTTAAGCCCCGGGAATTTTAAATTAAAAATTTATCTTACTTTTTGGACAAAGTTGTATAATACTAATAACGATGAGTCTTGAATAATAAAATGATGTTGATAATCATCCCCTGTAAGAGAGAAGAGAGGATTATGATCTTATTACAATTACAATTGTCATAGAATATTTCATTTCCGTTATGATTGGAACATTATTAAATGTCAAAAGAGGTAAAAAAAAAAAAAAAAAAAAAAAAAAAAAAAAAAAAAAAAAAAAAAGAATATATTTTTTTGTCATTTTGTATCACTGAAATATTTCGAGATTATGATTAAGGGAGATATTTGTGTTTTTCCTGTTTTCTTGATCTTTCTTAAAAGTGTTTTTCTGCCATAGCCCATGAATTATTAGCTATACTTTAGACTAGAGACATTATAAAATCAGAACCAAATTTCATACTCCAAATAGAATCCTATACTCAACCGTGGTCTAAAAATCTATATTATAAGACCCTATTTAGCTTGCGTGGACCATACGTTCCAATAAGTTTCCGAGCTAAGCAAAGCAAGGTCATCTTAAAAGGCAAATAATGGGGAAGTAATAATAAAAACAAGTAATAAAAAACGGAAAAATTTTAAAGTTAATTACTACTTTTTTTTCACTCTATTGCAGAAAGTCCTTTATAAATAATTTCCCTTCATTTTTTAAAATTTATTTGGCTCCATCTATGGGTATGTAACTTAAATCTAAAAAAAACTAAAATTAATTAATTAAATTTAATTAATGAATTAATATTTGAAAAAACTGTATTAGCATCCAGTGTCATTCACTACAAGTTCAAAAAAAGTGTATTTGAACTTGAGTGGATGAATAAAAAGTATTTTATGAACGATTGAAAATTTGAACAAGATATATATATAGGGAGAGTGTGAACTAATGGAAGGAATTGAAAAATAAATAAGTGAAACAGAACCTAGAATATGAAAATTTATCATTTTTTGTTCGTTTTATTTTGTAGCATTTATTTAATTTTTAACAATATTTTTTTATCATATTAATTATACACTTATTTATTATGTTACGTCGAAACCCAGCTTCTCCCGCTTAGGGGAGGTCAACGCCCTATGTCCAGAAAAACCTCCTGTTTGTGGGGGTGTCTGGCAGGGGGTGAGGGCCAGGGAGAGAAAGAAGGAATTTAAGTAAAACGAGTTGAAACTTAGCGACCGAAGGAAAAGGTTCGTGTTAGCGGTCCATCCATGAGTTGCGATGGCTGCATAATTCATTGAGTTCAACCCCAGCGACCATCAAGAAAGATTGCTTGTGGCAGTCCATCCATGAGTTGCGATGACTGCATAAATAATTGAGTGTAACCCCAGTGACAGGTTATGTGGGCAGTTCCATCTTCGAGTTTGATGACTGCCACCAATAAAGGAGTTTTTAAATACAGTCCATTAACTGAGTATGAGTCATTATTGGAGTATGCTTCTTGAGTCCGAGCTATCGAACATTTGGTCCAGTCTCCCGGAGACGGATTAGTTCATAGGATTTCCACGAATCGTTGGCTGCATTCTACCATGAGTTCGGTAGGTGAAGTTTAATAATTCTAAAGTATTGGACATTTAGCTTGATTTAGTATATAGTATAGTGTGTCTATTACTAAAGTATAATGTCTTTGATTGTGGATATTGCCTAATTAGCCTTAGTTTGAATTTTTATGTGTTAATTGCCTTTGTTTGTTGTGTTAATTTAGGTTAATTAAGGTTGAATTAGAGTGTTTAGTTTGACAGGTTTTGTTAAGTTCTGCAGTGCATTGTTTAGTGAAGCCTTTAGTTTGAGTTTTTATGTGTTAGTTGCCTTTGTTTGTTGTGTTAATTTAGGTTAATTAAGGTGTTGCATTAGAGTGTTTAGTGTGACAGGTTTTGTTAAGTTCTGTAGTGCATTGTATAGTGAGTTTAAGTGAATAAACAATGTTACTTTAAATCTAAAGAAAGATGAGCTAAAAGAGGTAGCGGAAGAGTTGGGCTTAACCATTCCAGTCAATGCAACAAAAATAGATCTGATCAAACTAATTGAATCCAGTGAAGTATATAAAAACAGAATTGAAATAGTGCGCAATTTTGTAGATGATGTTTTAGAAGAAAGGAGGGAAAAGAAACGAGTAGAGAAAGAAAAATCCGAGAGGGAGAAACGAGAATGTGAAATAAAAATAGAGATAGAGAAAATTCATTTGGCCAAACTTGAAAAAGAGTTGGAACTTGCAAAATGGAAGGATTCAGCTAAAACTTTCCAATTTAGCTATAATAAAGGAGTGAGTGATGACTCTTTGTCTTCCTCAACTGAAGATGAGTCATGGCCTAATAGTTTAGATTCTTCAACTTCTAATAAGAAAAATGTTTATCCATTATCAGTTGTGAAGCCAACATCAAACGTGTGTAATCTTACTTCCCGACCATTTTCCAATGTTTATAATTCAAGTTGTTTTGCGTCAAAGAGTTCTGCACAGCAAAACAGTGCAAAAACTGACAATGTTCCAGGAAAAGGTGTTTCTAACAAAGTCAGTACAAAGAGAATTTCAACGAATCTAAGAAATCAAGTGATTCAAACAACAACACTTCTCTCCACCAAACTCGAACCCCTCATATTCTCTCAACATCATCATCTGTGTTAGAAGCAAGTAAAGAGAAACCTAAATCTATTGAGTCTCGCAGTGTAGAACCTGTAGTTCCTTCTAGGCCTGCATTACCTGTAAAGCCTATGATTACTAATGGACCACGTACTTCTGTGAAAGAAAATGAAATTGAGGAGAGAGAAATAGAAAATTCAAATCTTGTTCTTCAGAATACTGTGTTTGGCTTTGTGGTGTCTGGGTGCAGCACCACAGGAAATGTAAATAGAGAGCATTGTGGACTATCCACAGATATAGTTGATTTTCCAGTGAGAAAAATTTACCCAATAGAAGGGTTTGAGAAATTGGAATTAACAGGTGATAGTGAAAATTCTACATGCGAAAAAATAATTGAGGAAAAGGTACCAGTTGATACTCATGCAATTCAACACGGCGTTTACTGGCCTGAGAAATTACGAGTATTTGATTGTTCCTCTAAGACCTTGAATGGAGCTACTATCAACAGATCAGAGATAAGAGTGGACCCATCCCGAGGTGGTGGAGTTAAACGAGGAGACCGTGCTGATGGAGACATCCGTGGCAGTAAAGATGGTGGCTATTCCAGTGGATATAAACGAGGAGACTGTGGAGGAGGAGAATACCGTGGAGTCAGAGGAGATGCTTTCCGTTATGGAGGAGATAGAGGAAGCAGATATGGTAAACCATCATATGGATGTGGCGGAGTCTATAGGAGTTCAAGCTACAGGAGCCGTTCAACTATGGGACCGTCGAAGAAACAGAGGTGGCTGGTAAGGGAATATGCCCTGAACCGCAAGTGCCATTGCCGAACCTCAACTGTTCGTGTGAGAGTATAACATCTGTTACAGTTGGTGTTTAATATGCTTCGATGGTCCTCAGTGTTTTAATTTTGAGAATTCATCAACTTCTTTTGTGAATGTGCCTTGAAGCTTAAAACATCTAAGTAGTTTATTGGAGTGATTCGAAATCAAGTGATCAAGTGATTAAAAGACTTTCGTGCTCATCAGAGTTGCTACAATTCATCGATTGTCATCTGATTTCCAGTGATACCACATTAGGTGAGACTAGAGTTCCTGGCTGGAGAAAAGTATCCTGATCAACCGATCCAGATCCTTGAAAGACAGGACGAGAACTTTTCTGAACTGAGTGATCCAGTGTTGGTGAGAACAAATTGTTTATGAAACAAGTGACTGAAATTTCATGAACTATTTATTGAGTTTAAGTAATAATTATATAAAAGTTTAAGTATCTAAGTTACATATTTAGATTTATTAAAAATACTAAGTGTTTGTCATTTAAATTAAATTATTCAATTGATAATTTATTTATATTGATAATTTATATATTATTATTGCTTAGTTATTCATGCATGATAGAAATTAATATTGCTGAGATATTTCTAGTAAAATTTATTCAACAAGAAAAGTTTTCAAAAGTCTATTGAAAGATAAGAAACTTATGTCGAAGAGTAAATTAAAATCTTTAAATCCCCTTTTAGATTTAGATGGAATCTTAAGAGTAGGTGGACGTTTGAGTAATGCGGAATGTAGTTGTAATAAAATACACCGTATAATTTTGCCTAAAAAATCATGCATTTACTGAGATGTTAATTTCTTATTACCATATAAAATATTTTCATGTAGGATTATCTGCTCTTTTGTGTCATGTACGTGAGAAATTCTGCCCTATAGGTGGAAAATCTATTTGCAGAAAAGTAGTGCATAAATGTGTTATTTGTTAGAAGTAAAACCTATTGTGTCAACACAATTAATGAGTAGTTAACCAAGAGATAGAGTTACCTTGAATTATCCATTTAGTGTTTCAGGAGTAGATGTCTGTGGACCATTTTTGGTCAAAATTGGTAAGCAAAGAAAGAGTATTGTGTGTAAAATGTATGTATGTTTATTTGTTTGTTTTGTGTTTAAGGCAGTGCATATTGAGAGTGTTTCTGATTTATCATCCGAATCCTTTATAGCTGCTTTAAAAAGATTTATTGCACGTAGAGGCAAATGTGCTAAATTATACTCTGATAATGTAAAGAATTTTGTAGGTGCAAACAGAGAAATTCAAAAGTTTCATGAGTTAGTTATTAATTCTGATATTGAGTTACCTTCATATTTATGTGAAGAAGGTATTGAATGGAAATTTATTCCCCCTCGAGCCCCAAATTTTGTTGGTCTCTGGGAAGCGGCCATTAAATCATTTAAGTTTCATTTAGAAGAGTAGTTAAGGGTCTAGTTTAAATTATGAAGAGTTTTAACTATATGTATACAAACTGAAGCAATTTTGAATTCTAGACCATTGAGTCCAATTTCTATTGATAGTGATACCTTCGAAGTTTAACTCCAGCCCATTTTTTGATTAATCAATCAATGAACGCTATTTTAGAGCCTAATTTAATTGATTTAAAAGATAATAATCTCAATAAGAGGCAAAGAGTAACTAAAATAGTTCAATTAGTGTGGAGAAAATGGCACCGTAGCTATTTAAGTGAATTGCAACAAAGAAATAAATGGGTCTTTGAAAAGGATAATGTAACCATTGGTGATTTATTGCTATTGGTTGAAGATAATTTACATACTTGGAAATGGTCTCTAGGCAGAATAATTGATATTTATTATGGTGTTGATAATAAAATCAGAGTACTTAATAAAAACCCAGAGTGGAATTTTTAAGAGACCAGTATCAAAATGTGTGTGTTTTGCCTATGCCAGAGTAATTTCCTTTAGAGTATTTTATTTACATTCATGGTATTATATTTGTAATTTGTTTAAATTTAGTACAATGTATACATATATATATTCATTTTTTTCAATGATTTATTGTATGTTTAGAGTTGTCAATTTTGTATGTTAGAATGTATTGTATATTATTGAATGTTTAGAAAACATATCAATGGGTGGCGGTATGTTACGTCGAAACCCAGCTTCTCCCGCTTAGGGGAGGTCAACGCCCTATGTCCAGAAAAACAACCTGTTTGGGGGGTGTCTGGCAGGGGGTGAGGGCCAGGGAGAGAAAGAAGGAATGTAAGTAAAACGAGTTGAAACTTAGCGACCGAAGGAAAAGGTTCGTGTTAGCGGTCCATCCATGAGTTGCGATGGCTGCATAATTGATTGAGTTCAACCCCAGTGAAAGGTTATGTGGGCAGTTCCATCTTCGAGTTTGATGACTGCAAAAATAAAGGAGTTTTTAAATACAGTCATTATTGGAGTATGCTTCTTGAGTCCGAGCTATCGAACATATTACTAGCATAGATTTTTTATTATTGAAACATTTATGAAAATAATAAAAAAACTTTTCGAGTGGGGAAGTTATGTTTGTGGTGAAGCAAATTCATCTTTTTTTTTTTTTTTCGGGGGAGAGAAGTTACCTAACGTCCTTTGCCTTGCTCTGTTTTGTTCAGAAGTAGTTGTCGATAGCAAACAATCTCATCTTCATCAATGTCGATTCATTTTGCCTTTTACTTCTATCAAAATTTAAATAATTTTGTATAAGCTGATCCATAAATTTCAGTATAGTGTCTAAACTTTTATTAGAAAATCCGCTGAAAATGTCATTTTCCTCCTCATCTTTAGAAATGTTAATTACGCCATCTTCATTCTACTGATTTTTAAACATAGCTGTTGGTAAGACTTTCACCAGTTATAACTTTAATTTCTTTATCCGGCACATTTATATTATCCAATCTAGCTTGACAATTTCATTGTTACACTGAATTCTCTTGTGTCAACAACTTAGCTTAGTTCTAGCCATGCATTATCCTATACTCCTTTCAAACATTCCTCAGTCATCTCATTTCAGAAAGGATTTGTGTTGTCTACAGCATCCATGATATTGTAGTTCACAAGAAAAAAAATCTTTAATGGATTGTTTCGTCTTCTCTGTCAGTTTTATTATTCAGTTGTTGGAATGTCACCTCAGATAATCTTTATATATATAATTCTTCTGTACGCGTATTTGTCACTGAACTTCTGCTAAAGTGCTGGATCGATTTTGATGAAATTTTTTGCGTGTGTTTCAGTGGGTTGCTGGACAATATAGATTTTCAATTGGACTCAGCAGGTGACGCTGCAATTGATATAATTCTTCTGTACGTGTGTTTGTTACTGAATTCCTCCTAAATGGCTGGACCGATTTTGATGGAATTCTTGTGTGTGTTTGAGTGGGTCATTGGATGGCTGAGATTCACATTTTGACCCATTAGGTGGCGCTGCACTCGATATATCTTTACATATAATTCTTCTGTACATGTGTTTGTCACTCAACTCTTAAATGGCTTCACCGATTTTAATGAAATTTTGTGTGTGTTTGAATGGGTCCCTGGATGGTTTAGATTCACAATTCGATCTGGTAGGTGGCGTCGTAATCGAGTTTTTACTGTACGTGTGTTTGTCACTGAACTCCTAAACGGCTGGATCGATCGATTTTGATGAAATTTTTTGCGTGAGTTTGAGTGGGTGCCTGGATGGTTTAGATTCCCTATAGAACCCGGTAGGTGGCGCTGCAATTGATATAATTCTTTGATTGGAGAATATATTCATGATATGTAATTTTCTACAGTGCATTTTTTTTTTGGCAGAAAACGTATGGGGGTTCTGCTAAAAAAATATAAAATTAATTATTAATCTAGTAAAATATAACATTTGATATTACGCCTTAATTCATAGCTTAGATTAATAGAGTTGTATTTGACTGCAGAAAATCCACTTCTATTAGAATGCATGTTGTTAACTTTGGCAAATGTTTTGGATGACTTGGAGATTTATCAATCAAAAGTAAAACTTTCGATGCTGGCTTTTTTAAATTCCCAATATCGTTTAATAGGCGGGCAAATAACCAATTCGGTAAACCAATTCTTGAAATGTCGGGGAATGAAACAGCATTAAGTGGAGCAGTTTTAAACAGGAACATCATTATAAACTGACAACAAGGTACTCACTTAAATCTCTACTAATAATGGTATTAAACTAACTAACTCGTGTATTGATCCTGTTTGAGGCCCTACACCTTATATTAACCCATTTAGGATCAAAATCTTTTACACTTGAAGGAAAATAAAAACAGGAATTTAAAAATTGGTAAAATAATACGATTAAAACAGATACGCTGGTTTAGTACGGGAATAAATTGACATACATTATTAAAAACACAGAAAGGAAAATATTTGTAATACACTACAATACAGTACGCACAACATTTAAATGTGAAATTAAAAAGCAAGGTAGAGCGCATATGATTGCAATTTGCCGATGCGTTAACTGTATGATTAGAAAGAGGGATGACAGATCGTAAATTAAATGTGGCAGTTAACTAGTACAGATGGAAAGCGCCATGATGTGTTAACAGTGGGTATACAAAAGATTGAGATTTTAGGGCTTAAGTTTGAACTAATGCGACTCAATTCGAAGTTCGCCAACCAAATCTAAATTAAGTGTTCCCTTGTTTACAAAGGGGATGAGAATGATAAATTCATTGATCTAGAATCTTGTTGAACTGAAGGAGGATGGAGAATGCGATCTCCTAACTAGCTCCGTATGAGATATGTTTCTTCTGGACTGAAGTAAGACAATCCTGGGGGTTCCTATAATGATCAACAAATGTTTCAATGGCATAAAATAATCAACAAACATTGCGATGGTATAAAATTATAAACAGACTTTTCGTTAATATAAGATGATCAGCAAACTTTGCGATGGTATAAAATTATGGACATTAAATTTATTAATCAACAACCTTTTATTAATCAGCAAATTTAAAATTTATTAATCAACATCAACAAAATTATAAAATGATTAACAAACTTTTCGTTGGTATAAAATGATCAACTAACTTTGCGATGGTATAAAATGATCAACTAACTTTGCTATGGTATAAAATTAATAAAATTATTGATTTAAAATTATAAAATTTATTAATCGACAAACAATGCAGTAGTATAAAATGATCAACAAATTTTGTGATTGTATAAAGTGAACAACATACTTTGCGATAGTATAAAATGATCAACTAACTTTTCAGTGATATAAAATGATTAACAAACTTTCCGTTGGTATAAAATAATCAACAAACTTTACAAATTTTTAAGCTAAACGCAGAGTAGAAATACCACCACAATGAAAAAATCCTTTATAACAATAATTTAAGTAGTAAAAAATATAATAGATAATGATCAATCAACTTTGCGATTATATAAAATTATGAAATTATTGATATAAAATTATAGATATAGAATTTTAAAACTTATTAATCAACAAACTTTGCAATATCATAAAATGATTCAAAAACTCGGTGATTGTATACAATTATCGACAAACTATGTGATTGTATAAAATGACTACAAAATTTCCGATTTTTTAGGCCAAACGCATAATAAAGATACAACTACAATGAAAAAATCCTTTAAAACAATAATTTACATTGTAAAAAATACAATAAATGTAGTACATGAAAACAAACTATTCAACTCAATGACATAAATACAATGGTTTTCAATTTTCCACACACATAAAAAAAATTCATGATACATTTTATAGCGTGTAAAATAGTTCTTCATCTACAGAAATTATAGCACGATTAGTACTTTTTCTCCCTCTTGCATGGAACTGGAGGCGTAAACAAAACAATTGACCTACAAATTTCTTCTTGCCGAGAAATAAATTGAACATGAATGAAAGAGAATTCATTCTCTATAATCTTCTGTCTGAGAGGTTTCTTGACCTCTGAAAAAAGAAAACAAAATTAACATTCTCTGGATCCTCTGCAAAAATACTGAGGCCCAGAAAAAGGTGATCCCCAGCATATGAGGGCAACATTAGAAAATGAATTCAAGACAGCAAAATTACATTAAGAAATGCATTAAAACAGTTACAATTTTTGTATATCTTTTCAAAACACTTAAAAACAAACAAAATAATGTTATTTAAAAAAATTAACTATAAAATCTATTGTAATTTTAATAGTAATTATATATTTTTCTTTATTGAAATAATAAAAATAAATGATTTTGTTCGGAATCAGTTGTATTGATACCAGCATTTAAGATAAAGATATATTAGTGTTAATTATTATCAATCTTATATTAGTATTATTACTATTGTTAATTAGAAATCTTTGTTTAATATGCCAATCCGGTCTTATGTCTGATTTTATTAGCCCCATTTCATGTATTTTTGTCTTTGTTCTGTTGTAAATGAAAAATGGTTAAATGGTTATAATTCTTCAGAATTTTATTTTTAAATTCCTTTCAAAAATTATCAAATGAATAAGCTATTTTTTTATAAGCTTGTGAAGATTTATTAAGAGATTTGTTTCAATATTTGAGATCACAAATGCGATATCCTAAGTCTGGTTTTGTTAGCCACATTTCGTGCATTTTTGTCTTTGTAAAATGTCAATGTAAATGTAAAATGTCTTTGTAAATGGAAAATAGTTAAATAGTTAATTGGTTACTGGTTATAAATCTTTAAAATTAATATTATTAAATGAATGTACTAATTTTTATTAAATGAATGAATTAATTTTTTTATAATTTTGTGAAGATTCTTTAAGATATTGTTTCAATATTTGAGATCATAAATGCGTTATCCTATGTTTTGATTTTATTAACCACTTTTCGCGCATTCGCGTGTTTGTTCTGTTTTAAATGGAAAACGGTTAAATAGTTAAATGGTTAATGGTTATAAATCTTTAGAATTATATTTTGAAATTCCTTTGCAAATATTATCAAATGAATGAATTAATTTTTTTATAATTTTGTGAAGATTCTTTAAGAGATTGGTTTCGATATTTGAGATCATAAATGCGATATCCTAAGTCTGGTTTTGTTAGCCACATTTCGTGCATTTTTGTCTTTGTTCTGTTGTAAATGGAAAATGGTTAAGTAGTTAAAATAATAAATTATTATAATACTTTAGAATATATTTTGAAATTTCTTTCAAAAATTATCAAATGAATGAACTATTTTTTTTATAACTTTGAGAAGTTTCTTAAAGATATTTAATTTATTTGAGATCATAAACACGTTATCCTAAGTCTGGTTTTACTAACTACATTTCGCGTATTTTTTGTCTTTGTTCTGTTGTAAATGGAAAATGATTAAACAATTAAATGGTTGTAATTCTTCCGAATTATATTTTGAAATTCCTTTTAAGAATTATCAAATGAATGAACTATTTTTTTGAAACTTTGAGAAGTTTCTTTACGAGATTTGTTTCAATATTTGAGATGAGTTATCTTTTTATTGACTTAAGAGATTTTTTGTGCCTTTAAATTTTATTCATAAATGCAAATTTTTTAAAAAAGCCTATATTTTTAAAACAAATTATTCTGAAATTCATTTCGCACGTTATCTTTTTAATTCAAATTCCTTAGCATATTTTAAATTCGTTGAAATTACTTAGTAAGCAAACTTATTTTAATTTTATTTCGTAATTGTCTTTCTAAATTAGATGTAAAGCAACAGCCTTCATTTGCAAAAGAGTGAGAGTGAAAAAATTATTGGAATTACTTTATCTTAGAAAGAACCAAAACAAAATATTTAGGTTATAAAGTATTAATAAAAACAATTAAGTAATTTTTTAGATAAGATTAAGATTGTTTTGTAGAATATAAATAATTAGATCTAATTTTTGAATGTTAAAAAGGGATTTCATACTAAGAATGGCATAGATTTTACACGGAACCTGATTAATTTTCCAATTCTTTATTGTAAATTTCAATAAATAATATCTAATCTCTCTTGTGAAATTAATGTACTTTCATCTAAAATTTTAATTCAAAATCTAAGAGGGACTTTCAATTTAACGATAATTCACATCTGCGGTAACATAATTTACAATGATAAAAAATTATTCTTGCAAATTCGTCGACATTATAGTAGAATCAATTAGTAAATACACCATAGAAACTACAAAATAACTACATCTAGAGATAATTTTGCCAGACTCGTAGTTCAGTGGCAACGTGCGCCGCTGGTGAGCATTAGGTCTGAGGTTCAATCCGCTGGCGGTTTTGTCGCAAACACTACTTCAAAAACGAGTGACTCGATGGCATTTGTGATGTCTTGCCTCATTTGTCGGACTACCTGACGGGAATTTTCCGGGTTTTTCCCATACGATATTCAAATGCAGGGTAGGCCCCCCTAAAATTCCACCCGGAATGCACTGCCCTCCTTCTTTAGCATCACAGAGCCAAGTCATACTAATACCTACAGGGTGCTCCACCGCAACAGAAGCTGTCACTCCTTTAATGAGACCACACGGATTCTTGGACTTGGTCTATAGATGTTGCTGTCTACCAAGTGGGATAAGAAAAAAAAAAGACTTTTATTTGCAAAACTTACGAATTCCTTTGAAAAATATGATGGGCGTTGATTTAAGTAATTCAGCTATGAACATATTTAATTTCCTCACTAAAGAAGAGTTAATTGGGAATAATGGATTAAACATAATATTAATATATTTTTGTTGAAAATATTGACTTTCATGATTGATTCGTCTTAAAAAATAGACGAGAAACTTAAAAGAATGTCAATTTAAAGAACATTTTGTTATTTTAGAAAAAAGATCTCAAAATTGATAATTAAAATTTTTAAATACAACACTTTTATAAACCTTAAACTTAAATTTAAAAATTCCGTAGTTTTTTTAAATGCTATTGTTGTGGTAAACAAAATCAAAAAAGTTTATTTCCTCTCATTTCATAATTTGGTTGTATTTTTAAAAATCACATAAACATATATCTGTAACACAAGAAACAAAACATTTTATACAGTTACACTTCATCAAAACATCTCTAGAAAAGGAATAAAATGATTTTCAACAGAAAAAAATTTTGGAATATAGTATTTAAAAATACTGTATCTAAGCTTTGAAAACAGTTGTAATGTACATACACTATACAGGTTTGGCAATTAAAAATCACCTTTTAGCAAACCAAATTAACCTTTCTGCAAATTAAATTGACTTTTTGCAAATCATTTTCTCACCTATATGAAAATTAGTATTTTATTTATATGTTAGTACATATAAATAAAAGAGCTACATGCATAGTTATTTAAAAGAGCTATATGCTTAGTTAAGTATACGTCTAAATATGTATTTCTGTATGAGTAATAATGTACTGGTATGCGTAAAGATGTATGATTAAACATGCACTAGGATATGCATACGTTAATTTGTTGGGGGTTTTTTCAGTAAAAAAGATTATGTTTGTATCCTCAGCTATAATAGAATATTTACTTAGGCACGCATAAAAATGCTTTTGTATGCCCTTATTATGAACGCATTTACCTGTGTGTGGATATATGCGAATGTCTTTAAATGTGTATGTTTTCGTCTATGTATGCAAATACGCCAGTGTGTATATGTATGCAAGGCCACATATAGAGATGCATATATACCTACAGACGCATATACACACTTGCACATATACATTCTTACATATTTACACGCATGCACATACATAAGCACATGCACATGCTCCTAAATGCATACCCACATATATACAGATATTACTCCATATGCACAATGTGGGCACATGCATACATGCTCATAAATATGGGCACAGATACATACCTTTATGCACACGCGCGATCATACAGATATTACTCCATATGTACAATGTGCGCACATGCATACATGCTCATAAATACGGACACAGATACATATTATTTATGCACGCGCGCGATCATACAAGCATATATATTCACATACAGTCACATGCACAAATTTACGCTCTTTCGCACGCACACATATTTATGCACATACATTTATATTAGCGCATATCAATACACGGGTAAGCGTGCCCATAACATACGTGTTTAATTGCATTTGCCTACATACGTAATTAAAGAAATACTGCACTTGAGTGTACACACATCATCCTTCTTACTGAAAAAAAAAAGATTTACGTATGCATTTTACCCCTATCAATACATCATTACTGATATAGAAATACATATTTAGACGCAGATGTGCATATACGTTTTTACAAACATACATCTGTACAAGAATTAACATAAATAAACCCACAATTTTGAGAGAGATGAATTTACACTGCCCTACCCGTATCCAAGCCTTTATATTTAAGCTTTAAACATTATTTGTGAAAATTTCTATTACTTTGTTTTATTTGAATTTGGTTACTCTTTTACATATGTTTTAAAAATTTAAAATTTCTGGGATTTAAAAGTTCCAAAGCCAATTTTTTTCAATAATCCATTTATGTGCATAATTTGTTTCAAAACAAGCAGTAATAGATTACAAATCCTTATTTCTACATTAATCATTTAAAGTTTAAAAAAAAAAAATTTTCATAATATACTTATAAAACATAAATTGATGTTGTTTTAATTATTTTAGTTTAATATCTTTTCTAATAAATTAGTTTAATTAACAATAAAATAAATTTGTTGATTAATTAAGACATCCAATTAAGCAAAATCTCTTTATAACATGTAAAAAGATTATTGGATGTTATGTAAAGCTTAAAAACTGCAACATTTAGAAGTTCATTTATTTTTCTCTGAATTAGGTATTTTTTTTTTATCTAGTATCAAAAATCACGATAAAATCTTATTATTTATTTTTTAATTAAATAAAAGTATTTATATTTATTATTTATTTTTAATTAAATAAAAGTATTTATATTTATTATTTATTTTTTAAATAATTAAGTAAAAAGACATTATTTTTTTATTTTTAAATTGCGTTTTCAAACTATTTGGTTCAAAAATTGTTTACAAATGAATTATGAATCATGTTAGATTTTTAGTCAATTTTATTCTTCTTTGAAATTTATAGATCTGCTTTTTTCTTGGTTTTTTGTTAATTAAATAAATAATTCTTAAACATTAAAGTGAAATATTGCGAGTCGTTTTAAAAACTGACTTGAAATTAAGTTTTTGTGATTGTGTAAATATATTTTTTGTTCGTTTCCAAGATCTTATTATGCAGGTGCAAAATTTATTGTTTCTAAATTTCTTTTTTTTTTTTTTGCCTTAAGGGAAATAAATGAAATATTTGTGTGTGTTTTTTCTTGTTTTTTTATGGCCTTTTATCAAATTAGGAATAAATATAAGAATTTTTAAGAACTAAGAATAAGAACAAGAATTGCGTTTTTCATACCTAAAATCCGTTTTTTTATTATATTTACTTTACAAATTTTTTCACATAACCTTTTTAAAATAACCAATGTTTTTCTATACGGATTTTATTTTTTGTTTATTTATTTGCTTATTTTTTATAATTAAATATTTTGCTATTCTCTATTTGGAATGTGATGTTATTTTGAGTGTTTTTTTTTTATGCTGCATATTTATAATAGTGGCAAATTTTGGAACATAGTTCTCGTATTTATTTTTCACATTTTCTCTCTTTATACATATTATTTATTTACAAATAAATTAATAAATAATTAATTATAATAATAAGATAATTAATTGTTTATTAATTATTAAATAATTTAGTAAAAAAATTAATTCAGAAGAAAAATGAATATAAAATTGTTCTAAAAAATCGTCTGGTTAAAGCAAAGACAATTTTATTTCTAAGTGAAAACGAGGTTTTTCAAGAAAAAGAAATCGTTTGGAATTCTATAATTTTTTTTTTTTTTTTTAATTTTAAGATTATTGTTATGCGTTTTGTTCTTACATATGATTGTACATTTATGAGTGATCTATATATCGGCCCATCCGATTACAATTTTCATTATTTTTTATTTTATTTTATTTTAATTTCAAATTTTTGAAATAAATTTGTTTCAATTTTTGGTTAATATGGTTTCAAAAAACGAAAATAGGAACCATACTATGGTGGGCCTCCATAATAGATATTAAAATTCGATATGGAACTCTCATGGCACCTGCTATATTAGGTTAAATTTTTGTTATTATATGCATATTTCTCTAGTTGGAATTTTTTGTCATTTTCATCGATATTTTTAAAAAATTAATGTTACACAAAATAAATTTTGTGCTATTTCAATAAAGCTGGGTATCAGGTAGTTATAAATAAATAAATGAAATGAAATAAATAAATGGAATGAAATAAAGATAAAAAGCATAAGAAATGCCAGTTTTCTTTCCAAAAGTAAATTTAAGGTAAAAAAAATAAATAAATCATAACTGATGAGTAAAGATTATAAAAATTTGATGTTCTGTTTATTTTTGCTAATTTTTTTTTTTTTGTTTAAATGTGTAACATTTGTAAAAAATTCTGATTAAAATATAATATTACATGAAACTCATTTAAAATAAATTTCATAGCATTTTTAGATTAAATATTTGCAAAGTAAAATTTTGCAAAAAAAAATTATTTTATTAGGAAATGCATTCAATATTTTATTAATATATTGATTTTTAAAAAATAATGATTTCCCACACAGAGAACTTTGACTTGAAATCTTTCGCTAGTAATATAGCATACATATGTAGTAAGTTCATTCTTACTCAAGGAGCATTAGGGAAAACTTGCTACGCTACACTTTTTGGCATTACAATTTTGAACGAATATCCACCCCGAAGGTTTTGCATGTATTTCCTTCTTCCTCGAGCCTTACTGAAGAACTTTCCGACTTATGGATTTTTCTTAACCATCACCTACATTTTCGATTTGGCTTCATTTGTGGGGTTATAAACTATATAACTTGAAACTGCATTCTAGTAGTTTAAAATAGTGAATTCAATATAATTGAATCAAATATATAACATTATTGTTTAGAAATTTTTAAAATGTATAATGGTTCACAAAAATGAAAGTCAATTTAATGGTTATAGAAAAGTTAAAACATATTTAACTGTAACTTAACCATTAAAAGCAAAGCAATTGCTTGAAAAAGAGTAGAATATGTTATAAATATATTTCATAAAGTGAAATTAGAATGAATTTTTTAAATAATCAAACATTTAATAATTTTGCTCCTTAACAAACGCAAATAGCATTTTGGGATTACAGTAAAAACGATTTAATATATTTTGTTTTATAAATAATGATTATGCATAGAAAGATTTTTGTTTCTTTGAATAATTGTGAATTTGCTTTTATAAATAATTGTGATAATGCTTTCAATTAATTATTTTATATAATCAGTGTGTATTTTTCATCTTATACTTTATACATAATATTTATTTTCAAATTAATTAAGCAATTATTAAATAATTTAGTAAAAAAAATTCTGAAGAAAAATGAATGCAAAATTGTTCTAAAAGATCGTCTGATGAAAGTAAAGATAATTTTATTTCAAAGTGGAAGCGGACATTTTTCAAGGAAGGAAAATCCCTTGGAATTCTATAATTATTTTTTATTTTTTAAATTGCTATCATGCCTTTTGTTCTTACATATAATTGTGCATTTTATGGGTGACCTAAATATACCTTTTATTTATTTTGTTGGAAAATAAATAAAAGGTATATTTCATAAATCATGAATTTTGATCTTCAGATCTGGCAACTGTGCAAAAATTTTAATTATTTTTTGACAATTATAGAATCAATCAGTTCTTTTGATCAATGCCTTTATAATAAAATAATTTCTTAAGTTAAAACAATTTTTAAAAAAATTTATAGATAAATAAATAAAAACAAAAAAATGTTTTAACAAAAATATTTTTAAAAAAAGTTTATAAAGTAAAAATAAAATACAAAAATAAAAGGCTGGAAATACAAGTTAAATATTTGCCCATCAATACAATTTAGAATTTAATGTAAAAAAAAAAAAAATAATAATAAAAAAAAAAATAAATAAAAAAAAAATTAACTATCAAATTCCAAACAACTTTCTTTTCTTGAAAAATCTCTTTTTCACTTTGAAATAAAATTGTCTTTCTTATTTCTCTTTCTTTCCCCAGACGATCTTTTAAAACAATTTTGCATTATTCAATTAATTAATTAATTTTATAATTATTAGCATGTGAAAGAAATCAAAAAATAAATATTATGCATAAAAAATATCTTGAAATGAATTTAAAATATTATATGTTAAAATTTTAAATTAACCAATAAGAATAGCTCGTGCAAGTATTTAAAAAAAAAATAAGAAATCAATAAGAAACGTTGATATTGATCAAGCAAACGAGAAACTGATATAGGGCACAAAAAAGTGATCAAGGACACACACAAAAAAAAAAATGTTCAAGGAAATGAAAATCCCAGCTACCTAAAACAATACACATAATTTTATGGGTATTAATATTAAATAGATTAACTTAACATCCCTTAATCTCAAAAAAAGGGAATTTAACTGAGCTAGTGGAACGACGACGATGTTTTACTAGGTTGACGGAGAGCCTTGGTAGCCCAGTAACCTCTATCTCCTGCTTTATAAATGAGAAAAGTTTCTTAAGCTTTAAGCCCGTTGATTAGATAGAAAAAGAGTAATATATATATATATATATATATATATTATTAATTTATTTTTTAAAAAATTAACTTAATTATTATTTATATTTTTTATTAATTAATAAAAAAATTTATGCATATATATTTTTTATATTATTATTATAATTTTTAAGAAGGTAATACAAAAAAATAAGTAATAGACACAAACAAAAACGATTGGAGGGGAAATTGTGACTCAGCGGAGGAACTGCATGGTCATTCGGAAAGGAGGATATCGAAACGTTGATGAATAATATTCAGAGCAGCGCGAGGTCTTTTGCGATTTTTGAAATAAGAAAATGTCGTCATCATAATTGTCTAGATCATTCAAAACAGAATTATTAATATTTGGAATGGAGTTTTTAAAAAATGTTGTGCAATGTTATACACAAATTTTTTAAAACTTGGGAGGGAATGAGCATGTCTGCTGAGCTAGTGGAAGTGCCATTTAATTGGTTGAGTTCCATATCCTCTCCCGAAAGACACAGTTTCTCACAGTGGGATGGCTCTGGTAGACAAAGAAAATTTCTTACCACTTTATCTGGCAAGATTAAGAAGGGGGGGGCCTGCGTCGAAGAAATGTCTGCGTCGGCGCAGCATCGGATCCTCACCTGGCACCCAGAGCACCCTTCGCCTACCCCCCAGTGACCTGCCTTGAACTAGCTCAGCTGTTTCCATTTTTCACATCCGACCGGTGGTGCGCCCAGCCTAACGGTTCATTGAAAGGAGTCTTCCTTAAAACCACAGGGGAAAGTTCGCATTCTACTACCCCACAGCTCTCTCTCTAAACTTTTTTTTATTATATATCTTCTCTCGCATTATTACCCGTGGGGTTAGAGTTTTTTTTTTTTTTTTTTTTCAACCTCCTCCTTCTTCCCACTTTCACTTTCAGGAGCAACAGATTGGAGAGAGTTTTTTCTTCGTTTTTTTTTTTTTTATGGAGAAAGATTTTTTTTATCTTTTCTTTTCTTTTTTTTTTCCATCCCCTTTTTGAGTGGGTTGGAAAAGATTTTGGTGTCTTAAGAGTGTACCACGTGCGAGTCGCCTTGGTTTTCGTTCTGTTGACAGAGCAGACTCTGGGAGGGTTTTTTTACTCTTTTTTTTTTTTTTTTTTTTTGCATTGTTATTTTTTTGAAATGTTGCGTTTGCATTTGTTTTTTCTCCTCTTGTGTATATCGTGTATTGGCAGTGGAATTATTTAGGTCAGTTCTCCTGCGTGAGAATAAAGAGTGTTTGTTGTCGATTTCCTTTTGTATTTTGATTATGATTCTTTAAAAAAAAATTTTAATTTTTTTCCTGTAAAATATTAATAAATTTTTAAATTAAAAATACAAATAACAAACAAATAATAATGCAATTAATAAAATTAATAATAATAAAATGAATAAATAGCAATACTATGATAAAGATATGATTTCTTAAAAATTAGCATTTTATTCTAAAAATATTAATAAAATTGTTAAATAACAATCCAATCAATAAAATCCAAATAACACTACAATTAATAAAATACAAAAACAATAAAATTAATAATAATAAATTCAATAAATAGCAATACTATGATAAAGATATTGTTTCTTAAAAATTAGCAATTTATTCTAAAAAAGATTAATAAAATATTTATATAACAATACTATGATACAGATATCGGTTCTTACAAATTAGCAGTTTGTTCTAAAAATATTAATAAAATTTGTAAATAACAATACTATGATGCAGATATTTATGGCTCCGAAAGGAGGTCTTAGGGAAAGTGATTGTTGGAGGGAACGGTACAACGGAGAAATTTATAAATGCTATAAAAAGGCAGATATTATAGAATTTATTGAGATCATTAAATTAAACTGAGCTGGTGATGTATTTAGAATGAATGATTTAAACCCTGTAAAATGTCTCGTTTTGGCAAAGCCACAGGGTCAAAGAGGAAGTTGCGATGGATAGACACTGTTGAGAAGGATTGGAGGACCATTGTCACCCAGAGGAATGCAGGGAAATCTCTTCAAAGGAAAGCCTTGGCCCTCTCTGAGCTTTCGTGCTATTGATGATGATGATGTAGATATTGTTTCTTAAAAATTAGCTGTTTGTTCTAAAAATATTAAAATTAAACTCATATATTAAAAGGTCCTTCATAGGGATCCAGCTAATGTTAACATCCAATTAATTTTATAATTTCATTTATCATTATAAAATATTCATAATGCTCATTTTTCATTTTTACATAATTATTTTTACTTAGGAATTATAAAAAAAATAGTTAGCATCTATTTCCTACTTACATAGTAATAAACTAATATTATAAAAGATTTTTTAATATCCTGTTTTATATCCCTATAAATCCAATGGTCTTACACATATAGTTCTCAAAATTTATATTTATGCTTTTCGGAATTTTTGAAATGTTAAGTGGATTTTTAAAAAGCAACAATTTATCTACCAATTAAAGTTATAATATTTCAATTAAATCTCAAAAATATAAATAATAATTAACTTCCTGGCACTACAGCCCATGGTGGACCATGGCCGTCTGTCTACTGGCAGATTCCTAAACAGGAATGTTTTCTTTTTAAAGGGTTGGGTTGGCAGCCCAACACTCAATGCTCTAAAGTTATATTCGATCGAGACATACAATTTAAAGTGGATTCTGAACGATTACATATATATATATGACATCACTGATTAGACTGGGATCTATGGTTTAAAGTGGATTCCGAACCACTATAAATATAAATGGCACCACTGATTAGTTTGGTTTGTCGCTCTACGGTCATCTTATGCACTCTTTTGGGCTAAACAGACCGGAACCTACAGTTTAACGTGGATTCCGAACCACTCACAAACATCCATGCCACCGCCAGGATTCGAACCTGAAGCCTGGGATACCAAAGACCAGAGCGCTAGCCACTTGGCCACCAGGCCGCGTACCACTGATTAGACCAGAATCTATGGTTTAAAGTGGATTGCGAACCACTATAAATATAAATAGCACCACTGATTAGATCAAGATCTATGGTTTAAAGTGGATTCCGAACCACTACAAACATCTACGGCACCGCCGTACTCACTAGACCATCAAATATATGATTAATACATTAAAAAATATAATTAATACATTAAAAAATATAATTAATACATTTTCTTTATTAACTGTATTTTTTATAATTTTTGTAAAATATAACTTTTCCTATCGTTCCCATGCACTTATAACAAAAGGTTCAAAATATGACGCCATAAAATACCAACAACATTTATAAATCATGTTTAATATTAATCACTTAAATTTAACACTGGTTTCTTGCAAGGACTTCAATATACAAGCTTTTGATCACATAATTTGTAATATTTTCAAATTCAATTATTAAACTATTTTTTTTTATAATTTCTAGGAAAACATTTGCTTTAACAACTTCTAATGTTTCAAATATATATTTTTTTTTCAAACATCCTGAGTTATTAAATATATTTTCACTTTAAAACATTCTTAGAACTATGTAAAGGGTTAAATTATTTTAATTTAAAGAATTAAAAATTTTGCAGTCGAATAAATCGTAGCCTTAGATAATTTTTTTAGCGATATGAAGAAAAATAAATAATAAAATAAATTAAAATTTAATCCAAAGAAAAACATTATCTCTATTCTTCCTGTTGTTATTCTTATATAACTGATTCTGCATCGTTTAGGAAAGACTTGTATAAGAAATTATTAATTTTTAAAATGAAATGATTATGAAATATTTTCTTATTAATGAGAGGTTGATTTATTTTTAAAATCATTTATAATTCTTCATTCTTGATTTTAAAAGATGTGTACATTTTAATTTTAAATATTGTTCTGCGTATATTTTTCATCAAGCCATCATTTGATTATCTCTTGCAATATAATTTTGGAATAATTATTTAATCATTAATAATTTTTTGTGTAAATTTTTAAAGGAAATAGGAACGTATTTAAATGATATATTATGCTAACTGTTGTGCTACTACAAAAGTTGTTACATTGAAAGAACCTGAATTTTATACTTTTAATTAAATATCAGAAAAATAATTAAAGGAACAAAAAATAAATAACGAGTTTTAATATTTATAAAATTTAAGTAATGCAATTGATTTATTTAAAGGCAGCAATTAAATCAAAGTAATTAAACGAATTTTTAAAACAAAAATAAATTTATGTGATTAATTCAACAAAAAAAGTACATAAACAGTAAGCTTTATTTGGTAGTTACATTTTTGATATATTGAAGAAATAATAAGCTTATGAGGAAGCTTAGGCTGTTACAGAAAACTGTTATATAGTCAGACGAATCATCTTTCACGCTTTTCTCACAACAGAACGGGTGCACGTTTAGAAGACAAAACCTGAACAGACTTGAAGGAGACCTGAACAAGCATATGATCGTGATTGCCTCTTTCCATCTGTCAAGGATGGAGGAGTATTTGTATTTGTCACTCTATGGGCAGCCACGTCATGGTTTTCTGCTGGCCCAATCGTAACTCTGAAAGGAAGGATCACTAGAAGTATATAGTTTTAGCTGACCAGGTCCATCCTATGATGCAAACTTTGCAAACTTTTTCCTGCAAGAGATGCAGTTTTACAGAATTATAAGCGGCCTGATGACCAATTGGCTAGCGATACAGGTTCAGCGATAGGCTTCAGGTTCGAGTCCGGGCGGTGGCAGGGATGTTTATTACTGTTTCGGAATCCACGTTAAACTGTAGGTCCCGGTCTGTTTAGCCTAAAGTGACCGTAGAGCGACAAACCAAACCAAACTAAACCAGAATGATAATGCTCCTATTCATGCAGCGGGACCTTTAAAATCATGGCTTGATGAACACGAGGATGAAGTGACACAAATACCTTGGCCCGAATAGACAGCCCGACCATAGTCGAATAGCATCGAACCGTTATGGTCTATTTTAGAGCGATCTATCCAGAATCGATATCCTCCACCGGCATCTCTTCCGGATCTTTCATGATATCTCCATGAAAAATGAGGGCCTGAATGGCCGAGTGGCTAGCGCTCGGTACACAGGTTTCGAGTTCGAGTCCCGGCGGTGCCATGGATGTGTGTAGTGGTTCGGAATCCACGTTAAACTGTAGGTCCCGGTCTGTTTAGCCTAGCGTGTGCACAAGATGACCGTAGAGCGACAAACCAAACCAAACCAATCCATGAAAAATGATTCAATATTCCTCTAAACACAACTTAGCACTTGTATGATTCGATTCCCAGGCGAATTCAAGCCGTATTACGTGCCAAAGGTGATCTTACGCCATATTAGATGTAAAATTCCATATAAATTAATTCATAATTTAACAAAAAAAAATTCATATGGAAATATTTTTCAGATTTACTATACATAGCATACGAACGTTTCTGGAAAGGGAAATTTATGTTCTTTCAAAATTTCATGCCATCTTTCAGAATTATGATGCAGACAATCTTGGCCCACCATAGGACTGTAACGCAGGTAATGACGATGGTATTCCGTTTTGCCGCATTTTTAGTTGTTCATTCTCTTGAAATAAATGCTAAAAATAAAAATTAAAATTAAAATAATAAAAAGTCACTTTTATTGAAAAAAAAATCGAAAATTGACGTAGGAAAAAACGGAGAACTCCAAATCTCCAATAAAAACCGGAAGAAAGTGAAAAGAACTCTATCTGTAACTGCACCTTAATGGCAATCCATGGACACCGAAGAATTCAAATAAAAAAAATGAACAATAATGTATGGCACCACTATAAACATGCATGGCATCGCCGAGGCTCGAACCCGAAACTTGTGGCACAGAGCACGAGATAACTGTTCACTCATCCATCATGCCCCAAAATAATAATCATTGTATATAAATTAGAAATTTAATTGCAAAAGTTTTATTTTGTATTTTTTTTAATTTTTTCAAATCAGTTTTGTTTTGTTTAAAATTAATCATTTAAAAATGTTTCTCAATATTAGTAGACCAAAACATTCTACATTTCTTACAATTATGCTATTTTAAAGCATATATAAATATTATCATCTTAGTTAATTCAATAAGTTTGAAACATTTTCTTTGTCTCAAATGTTATATTTTTTTCATATTCATTATTAAATACATTTATGTAAATTTTATGCTAACTTTTAAGCTTACTTCAGCAAATATATAATTAAAAACTAATAATATCTGTAACTCTAATATTTTCTTAACTCTAATATTATTATATATCTATCATTATCTCTCTATTAGATATCTTAACTTTAATATTTTCTTTACATTAAAAACTATTCTTTAAAAAATGTACTAGAAAGATATGAAGTTTATGACTATGGAAAAATTAGAAAAACAGAAATAAATTTGCATTTGAATAATTTTTCTTAAATTTCTCCAACATTTATATATGTGAGAGTTATTTAAAATCATAAAAATATAATTAATATTACAATTTTCAACGAAAAAATCTATATAGAGTAATTGATTGCTATTCTACATACGTTATTTAAAAAAAAAAAAAAAAAAAAAAAAAAATTCAATAAAGAACCCTATAAGAACTGTAATAAAAAGTTTTTCTCGAATTTGTAATAAAGAACTTCATATTTTCTGTACAACTATTTTTCTTACAAATACTAGTAACTTGCAAAGAAGCTAATTTTTTCTTTGTCAGTTATAAAAATCAATATTTGTGCGAAAAAAAATGGGTAAAAAATTTAAGTATAATAATGATTCTAATCTATTTTCATCACTTAAACAGTATTTATTGACAAAATATTTAAAATATTTAAAAATACAGTTCTTTAATGTTTGAGTATTACACTTTATACACCTCAAAATTTATGTACCTCAATCAAAATAATTCCAAAAGCTAATTTTCAATATTCTTTTTTTTAACAAAAAATAAAAAAATAAATTTTTTTTTAAATTTTTAGAAATTGTCAAAAAAATTTGATAAATTTTTAAAAAATTTATAATTTTATTAAAAATTTTATATATTTTTATTTAATTTTTTCAGTTATAAAACAAAATTTACAATGATAGTGATAGTGGTATTAGTACATGATAGTGATATATATTTCTTATTTAAAACATTACATTAATATACATTTAAAATTTGGAATTATAAAAATTACAAGTTATATATTAATTCACTGTGATGATATTTTTAAGAATTTAAAGCTTCATAAAATTTATTGAAAGATTCCAGAAATTTTTATGATCGTACGAGGTATCTGAATTGAATAAATTTTTTTGTATTCCAAAAATATGATTTATATGTATTTAACCTTTCGATTGTTTTGATAGTATTTTAATACTTATGATAAACTGCATTTAATACAGCTTATTATATGAAATTAAAGTTTTATTATTATCAGAAAACTGAATAACTTTTTAAATTCCACTTCAAATGAATAAAAATGATACGAAAGTATTGAAACTGATTTAATTATTTCTGAAATAACATATTTTAAAATTATTTTATTGTTGTAAAAAATTAATAAATCTTTATTGAGAAGCCAAATAATGACAAATTATTTTATTGACTTAAGCCGATCAGTATACCATAATTTGATTTTCAAATTTGCTAGACTAATAATAAAATTATTAAGCACATATATTTTTTTCATATTTTTAAATAAATATTAAATAAATAAGTGTTGTTGTTAAATTAAAAAAAATTGCATATTTTACCTCCAGTTAGTTGTTTTTTTATTTGTTAGAAAAAGAAACAGGAAAATCGGAAAATTTGCAAAATACAAGTATAATTAATTTGAATGTTTTATTTCGTTTTAACTCAAATATTATATTATTACTTACGTAAAAAATTTGTATCAAATATTTTTCAGTCTAAAAAATAACATTTTAAAAAGAAATATGTTTTTCTGCTAAATGTCTTAATATAGAAAAATAAAATTGCTAAATAAATCGTGAAATTTTTTTTTCTTTTATTTCTTATCCCACTTGGTCGACAGCAACATCTAGACCAAATCCACGAAAACTTGTGTTCTCATGGAAGGAGAGGGCAGCTTCTGTTGTGATGGAGCACAACAGGAAAAAAAAATTGTGCTGATATTAATGGAACAATTTTCTTCTAATTTTAGATTTAAAAAAAAAAAAAAAAAAAAAATTTATACAGCTGTAAGCTTCTTTAAGAAGAAAAAGCAATTCATATATTAATGAATTAAAATGAAATATTTTCCACAAGAAAAATATTGCATCCTTATTAAATTTGTGTATGCATAAGTAATATAAGTAATAATTATAGGCATAAAATATACCTATATATAGTAATAATATAGGCAAAAGTAATATATAGGTATAATAATAATACATAGACATAGGTGTAATATTCAGATAACAGTACTGGAGTTGTTTCTGTTAGCATTTCTAAATATTTTAATACTTTAAATGTAATAAGAAACAATAGTGTATTCTATTATGATATAAAAATTATTTTATAATGGTCTAGTTTGTAAATATAGCACTCTTGTCCCCGATTTCGGTGGTTCTATGGATCTTTGCAGTGTTCTTGATCTTACTTACTTTAAACCGTAGGTAATGGTCTAATATGACTAAAAAGCGTTGGGCTAAGGGCTAACAACCCTACCTTCTAAAAAGAAAACATCTCCTCTTCTGGAATCTGCCAGTTGATAAATAATGCTTAATCTCAAAAATTAATATTTAAGAACTTTTGCTATTTTACTTTATACTTAAATTTATTTACGTCAAAACTACGTATGAATTAACTCAATAAAAAATGTGTCATTTTATTAAGTATTAGTTAAACAATGTAGAGTTAATAACAATTATTATTTTATAAATAATTTTATACCACAGATTTCGGATTCGAGTTCCTGTGGTGCCATGGATGTTTGTAATGGTTCGGAACCCAGTTTAAATTGTAGATAATGGTCTAATATGAAATTGCAGCATTGGTAAGCATTGGGCACCTTACCCTGAAAAAAGAAAACCTCTTGTTTCGGAATCTGCCAATTTCTAAATAATGCTTAAACTCAAAAATTTATATTTAAGTGCTTTTCCTACTTTATTTTATATTTAAGTTTGTTTACATCAAAACTATATATGAATTAACTCACTAAAAGTTGTACCATTTTATTAAGCATTAATTAAAGAATTTAGAGTTAATAGAAATTATTATTTTATAAAAATTACCATGCCACAGGTGGCGGATTCGAGTCCCGGTGGTGCCGTAGATATTTATAGTGATTCGAAACTCTCTTTAAACATAGGTTGGGCATAGGGCTGACAATTCTACCCTGTAAAAAAAAAACTTC
Source organism: Caerostris darwini (assembly GCA_021605075.1). NCBI lineage: Eukaryota > Metazoa > Arthropoda > Arachnida > Araneae > Araneidae > Caerostris > Caerostris darwini. The sequence continues at coordinate 48,325 of BPLQ01015627.1, forward strand.
TGTTTCGAAATTTGCCAGTTTGTAAATAATACTTAAACTCGAAAACTAATATTTAAGATTGCTTTTTTACTTTATTTTATATTTCATTTTTTTTTTACATCAAAACTACAAATAATGAACTGACTAAAAAATATGACGTTTTATTAAGAATTAACTAATGCATAATAAAATGTCAATGTAGAGTTAATAAAAATTATTATTTTAAATTTATTGCTATTGCTATTACTTTGGCACTAAAAAATTTTACTCATTTTCAAAAAAAAAAAAAAAAAAAAAAAAAAAAAAAAACTAAATTTGAGTGAAAGCCACTTATTTTTCAATTTCAAAATAATTGAGATGTTCAGTATTTCGTGTTAAGATTTATGAGATAAGAAAATGTTATAAAAAAAGAGGAAATCTTTCTCTCCTCTTTTTCCTCTAACACTATAGATAATAAAACAATATTGCCACTAACACTTAAGGGATTAAAAAGTACTTAAAAAAGATAATTTAAAAAAAAAAAATAATAGAAGCTGTTCACTTGAAAAATGGAATTTTACATTTTTTTCCCTCTTTCGAACATTTATCATCATGGAACATTTACTAAGTAATCTTTAGTTTTTAAAAAAAAAAAAAATCATTTTGACTTAATTTTTACTTCACGTAACTTAGAAGAAGAAGAAGAAAAGAAAAATGGAAAAAAATACAAGCTTAAATTGATGTTCTAAAAATCGTTTTCACGCCGGCTACACGCTCCTGTTATTACGATGCCACAAAAACCTTGAAGGAAAAATTTTTAAAAACCCTCCACTATTGATCATCACTTCCTTGCAAGAACGCCTCCGTTGTAGAGAAATTCTTTGTGCCCACATGGGAAAACGATGTAAATGGCAAAAGGTTCCACCAATGAAGCGTGTAGCAACAAAATGATTGATCTCACCGTGAAATATGGTCCTTGAATCCAAACCCCTTGAAGAGGGGGGATGCACAGAAAACTTTCAAGGAAGTCTGGTCTAAGGAGAAGTTCTTGGGACGATTTTTTTTCACCTAGTTTCTTCATCAACTTTTTTTTTTTTTTTCTTCTTCCAACTCGCCCCTTTTCTTCAAGGACGTTCCACGATCTTAAAGTCGACCTTCAGTTTCCTCCGTATTATAAGTAGTGCCGGCTATAAATTTTAATCCGGCTATACACCTTTCAGGTAGGTTTTTGACAATGAGTTATATTTAATGAAAAGTGAATGAAATAGTACATATAAGCAAGGGCTGTTACAACAGGTGGTGTTTTAAGGAAGTAAAACATCCAGATTTTGAAAAGAACATATCGTAATACTGTGTGTAACGCCGTCTGAGAAAAGGGATCTTTAAAAGTATTTATGTTTCAGCTTAACTGAAAAAAATATCTGATACATCTCGGAATACCCAAACACACATATAAAAAAAATTATACCACACAGTTTGTAAAAATTTGTTTTAAAAAGATAACATATCTTTTTCCCATATCAAAAGTAAAATCTTTTGGTAGTTTATTTCACGAATTTTTATTTTATTTTATATTTTTTAATTTACATATTTATTTATTTATTTATTTTTTTTTTTGTCCTTAAAAAGAGGATTTATTTTAAGAGAAAAAAAACCTTTTAGAAAAAGAATCTTCTTAAAAGTATTTATTATTTCAGCTGTAAAACAACTCTGATTTTTCTGAAATGGATCAGAGATTTATACTAAATCGGAATATGTACAGGCATGTATTAAATTCGTAAAAAAAATTTTTTTAACGCAAAAAGATCTTTTTTTCTTATAGGAAAAAAAGTGTACAAAATCACGATTTATTTTTTTTTCTGTTAAAGAAAAACTATTTTAAGAAAAAGACAGAAACAAAATCTAAAATAACTCTTCGCTAACATTATTCAATTAGAAGGAATTTTAATAATAAAACATAAATAAAAATAAAAATAAAAATATCAATCAAAATTCAAATTATTTTAAAAGAACAAAAGATATTATTTATTCAAGCGCAGCAAAAGAATTTTTTTTAAATAATTACTTTATAGCAGATTTTAAATTAATTTTAACATATATAAAGTACTACGATTTAAATTGATTTATCGTTGAAATTTGCTTACGTATTAATTTAAAATGATATGTAACTTAACTAATTTTTTAATGACGATTAATATGGAAATAATGTACTTTACGAAGTTAGCAGAACTGAGAAAATAAATTAGATACATAAATTTTAAAAACTTATTTGCCGTTTTACAAGCGATTTTGAATGTGTATTACTTCATTCAAAATCGTTTGTAATTAAAAATGAAAGAATTAATTTCAATATACAAAAACAGATAATTTTAAAGAACTAACCTAAAATATATTATGACTATTATAATTACTAAATATTGAAATTAGTGTTTTTTTAATAGAGTTTAAAAAAACATTTCTATAAAATGGAAATTTTGCAATAATTTTTTAAAAACTTTACTCAAAAACTTATATTATTACAATTATTAAAACAATTATTTAACCTGTTTAAGTGGCAACCATAAATAACGATAATACAAGGATTTTACTTTTATTCTAGAAAGCTGGAATCAAAATTCTTTTAAATTTGTTTTCCATTATTATTATTTGATTTTTATTGTTATTAACAATATGGAGCATAAAAAAAAAGGTAGGACAATTTTCTCACTAAAATTTTCAAAGATAAAGAATTATAGTAGAAATTAGATTCTTTGATGACGATATTATTTTTGAAATTTAACTAATCAAACTTATACTTAATGGAAAATTATTCACTAAGACACATTTTAATATTTTGTTTTAATGAGTAAATAATTTATAAGTCAAAGTAAAAAAAAGTATAGCGAAATGAAAAATTTTTTAATTATATTATAAAAAAGAATGATTTTAAAAATTAAAAAAGAGCAGAAGTTTCAAAATATTTTTAAAATTAAAAGAATTTCTTCATTAAATTAGACTCCATAAGACTTCAATAAATACGACTATTCTTTAAGAATAATCTTTTAAATTAAATTTCCGATTTTTTTAAATGCACTGTAGTGAAAAACAAATTTCATATCAAGAATGTGGAATTTTAGTAAATCAAATATTATATCGAACTAAATTTAAAGGAAATTGTGAAATACAGAATACATGTATGTGTATGAATATGTGTATACTACGACTGCAAAAACACAAAATAGCAAAATTTGGAATATTATAAAAGAAAATAATTTCAAAACAGAAGAATATAACAACACCGTTCAAGAAATCCTTTTACTAGTAAATTATGAATAAAAATTTAATTTTTCCTGGTTTTTCATATTTTAACTGACGTAAAAAAATAAAATAATTGCATAAAGATTTAAGATATGCTACTCAAAAAATGAAGAAGCTGATTCATTTGTTATGAAAAAATTATGTTAAATTCTATATTAAATGTTACGGAAAATTATTTTTCATTATGCTATGAAAATACCACGAAATATTCATATGAGAATGATGATAAAATAACAATAATAAAAATAAAATACCATATTTTGGACAGGTTTTCTTTTGTCATATAAATTTAATAAATATAGAAATAACAATTATTTTATATGGAGAATTATTTTGTAACGGAGAATTATTCATTTATCACAAAGTCAAAAGTAAATTAATTACATATCTTTCTTTATAATAAAAAATTATTTTTAGATACCTTTTAAAATTTATGGTTTCCAAGTAATATAATTTGAAATGATTTACGATTGACAGATAAATGGATTTACCTTATTTACGAAAATTTAAAACTTCTTAATATTATAACGAAAAATTTAAAACTTTTTTTTTTAAAAATTCTTATATTTAAATTAAAAAATATAACCTTTAAATAGAAACTTCTAATTTTTATTTAAATTTACCTTTTTGCAAACGAAAATTTAGAAATTAAAAAACGACTTTTTAAAATAAATGTTGTCTTAATTAAGATTATAGATAAAATGGATTAATCTTCAATACTATAGAAAAAATGTAAAATATTTAAATGTAAAAGAATTTTAAAGTCAATATATAAATACCTAATTGTCTTAATTAAAAAAATAGCAAATTAGATATTACTAAATAATAATATAAATAATGTAATATTGATAATTTAAAGAAATAAATTTACCTTTTTTCAAAGTACATTACGACTGCGAAAATTTAGAAATAAAAAAAAAATTCTGGAATTTTTCTTTGCATAGTTACGTTAAAATAAATGTGAGAAAAAATGCATGACAGAAAAAAATTACTTCAAGTAGTATAATTTGAATTGATTTAAGATTAATAGATAAATGGATTAATCTTTTTTATAACAATACTATATCGAAAAATGTAAAACTTCTTATATTTAAATGTAAAAGAATTTTAAAGTGGCATTAATTGAAACTTTTTCATATTAAATATTTGCAAACGATTTTTAAAATTGCAAAAGGAATCGTCATGAAAAAATTGCAACACCATGAAGGAATCGTCAAATTTGAAATTTACACAGTTGAGTGGTAGTGGTACAAATAAATGATTAAATGCTCGAAGCAAACAAACAATAACAAGAGATCGGAATCAGTATTTTGTGTAGCCACCACGCGCCGCAATAAGTGCTGCTACACGACGTGGCATGGAGTCAAACAAATTTTGAATGTCTGCCTGAGGAAGAGCATTCCATATTGTATGTATGCGCACCCAAAGTTCGTCTGCAGAAGCAACAGGACGAGGATCACGAACGAGACGCCGAGCAACGAAATCCCACACATGTTCAATCGGCGACATATCCGGGGAATACGCAGGCCAAGGAAGAAGCTGTACCTGCCGCGTTGCAAAGAAGGATTGAACAGTCCTAGCGATATGAGGGCGGGCATTTTCCTGTTGAAATACAGAGCCTGGCAAGCTTTGAAGGAAGGGAACAGCTTGGGGCTGTATAATTTCAGTGATGCACCGGTTGCTGTTCAGATTGCCCACAATTCTTAGCAATTGAGATCGTCCATGATATGCTATGGAACCCCAGACAATAACTCCGGGTGTTCGTCTACTGTGGCGTTCGATAATGCACTCCGGAAGGTGGCGTTCACCGGCATAGCATCTGACACGAATACGGCCATCATGGTACCACAAATTAATGCGGGATTCGTCAGAAAACGCTACATGCTGCCAATCAGCACGCCAGTCTCTATGCTGAGCGGCCCATTGTAGCCGCAGGCGGCGATGGTTTAGCGTGAAAGGGATCCTGTATAAAGGAGTCCTTGCGCGCAGTCCACGTTGCAGCAGATGTCTACAAATTGAGGAAGCACACAATGAAACACCTGTAGCTATTGACCACTGTGCTGCCAATTGTCTAAAGGAAGCTTTACGGTCCATCAGCGCCATGCGGACCAGGTGTCTATCATCGCGAGCTGGCGTCACATTTCGGGATCCACTCCCGGATTTCCGAGTTGTTCGACACTTGTCCGTCCACTGCTTCCAAAGACGCATCACTGTGCTGCTGTTACGCTGCACACGAGCGGCTACTGCACGATAAGACAATCCAGCTTCACGAAGGCCGATGATTCTCCCCCGTTCAAACTCTGTAAGTTGGTCAAATCTCGCTCTCTTTCGACGAAGAGGCATAAGTAACGATTGAGCTAACGTTTACCACTAGCAGATAACCACCGATAACCATAAACGCCTCGCTGCAGCCGTCTATTTATTCGGATCCATCCGCCGTTTAGAGGGCGCTGCTCAGCATACGCATGCGCTACGGATTTGAAATTCTAATCATTTGCATATCATGCGCTAATTTGCATTTCCTGATGATTTCAGCTCTCTCGCGTAAGTCCTTCATGGTGTTGCAATTTTCACAAACATGAGTTTATAAAATACCTAATAAAAATAATATTAATAATTAGATATTGCTAAATAATAATATAAATAATGTTACATTAATAATTAAGTATATATATAATTTAATGAAATAAATTTAAATTCTTTCAAAGTACATAAAACTGTGAAAAATTTAGAAATTAAAAAGAAATTCTGGAATTTATTTATTATTATTGTTATTATTATTTTATTTTATTTTATTTATTATTATTTTTTTTTTTTTTGCATAGTTATAATAACAAAAAAAGTGAAAAAAAACCACGTGACAGACAAAAAAAAATCTTTCATGCAAAATAATTAATAATTATTTTAAAAAATATTAACCCATTTTTCATTAAAGAAGAGGCTACGAACAATTCGTCACCAGTTTGATTAAAATCTGTGCTCTGTGTAAGTCATGTCTGAGATGATAACTAGTAAGTAATAGGATCCTACTTCCCATTATTTTCGAAACAGTCGAGTTTGAAAATTTTAAATAGTATTATACACTCATGTCCATAAATTAAAGATAATGAAGTTCAGGCAAAGAAAGAGACAGAAGCAAAACAAATTTGACTTATTTGTAAAGTCTATTTATTAAACAAAAGGTAAAGAGCAAAAAAGATGCTATATGTTTGACATAATTAATAAAAATTGCGATTTTTACTCCCTGGAGCAAATTGCAAAAAAGAACCTATATAAAAAAACAGTATAACATGGTTAGTATGTTGGTTAATATGGAGTATGTCTCCCGGACGATGCAATACAGGCCTTACAACGCCTAGGCATGCTAAGTATCAAATTATCAATCTGATCTTGGGGAATATGACACCACTCATCAAGCAATGCCCTCCGAAGTTCCGGTTAACAGGTGGGAGGGGGTTGACGGGCTGCAATTCGTCGGCCAAGAATATCCCACACTTGCTCTATTGGATTCAAGTCCGGTGAGTATGCTGCCCAATCTATACGGGTGATATCCTCCAATTGAAGGCATTCGTCTACAATGTTTGCACGGTGAGGACGGGCGTTGTCATCCACAAACAGAAATTCAGCACCCATGGCGCCCCGAAACAAACGTACATGTTGTTCCAGAATGACACCCCGATAGATGTGGCCTGTCATCGTTACACTCTGAACATGCAGGTCAGTTCAGGAACCAAGAATAATTCCTTCCCAAACGAGCCATTATGCACCACCGTAACGGTGTCGTTCAATGGTGTTATCTTGGTGGTAACGGGTACCCGGCGCTTTCCATATGAAAGTCCGGCGAGAATCAGACTGCAAACTAAACCTGGACTCGTCGGACAACATCACACAAGACCACTGTTGCAGTGTCCACAATGCATGCTCTCTACTCTAGGTTAATCGCCGGCGACAGTGAGTTGCGGTAAGTGGAACACATCCGACAGGCCTACGAGCATATAGACCAATGTGCCCTAAGCGTCTGTACACGGTCTGCCTTGAAACTGTCGTACCGGTAGCTGAAGAGAGCTGACGAGACAGGTCTGATGCTGTGCTCCGTCTGTTTCTTTTGGCAGTAACTGCTAAATACCGGTCCTCATTCGGCGTTGTAACTCGGGGGCGACCTGTGCTGTAACATCTACTCACATTACCATCATCTTGGAATCGTTGCCAAAGCCTGGAGATGACACTCTGGGCGATTCCAAGTTCCTAGGATACTTCCAGCTGGGTACGTCCACATTCTAGTCGTCCGATAATTCTACCACGTAAAAAATCATCCAAATGCTTCCTTTTTACCATAACTATGCGGTTATTGCACTGAAAGGCTTTTAAAGCGCTTGCGAACAATTTTACTTCTTTGCCACCATTCCTTATATACCCCTTTCTTACACTCTCGTCATTGTGATTTACTATACGCGCCATCTGATGGTTTCCTGTTATTTGCATATTCTTCTTCAAGATGTGTGTGATAATTCTACAGGTGAAATTTTTATTTTAGAGTTCAATTTCTGTGTGATTCTGAATTATCCTTAATTTATGGGCATGAGTGTATTATAAAAGACCGTGGATGTTTAGCGATATCATGGCGTAAAAGTTTTTGTTGCAAGCTAGCATTCCCCGATTGCTTATTTAAACAGCAGTGGTTTTTTTTTTTTGGTTTTTTTTAACTCTTTGTTAGTAATACAGCAAAATCAATGTGTTTTTAGCAGTAATATATATTGATTTATAATGTGAAAAAGAGTATTTTTCTTTTAAAATATTTCATTTTTAGTGTCGAATGTTTGTTTATTATTATTATTACTATTTCCAATGGCAAAGCAATACAAAAAGGAGAAAAATACAGAATAAAAAAGAGAATACGCAAAAGAGTTCAACAAAGTTGACCCAAGTCATTGCCTTAATACACTATCTGGAAGAAAGTGACGGGTCACCCCTCGAAAAGTAGAAAAGTCGACAATACAGCTGACACATGCGCAATAATAGGTATCACGTGTCAGCCATATCTTATAAATACTCTGTGGAGTCGACTAGAGTTGTTTTTTGTCAAGATGCCGCCACGGGAAGAGTTGTCTGAGTTCGAGAAAGGTGTGTTGGTTGGATTGCATCTTGCCAAGGTGTCAATTAGGGAGATATCCCGTCTCCGTAACTGCTCAAAATCAACTGTAGCACGTGTTGTGTGTCGCTACAAGACTGAGAGACACTGTCAGAACAAATCCCGAAGTGGACAACCTACAGTTCTCCCCAGCAGGGACCGGCGGTTGCTCGGCAGGGAGATTCGAAGTAACCGTCAAACAACCATGGATAACATAGTTAATGAGTTTCGACAAGCCACAGGTGTGGCCGTTTCGACCAAGACTCTTCGTATCGGGGCCCATAAGTTAGATTACACTGGACGTTCGGCGGCCCATAAGCCTTTCGTTGCGAAAACCAACAAGAAAGCGCGCCTTCGATGGGCCAAAGACCACCGTACTTGGACTCTGGATGACTGGAAACGCGTCCTTGGGAGGGACGAGTCACGATTTACCCTTTTCCGTACCGATGGACGTGTTTGGGTATGGCGTTTACCAGGAGAACGCCTTTTGCCCGAGTGTGTCGTCCCAACTGTAAAGTTTGGTGGAGGAGGATTGATGGTATGGGCCTGTTTCTCCTGGTATGGGGCTGGTCCACTGGTGAAGGTTGATGGTGCGATGAATGCCGATAGATACTGTGATATTCTCGACAACCATGTCCTTCCTACCTTGTGGGTAGCGTACGGTATGGATGATTGCTGGTATCAAGACGACAATGCAACTTGCCATGTTGCAAGAAGGACTCTTGATTGGTATGTGAACAACAACGTTAAACGCATGGAGTGGCCGGCGCAGAGCCCTGATCTTAACCCAATTGAACATCTCTGGGACGAATTGGACCGTCGGTTGAGGGCCTGCACCCCACTCCCCAAAAGCAAGCCTGAACTATGGAACTTCCTGTTAAACATTTGGAAGGAAATTCCTCTTGCCACTATGGCTAATTTAGTGAAAAGCATGCCCAGAAGGGTTTCAACTGTGATCGCAGCCAAAGGAGGCCCTACCTCCTATTAATTTTAATAAATATGGGTTTATGTCGTTATAGTGTCGTGTCCCGTCACTTTCTTCCACATAGTGTAGTTCTCTAAGGGACCTGATGACCGAGTAGTTAGCGCTCTGACGCTCGGTACCACATGTTTCGAGTTCGAATCCCGACGGTGACATGGATGTTTGTAGTGGTTCGAAATCCACTTTAAGCCGTAGATCCCTGTCTCATATGACTGTAAGAGCGTCACAGAGCCCAATCAGACTTCTTCTCACTCACATCATTCCCAAACTATAAAGGGGCATCTCAGCTCTAGGCACAGTGATGTGGTGTAGTAATAGTAGTAGTAGTAGTAGTAGTAGTAGTAGTAAGAGTTCTGTAGCTTGCCAGCATCTCGCCGTCTCGGATATGCCATGAAGTGGCAAGCAAAGATGGAGATGAGCTCTATTCATTAGTTCTGTCAAATCACAAAGAGGGCAGTTTGGTGGGTCGAAAATCTCAATGTGATGTAGATGTTCATTTGATCAGTTCTTCTTAATTGAGACAAGCCACCAGCATTCCATTGCAATGCACGCGAACCTGACGATCGTGTCGAAACTGTAGACCACTTAGCCGTATAGAAAATTGCCCAGCGTGCACTACTAGAGGTAGGTCTACGTTGCATCCCATGCGTCGAATGTTAATTTTATCAAATACATACTTTTTTTTTTTTTTTTTTTTTTTTTTTTTTTTTTTGTGAAAAATTGTTTGACCGGTTCCGCAGCTGAATACGAAAAATAGGGAAAATTATTTTTGAAATTTCAAGAAGGGGAAATAAATCTTATATTCAATATATCAGTTTTTGAATTTATGATAAATATTAATTGCATCATATTTAATTATCTGTCTGTCTTATTTATTAAGAAGCAAGCCGGTTGAAATGCATAGAAGAAAAGAAAAGAATCAATATATGTCATGGCACCTAGAACACTTTAAATTCCACGTTTGTATATTAATAGGGGTGTTTTGAGTGCATAGAATATGAAGTAGATTTTGTTCACATTTGAAAAAACTGTTCCCTTTTTTTACTGAAGATAGATAATATCAACTTTTCTAATGACATTTTTTAAGTTCCATAACTCTTTTTTTTTCCCTGTTCTCATTTTTGTAACTTTCAGTACTGTAACATTTAACTGTACATTTTAATACCGTAAATTTTTGTATTTTGTAATTCAAAGTATAATAATGTTATACTTTGCAAATTTAATGTGATTTTCTTGGCGAACTTCCAAAAATTCTTCGGTGGCCTGATGGCCAATTGGCTAGCGCTATGGTCTTGGTACCACAGACATCAGGCTCAAATTCTGGCGGTGCCATGGGCGTTTGTAGTGATTCGGTATCCATTTTAAACTGTAGGTCCCGGTCTGTTTAGCTCTTGTGTGCACAAGATGACCGTAGAGTGATAAACCAAACCAATCCAAAAATTCTTCTATAAAAATTATTTCTAATATTTGTTATTACTTGTTAGAGCTTTAATGTAATTTTCCTTATTTAAAAAAAATAACTAAACTTCATTTTATTTATTTAATGGAACCTTCAATTGCGTTCATATAGAATTTTTTAAATCTCTCAGCTAAAGATCATAAAATTTGACGAAAAAACTATTAAAACTAATGTAATAAAACAAATATTATTGTTCAGTAATAGTATAAGTAAATAATGCGATAACATAAAACAAAATGGCAATTCTGAAAAAAATTATATTGAAAAATTTGTCTGAAAATGTAAATTAAATATTCGAAATTTCTAAACTCCTAGAATAAAACTTTGATAGGAAAACTCAATAATTAAATAGAATTAAAAATAAAATTTTTTTATATGATTTGATCAATATGATATGAATGATTGAATATAGAATTAAGAACATTAATTTATTGCGTGAAAATAATTGACGATTTGATCACTGAGGTTTTCCTAAAATTTTATTAAATAAAAATTATATAAGAAATAATATAAATTCATTCTATAATAAAAATGCGGATAATAAATCAACTAAAATTAATCAACTCTTATAAATTTTATGAAATTCGAAATGTAAATAAAATAAACAATCTTAGTAAAAGTTCATGTAAATAAATCAGATTTTTCTTTCATTCTTTAGCTTTATTTTTCAAATATTTGTTTGTTTACATTACGTTTTATTCAATTTTAGATAACGATATCTATTCTCGCACAAATTCACGTTTACAAAAAATTGTATCATAATTTTATTCTCTGTTTGAAAAAAAAAAAAAAATGAACCGAACCGTACCCCTGATGGAAGTTTTTCGGTGAGAACCGAATATATATATATATATATAAGCTACAACATTGCCGCCAATGACTACAACAATGCCGCCTGAAGATTCGAATCTTGGCATTGCTGCACGCTAGTTTCACACGTTCCCCTTCACACATTTTGAATTTTACCTTTACTTTATTTTTATTACCTTTTTATGTCTTGACTATTTTAGAAAGTGATTTTATTCAATCTAATTATGATTATTTCTGAATGCTTTTTTTTTTTTTTTAAATATAGACTTTGTTTAAATCAGTAGATGTGGTTAATACTTCATTTTCTATTTAAAAAGTTCTTACATATTTTTGCATGCATGAAGTCTTAAAGTAACAAATTCTTTTATGAGAAATTTCGTAAAAAAGAGAAAATTCATGCTCTTTTAAGCAAAAGATTATCATAATTGCTATTGTTTCTGTAAATTTGAATTCAATGTGTTTTATTTAGTTTTTATTTCAGTTTATATATCAAAATACTTTAAGCTTAACAATTTTAAGGGGAAAAAACTAATCTCGTTCAACCTATCTCTACCCTATAAAAGCCCCCCTTTTTTTCATTCTAAATTTCACATTTATCCCTTTTACATGCGGGTCGGAGCTCCGCAGAAAGCACCTGGGGAAAATCTCGCTCGCCTACCCCTGTGACCAGGTGAAACGACTTTATTTTGCTCCACCCCTGCAAAGCACCAGTGAAAAGATTGACTACAAAAAAAAATATATATATATTAATAATAAACAAATAAAAGTGCGTTGCATTAAAATATTTCAACATAAAAGCAATTATTTAAAATCGTGAGACATTTTATTATTTATGTTTAATATCACAAGTAATTGGCCCTTATCTTCTACAATACTTCTTTAAAAATAGATCTTGTAGTGTTTTTTCAGTTAGAAGTTCAGTAAATTAATGTACAAATTTTATTAGTTTTCTTTTTATTAAACATCGTAAGTATTGTGCACACGCATGTAAAAGGAACTCTTTTATTTTATAAAATCATTTATTTCATAATGTAATAATAAGTTTAAAAAATGATTTGATTGTTTAAAATTTTAATATAAAACGAATTTTTAAATCATACTTGTTATTAATATTAAACTCATGTTTGTGAAAATTGCAACACCATGAAGGAATCGTCATAATTGAATGAAATTTAATACACAGTTGAGTGGTAGTGGTACAAATAAATGATTAAATGTTCAAAGCAAACAAACAATAACAAGAGATCGTAATCAGTATTTTGTGTAGCCACCACGCGCCGCAATAAGTGCTGCTACACGACGTGGCATGGAGTCAAACAAATTTTGAATGACTGCCTGAGGAAGAGCATTCCATATTGTTTGTATGCGCACCCAAAGTTCGTCTGCAGAAGCAACAGGACGAGGATAACGAGCGAGACGCCGACCAACGAAATCCCACACATGTTCAATTGGCGACATATCCGGGGAATACGCAGGCCAAGGAAGAAGCTGTACCTGCCGCGTTGCAAAGAAGGATTGAACAATCCTAGCGATATGAGGGTGGGCATTGTCCTGTTGAAATACAGCGCCTGGCAAGCTTTGAAGGAAGGGAAGAGCTTGGGCTGTAGAACTTCACTGATGTACCGGTTGCTATTCAGACTGCCCACAATTCTTAGCAATTGAGATCGTCCATGATATGCTATGGCACCCCAGGCCATAACTCCGGGTGTCGTCCACTGTGGCGTTCGATAATGCACTACGGAAGGTGGCGTTCACCGGCATAGCGTCTGACACGAATGCGGCCATCATGGTACCACAAATTAAAGCGGGATTCGTCAGAAAACACGACATGCTGCCAGTATCTATGCTGAGCGGCCCATTGTAGCCGCAGACGGAGATGGTTTAGCGTGAAAGGGATCCTGTATAAAGGAGTCCTTAAGCGCAGTCCACGCTGTAGCAGACGTCTACGAATTGATGAAGCACACAATGAAACCCCTGTAGCTATTGACCACTGTGCTGCCAATTGTCTAGAGGAAGCTGTACGGTCCGTCAGCGCCATGCGGACCAGGTGTCTATCATCGCGAGCTGACGTCACATTTCGGGGTCCACTCCCGGATTTCCGAGTTGTCCGACACTCGTCTGTTCACTGCTTCCAAAGACGCATCACTGTGCTGCTGTTACCTGCACACGGGCGGCTACTGCACGATAAGACAATCCAGTTTCACGAAGGCCGATGATTCTCCAAACTCTGTAAGTTGTTCTAATCTCGCTCTCTTTCGTCGAAGAGGCATAAGTAACGATTGTGCTAACGTTTACCACTAGCAGATAACCACCGATAACCATACACGCCTCGCTACAGCCGTCTATTTATTCGGATCCATCCGCCATCAGCGGGCACTGCTCAGCATACGCATGCGCTACGGATTTGAAATTCTAATCATTTGCATATCATGCGCTAATTTGCATTTCCTGAATATTTCAGCTCACTCGCTTAAGTCCTTCATGGTGTTGCAATTTTCACAAACATGAGTTTACATTAACTAAGGGCCAGAATGGCCGAGTATCTTGGGCTCTGTAGCTTGGTACCACTGGTTTCGGTTCGATCCCGGCGATGCCAAGGATGTTTGTTACGATTCGGAATCCACTTTAACCGGTCTGATATGATCGTAGAGCGTTGTCTTGAGGTTTAGTCAGTCTTCAGCCCTCGTGTTTCCTCGCTTAAAGTGAAGCTGCATATTACTACTTAGCCATGGACCAGTCGCCTACGACGGGGTTTTTTGGACTTGGATTAGACTTTCCTGCACTAGGGGGATTAGTAACAACAACATTTATTAACGAAAATTCAAAATGATCGAAATCTTTTAATTAGCTTGTCAATTGAAATTTTGTTCGGAAGCGTTACATAAAATACAACAATAAAAGGGTGTTTCTCAAATTTTTGGGATTTTAAAACAAATTATCTGTAAGAACTATTTAAATTATTAAAAAAAAATCACAAATAAATTTAATTTTAACATTGACTTTTTTATCATCAGTTAAAAATTTACAGATTCAAATTAATTTTTTTAATAAATTATTTTTAAAACAAATCGATTTATTTTTGGGAAAGAACAGCAATAATTATTTTAATAGATGGGGGAGATAATGAAATATATGGAAAGTAAAAAAATTGAGAGAAATTAACAAAAAATTTTAGCAGGAAAAGCATGGATTTTTTTTTTTTTTTTTTTTTTTTTTTTTTTGAAAAAAATATACTTAGAATATTTTTTTTTTTTACATTAAAATAAAAAATAAATGTGAATTAAGAAATTTTTAAATGAAAATTTAAAATTTAGTGCAATACACAAAATTTGAATTTTTTTATGGTTGAGATTTATTTTACTAAAAATAAACTATATACACAAATCAGTAATTTTTGGTGTCCTTATATATAATGATATTTTAATATCCCTCAAATAGTTTAACTGCTGTTCCTATATCAGCTGATTGCTTCTTACATTGCAAATGAACAGTTATATAATGGAAAAAAGTTATTAATCTGTCGGAAAGAAAAATTCGGTTACGTTTGTTTATATTTTTTTCTAGATACATTTGAAAATAAAAGAATACTGAAATTATGAATAATACATAAAAAAAATCAAAATCAAAGACTTGACTTATTTGAAAGAGAAATTTTAACTTTCAACAATTGCAAATGCAATGGAATAATATGAATTGTTATTTAATTTGAAAGTTTTGATATTTCAACAATTTTCCATAAAGCGTGTACTGAAATTCAATAATTAAATTTACAGAAACCTAAGTTAAAACATAAATTTTACTCAAAAAAACTCTTTTGGAATATTCTATCATTGCATTAAAAATTTTATTTATTTGCTTATTTCTCTAAAAAAAATCTACCGTTATTTATTTACTTATTATGCTATGAATCTAATACTAATTATTTTATTCTTATACTTATACTCTAATATTATTTTTAATTTACATTTTATATTGTTTTGTTATTTATTCTCACAATGAAATATTATTTTGGTTTGCTTTTATTTCAGGAAATAAAGAGTTGCTATTTACAAATGTTTATCATCTGGTCACTATGTCATTAGACCAGTGGTTCTCAAAGGTTCCAAGTGGTTCTCCAAGACGCATTGGTGGGCCCTGGAAGATTTCCAGGTGCTCCCTGTAATATTCCAAAGAAATATATGTCCGCCTATAAAAATAAATATACTTACAATTTTCTTGCTAATTTTCCCTATCAAAGATAGCTTTCATTATAAACAAATAACCTTTTCTGATTGGCACATTTTCTGTGAATAAAAAAAAGAATAAAAAGTAAACAACGATAATACGCCAAAGAAAGTTTCCAAGAAACTAAGAACGGTAACTTCCATAGTTATCATAGAAGCATAGAAATGTTAGCGTCTCTGTGATTTTCAGTGCTAAAAAAATTCCCATTACAGACCATGAGACTCCGCCGTCTGTAAGTAATACTCTGTGGAATTTATCATCTATCATTAACTAAAGAAAAAGAACTAGTAGTTATATCTACTGATTGTGGATTGAGGGTTAAACATAAGGAATTGTTTCTAGAAACCTTTTGATTTCCTATAAAAGAAAAATGCGTGTCAATATATATAAAAGCTTTGAAAAATTTACTACAATTTTAAAAGTCATATTTATGTGAATTAGGATTTTCTGTCTTCGCCACAAATAAGCATAAAAAGAGAGGGAATTTTCCATATATTGACTAGGAATTGAGAGTTTCCCGGAGAGTATACCCAAACATTGAAGAAATTTCTTGGACACTTCAGGCTCATGTTTCTCGTAAACACTGCAAGTAATACAAACTTAAGATGTGTTTTATTTTAATTTTTTATTTCATTATTTTATTCTGTAATATATGACTTAACTAACATATTTCTCATAAATTTGTATATAATGCGCCTATAATTGTAGAATTGGTTGCTATTGTAGAATTTTAAATGCGGCCTGGCTTCAAAAAGTTTGAGTCCCATGCATCGACCTTGATCTACTTAGTATATTTTGATTCACATATATTACAAGATAAAAAAAAATGTTAATCTTTAATATCAGAAAAGTATCTTTTAACCTTATTTTCCAGGCTCATTTCGATAAAAAATATCATTCATCAATTCATAAAAACATTTTTTTTTTATCTTTAAGAAAATCTGATTAACAAGTGATTTATCTCTTAAAATTATAAAGCGTCACATTTGCTCACATAATTAGTTAATATGGAAATAAAATGAACATTCCACAGAAAGTTCAACTCCTAGCAGTTTTTAAAAAATTGATTAGATATTGTAGCTTTTAAAGTGTTATGTTTCTCAAATTGCAAGTTCTCTGTTTAATAATTATTTAGTGCTCAATAATTGATGATTGCTCTATTCATATTGATATTTTGCATTTTGGAATACTTATTAGTTCCTGCTTTTATATCTACTTGTCAAAGAATTTTGCAATATTAAGGTCTTTGCAATGTCTTCAATCACCACTTTTGCAAATTTGTCAGCTGTTTAATTCACAGGAATGTCAACATGTGTTGCACCCTTTGCAAAATGTATGGCTTCCCCGACTGATTAGTTTAATGCTTAATGCAGATGTCCAGTATAAAAGGATCTTAATTTTTTTTTAGTTTACAGTTGCCGAACATTGGCGCCTACTGACTCTCCAGTACTTTTTGACTATGTCCTCATACCGATAAAGTATATTACAATTATTTAAATGTTCAAAAGTCATAGGCCGACTAGAGTCCAATAGACTAGAGTCCGGTCTTTGCAATGTCTTCAATCACCACTTTTGCAAATTTGTCAGCTGTTTAATTCACAGGAATGTCAACATGTGTTGCACCCTTTGCAAAATGTATGGCTTCCCCGACTGATTAGTTTAATGCTTAATGCAGATGTCCAGTATAAAAGGATCTTAATTTTTTTTTAGTTTACAGTTGCCGAACATTGGCGCCTACTGACTCTCCAGTACTTTTTGACTATGTCCTCATACCGATAAAGTATATTACAATTATTTAAATGTTCAAAAGTCATAGGCCGACTAGAGTCACACAATACACAGTTTGGGGAATCTATCACTGCAATTCTATGAAGGTGGTCACGTAAACAGTCATTACCAGTCAAAAGTTTAAATAGAGCCACCGCTGTCTTTCTTGAAAAATTGGGAATAGTTTTCCCTTCCCCCAGAATTCTCCATTTATACCATGTTGAATCGCATCTCGTTTAAGAATTTTCTTAAGAGTCAAGTTAACAAACAATTTAGTCGTAAGACAGTCGACAAATGCGTTGCTCTATCAAAATTCCTTTTCTTAGCCAGTATATCATCTTTTCCGTTGCTCGTAATTCCACAGTGGGCTGGAATCCGTTGGAAAGGAATGCTGTGTGCCAGTGTCTTAAGCAAAGGTCTACAGTCTAAGACTCTTTGGGAACTATTTTGATTATTCAAAAGGGTTTGAAATGCACTCTTGGAGTCAGACAATATGACTGCTTTTATAAAAGAGTGACTTCGAATCGACTGTCGTTGAATAGCCACAGTAATAGCTTCGATTTTGCCATCAAATTCAGTAATAAGAGGGGCCACAGCTAAATAGAAACTAAAAAGCTCCCTATGAACACACGCTCCAGCACCTCCCGCTCTCTCAACTTCAACTCTCAGCTCTCTCAGAAATCATTTATTTTACAACACAATAAGTATATTTATCTCTATGTATGTTTTCAATGTAGTCTTTCAATTGAAATTTTTATATATGCTTCTAAGAACGTATTACTAGTTGAAAAGTTTCATTCTGATATGCACTTTTTTCGTGGGCAATATTATAATGAATGTTTTTTTTCCCTACCATAACATTGTTCACTAGAAATGCTAAAATCATTATTTTGCTTCATGAATATTTTCTTCTAATCCATGTAGGAAAGTAATAAATTATTTGCCCTGTTATCTTGAAAGGACTCCTATTCAATCAACAGGTATTAACTTTTTATTATCATTTTGAATGTACTAATTTATAAACTTTAAATTATTCATATTACAAATTTCTAAAATTATACCGATATTGATTTTTTCTGCTTTATCACTGTATTAATTTCATGATGTATGCAATATTTTTCAATATTTAATTACTGTCTGCTTTAAAAATTTAGATAAATTTAATTAAAACAGGTGCTATAAAAATAATAAAATATACTTCATATTATAATTTAGGGCCATTAAAATTACATTTCCTATAACAAGAAACCTTAGATATTGCTAATGATATTTGACTTTATATTTTTTTCCTTTTAATGAAATACATTTTATCAGATGTATTTACGAGTATTTTGTATCATTATATGCATGCGTGTAAATTTATGCTTGGATTGCATACTTGTATATTTGTGCTCATATATGTGTGTTTGTCTATGTGTATGTCCTTGAACACGTTTGTATCTGCCTTTGTGTGTGTGTATCTGCGTGCATATGCATCTGTGTAAGTGTGTGTGTTATGTATAGTATTATTATGAGGATTTTATGATTATGAGGATGTATCTGCATGTGCATTTTTATATATGTATGTAATGTTATACATGAGCATGTGTATGAGTATGTATGTGAATATGTATGCATATGTATGTACTTGTGCATGTGTATTTGTACATGCACATACACAAACATATGCATATACATACACGTGCCCACACATACTATAAATTTACATGCATGTAAATCTGCGCGTATACGTATAAACTTACATATACATACACCATGCATATATAAACTCATACATGCATATATATATATGCACACATGCAGGAGTATATATATCACACATGCATATATATACTCATACATAAACATCCACATACTACATAAACATGCAATTGCACCTACATATACATGAATATTTGCATACTCATACACATGCACATACATATGCATGCATATGGACATGCATACAATGCACATATGCACACTACACATAAACGCACATACATAGATTGAACATGCAATGCATACACACGCACATATACATAAATGCACATACATACATGTAGATGGGCATGTATGTACATGTAATACATACACATGCATATACACACGCACATATATACTCTACACATAAACGCACATACATACATTGAACACGAACATAGATACATACAGATGTACATACGTGTACATGCAATACGTACACACTCACATATACACATATGTAAATACATACACTGAACACATACACGTAGATGTACATACACATGCACATGCACGCACATACACGTGCATACATGCTCATGCATATACATACACCTGTACATGCACACATATACACATGTACATACATAAGCATACACATTCACATCTATAACACGCATGCGTATATATACATATATGCATATGCAAATACATAAATATACACACATACATTGCACACACATACATACACAGGAACACATGTATATGCGTGCTCACATACATATACTCTCATGAACATGCATACATAGGCATAAACATAACCATGCACAAGCACTGATACACGCGTACAAAATCACGTGTATGCGCACACATATAATGTAGATATTTACATACAATCACATGCACAAATTTACGAGCATAAATACATACATACATACATACATAAACGTACAAATACATGAGCAGAACCATTTACAAGCACAAATCTACATATATACACACATATATACATGCTTTCACACATACAAACGCATTCTACTTATACATTTACAATCATATATATATATATATATATATACGCATTAACGCGCATTAACATAACGCATTACTTATATACATCTTTACTCATACTAGTACATCGCTAGTTATAGAGAAATACATATTTTGTCGTTCATATGCATTTACGTCTTTATAACCATTCATGTGTGCGAATACTAACATATAAATAATACCCTACTTTTAAATAGAGTTAATTTGGTTTGTAAAAAAGGTGCATTTGTTTTTCCAAACTTGAAACACATATTAAAAGGTTTTTTTTAAATATTTTCATAAAAAATATAAAAAACGAATTAAAAAAAATTATAATGACCATCATAAATTTCAGTAAATCTTTCATTGTTTTCATAGAATTGACAAAATGATGTAATAAGAAAAAAATATGATTATTTAAATATTTTGGAAAGTAAGTTATAAATAAACTATATATAAGCATTTAAATAATTTTGTTTAAGTAATATAATCTATATAATTTTTCAATAGAAGGATAAAAAAATGCTTTAAGATTATCAGAATTTATACCATAACAATTTAGAATTTTTCAATGAAAATGTGCTCTGTGTACATGCATGTAAGGACGTCTTTCCGTAGCATAATTGTCAAGCTATTAAATGTACCCACGAGGGCAGAGGGAGAGATGAACAACCGTTTTATAAATCGCTTACAGCTGCTTCCATATTTACGCTTTCAGTCCTAGATATCCAAGTCGTGAACTAGCATATCGTAGGATCTCCATTGTTAATTGTTTGATCCAACGCTGAGATTATGTAAGCCATCTGATAAAGTGATTTTTATTCATTATGAATTTAGGATGGTTTAACCACAATTGTGATACCCTAAATAAATTATATTAAATATTACCTTTTTAAGATCCTATATTAGCATTTAAAATTAACCTCTTAAAAATTGTCCCTTTAACGCATAAAAATTGTTTATTCGTTTTATTTAATCTATTTATTAAGTTACTCATTTAATAATTTTTATTCCAGATTTTCACATGAACTTTCTGAGATTAATTTGTTGATACTATAAAGATAGATAAATAAAATGAAATAAAATGTTTCATATTTTATTATTAATCACTATCATCGATTTATGATCAATGTTATCTCAGGATTTTTCATTACTTTAGATTTTGTATTCTTACATAATTGTATCAAATGTTTCCTTGCATTGCATTTAATAGCAGAGTTATTAATTTATAAATAACTTTTTAAAATTTATTTTATAAAATTGAGGATTTAAAATATTAAAAAGGACTTCAGAATGATTGAATCAGAAATAATGTAACAATACTGCAAAAAAAAAATTTAATATTTTTATTGCAGTATTGTTAGCAGAATTTTTTTACTTCTATGAATTCTTTCTTCTTAATTAGATCTATTTAAACTCAAAATTACCACAAATCACCAAAATATTTTAAATTACGCATTTTAATAAAAAAATATAAAATTAAATTAAAATTCATTGCATACTTTTTTTAAAAACAAACGTAAAAAAAATAATAATAAATAAATAAAGATGGATTTTTGTTTTGTGTTGAGAAAGTGTTGCATGATTTTAACGTTTAAAATCTTTTAATTTAAAAAAAAGATTTTAAATAATTTTTTTTATATTACGTTATAATAACAATTGCAAGAATCACATTAAATATTTTCTAAACTCCGCTTGCTAGTCAAAATTAGTATAAAGATCGGAAATAAAACTCTACTAATTATCTGCATGTTTTTCCATTAAAAAAACGGTCTTTTGAATAAAAAAAGGACTATTTTTTGTTCTCAAATCGATTGCATTCATTTTTTTTAATTAAAAAAAAATAGAGGTGGATTCTTGTATGTTATGGAGAGAGTGTTGCACGATTTTAACGTTTGAAATCTTTCAATTAAAAAAAAATTCGATTCAATTTAATTTAAATATTGATTCTAATATTGATAATTCTAATATTATTGTTGTTCTAATAATATTTTTTAATTCTAATATTGATTAATTATTATTTAAAATATATCTTCAAATCATTCTTCCCAATATCACCATCAATCCCCATTTTGCAATCCTTCAATCCTTCTTACAATGTATCATGCTAACGAATGTATACAACAAAATTATATACAAATATGTCAAAATGATAAACAAATGCATTATCTTAATCTCTGCAATATTTTGAAAATATATGTAATATTTATATATAATTGATATAATAATATTGATAAATATATGCAATATTTATATATAATTGATATAATAATATATATATATAATTTTTTATATTGCTTTAGAAAAAAAGAATCTCATTCCTCTTGGTTGGCAAAATTAGTATAAAGTTCAGAAATAAAGCACTTTTAATTACCTTTTTTTTTCATTAAAAAAACAATCTTTTGAATGAAAAAGGAATAATTTTTGTTCCCCAATTCATTGCATTCACTTTTTTAAACGTAAAAAAAAAAAAAAAAAAAAAATTAAATAAAGGGGAATTCTTGTTTTATGTTATGGAGATAGTGTTGTTTGATTTTAGCGTTTGAAACCTTTAAATTTAAAAAAAAAAATTTTAATTGAATTTAATATAAAATACTGTTTAATTCTAATATTGATTAATTATTATGTAAAATATATTTTCAAATCCTTCATTACTATTTCAGTCTTCAATCTCCATTTTACAGTCCTTCAATCTTTCTCATAATATATCCTGCTAATGAATATATACCACAAAAATTATACAAAAATTTCAAAAGGTTATACAATGCATTATCTTAATCCCTAAAATATTTTGAAAATATGCATAATATTTATATATAATTTTATATGCATAAAAATGTATATAATTTTTTTTGTATTACTTTAGAATAAAAAAAAAACTGCAAGAATCACACTCTTCCTGGTAAGTCCTTTTGGTTGTCAAAAGATTACAACAGAATCATTAGAAAAAAACCGTCTTTTGAGTAAAAAAAGAAATCTTTTTATTACCCATTTCATTGCACTCATTTTTTAAAAAATGTATTATATATATATATATATATAAAGATGGATTTTTGTTTTATGTTATGGAGAAAGTGTTGCATGATTCAGCGTTTGAAATCTTTCAATTAAAAAAAGAATATATTAGAAAAAAACTGCAAGAATCTCACTTCTCCTTGTAACTCCTCTCGGTTGTCAAAATTAATGTAAAGATCAGAAATAAAACACTTCTATTTTTGTGAATGTTTTTCCATTAAAAAAAACAGTCTTTTGAATAAAAAAGGAATACTTTTTGTTGCCCAATTCATTGCTTTCATTTTAAAAAAAGTATTTAAAATAAATAAATAAATAAAGGTGGATTCTTGTTGCATATTATGGAAATAATGTTACATGATTTTAGCGTTTAAAATCTTTCAATTAAAAAAAAGATTTTTTTAATTGAATTTAATTTAAAATACTGATTTAATAAATCAATTTTACATAATAATTTATTAATTATTTTGTAAAATATGTCTTCTAATCCGTCATCACAATGTTAGCCCATTTTGCAATCCTTCAATCCTCCTTACAATGTCCCATGCAGTTTCTATGATTAACGAATGTACACTACAAAACTAACTAACTGCTTTTGGTTGCCGAAATTAGTATAAAGATCAGAAGTAAAACACTTCTAATTATCTGAATGTTTTCCATTCTTTTGAATAAAAAAAGGAATACTTTTTCTTCATAAATAACCCATTCTTAAATTTCATTGATCATTTCGTTTTAAATTTGCAACGAAGAACTATTTATCCAAATTTTCTTGAGACTCTTCCCGTCTCATTTGTTGGAGGAACGTGTCTGTGAAGACTTTTTACTGTGCCCTTGACTAGGGCCTTTACCCGTTCTACCTAAAAGGGCCATTAAATATTTATTAATATATAATAATAAAAATATTTATAAATATTTATTTATTATAATATTGATTAATTATTAAGTAAAATAACTCTTCAAATCCTTCATCACAATGTCTGCCATCAATCCCCATTTTGCAATCCTTCAACCCTCTTTACAATGCCCCATGCATTGCCTAAGACTAACGAACGTATACAACAAAATTATATACAAAAATGTCAAAATGATTTACAAATTCATTATCTTAATCCCTACAATATTTTGAAAATATATATGATATTTGTATATAATTTTATGTATATAATAATATATACATATTTTTTTTTTTTTCATATTGCTTTAGAAAAAAAAAAAGAAAAAACTGGAAGAATCACAGTTTGGAACACATTATATTATATATTATGCATACTTTAAATGAACGTATACACGTACGTATTATTATATATAAATATTATATATACTTTCAAAATTTTTTAGGGATAAAATAATGCATTTGTTTATCATTATGACATTTTTGTATATAATTTTGTTGTTTACATTCATTAGTCTTAGACATTGTAAGGATGATTGAAGGATTGCAAAATGGGGATTGAGGGTATCATTGGAATGAAGGATTTGAAGATATATTTTACATAATACCATTGAAGAATCCTGGTAACTCCTCTTGATTGTCAAAATTAGTATAAAGATCAAAAATAAAAACACTTCTAATTATCTGAATGTTTTTCCATTAAAAAAACAGTATTTGGAATAAAAAAAGGATTATTTTTTATTGATAAATAACCCATTCTTAAATTTCATTGATGGCTTCGATTTAAATTTGCAACGAAGAACTATTTATTCCAAAATTTCTTGAGACTCTTCCCTTGGAGTCCGTTGGAGGAACGTGTCTAAGGAGACTTTTTAACTATGCCCTTGACTAGGGCCCTTAACCCGTTCTACCTAAAAGGGCCATTAAATATTTGCTTATTGCATTCTCAAGAAAGGGCCACTAATCTGTTACCGCAGCATCGCGCCCATCGTCAAAAATTCCCTTTATACCTGGGGGGGAATCTTTTATGCTCCAGTCTGCCATTGACCTGATAGGCACCCTTTAGAAGAGGCACCTATAGGCAGCTGTGGAGAGGTTTTGGATAGGGTGCACGATACCCATATGGTGAAAATGACATGGAGAGCGAAAGTAATTGCGCTTTCATTTGCAGAAGAAAATTTAATGGGCGGTTCTCAGAAGAAATGACAAGCTCTCTGAAGGTGTCGAGTGTCTTCCGTTGGCGTTCTCGAGGGAATCTTCTTTTGTCGGTTTGTCTCTCTTATTAACAGATTCGAAGAAGCCTTGCGAAGGAGGAGGATTGCAGAATTCGTATCAATTAAATGATTTTTTAGGAAATAATGGCTGTCATGGGAAGTGGGGATGGATTTAGCCTAAAAAATGTAAAGCATTTGTGACGAAGATGGAGCTTTCACTAGTACCATCTGTGATGGGGATTTCGTCAAATATTTGCTCTTAAATGATGCATAATCCTAGACGTTGAATTCCTTAGAAACAAACTGCCTAATTGTAAAGCAAAAAAAATAATCTTTTTTAATCGTTTTCTTTATTCATTTTTAGTTATTTAAAAAATGTCATGTGTTGGCACTCAGACATTTACAAAAAAAAAAGTGGTTAAAATAATCTGAATATGCAAGGTTATAAGGCAAAAATTGCACTAAAAAGTTGCAAGTTTTAATATTTTAACCTGAAATAATGGTCAGATACTATTAGTATTATAGCCAGTAATACATACTAAAATGTTCGTTGTATACAAGAAGTATGTTATATATAATATAATTATATGTAATATATAATATATTATATAATGTTATATATATGCGTATGTTCTCAGGAAATTTGGGGAAAAATAGTTCTTCGTTGTCAATTTAAATCGAAGTGATCAATGAAATTTAAAAATGTTTTTTTTATGAACAAAAATATTCCTTTTTTTATTCAAAAGACAGTTTTTTTTAATGGTTAAATATTCAGATCATCAGAAGTGTTTTATTTCTGATCTTTATACAAATTTTGATAACCAAGAGGAGTTACCGGGAGGAGTGTGATTCTTTCATTTTTTTCTTTATTTTTCTCAAGTAATATATAAAAATTTTAAATGTTATATAATACTTTATAACATAATTTGTTCATACAAGTAAACATGCTGAGATCCGTGGTTAATTTCTAGTGAACTTTTCTTCAACCAAACTTTTCAGAACACATAATAATAACAACTTTTTTACATTGTTTATGCTAGCATTTATGCATCGAGTAAATAAGCGAAATGTTTATTCCAATTTGTCATAAAAAAAATTCAACAGATTTTTTAAAATTTATTTACTAATAATGTAGAATTTAGTTTTGTGTAATAAAAACTTTCTTGGTTTTTGGTTTGTAATGTAAAAATTAAAAGTATTATTTTTATTTATTTTTTTAATTTAAAAAATTAATGAACATTTGAAAACTGTTCAGTTCCTATTACTTTTAAAACAGTATTCACAGTTCACTGTATAGTTAATTCAAAGACATTTACGTGTAAAAAATTTAACTTCAGAATAAATAAAATTAATTTCTACTTTATAATTATTTTTTCTATTGATAATTATACATAAAATCCATCAAATAAATTATATTTTTAAAAATATTTATAACTAAATGAATATAAATATTATAATTAAAAGTGAAATACTCGTAAAAATGGTGAGAAACCAAACAAAAACCAAGCATAAAAAACACGTTTAAATAAAAAAATAAAAAAATGGCTAAAAAAATGTCGATAAAAATTCTGTTAAAAAAAAATATGGCTTTCACTACAATTGAAGTAAAACGTGTATTTTTTTTATTCTATTAAACATATATAGTTACATTTAATAGAATGTATCATTTACATTTAATAATAATGTAAGCTTTAGATTTTGAAGAATGTAAATTTGCATTTAAAAGAATTTAGAAGTCAAATGCCTATTTCTACAGAGCAAGATTTGTCAGTTCGATTTTCTTTTTGAGAGAAATATTCACCAGTTTGATAATTTTTTTTTAAATTTGGTTTAGACCGAAAACATTAGTTATGTTACTTTTTTTTTTTTTTTTTTTTTTTGACGTCATTGAATAATCTTACTACAGAAAACTGTTTGGGATGAAATATCTAAGTTTATAAACATAAATTTAAAATTAGTAATTGAATACAGTAAAAAAAGTTGAATAATTTCTAAAAATATTATTGTAAAAAATAACAAATATTATTAATAAGATTCTTCATCGAGTTTATTTTTAAGATAATTTTAAACAGGACATAAATTTATAAATAAAAATATGATATAAATTTTAATATTTCGAAAAAAAATATAAATACAATAGAAGGGAATTACATAGATATATACCATTACCATTGTATTTTTACCGCTTATTTACACATGAATTAATAAATTAAAATATGAAACTGAATATCAAAATTCTAATCTGTCACCCACTTTAATGTATTAATTATAATTGCAACTTATATAGCAGTAACTATATATTACATATAATTATTGCTATTTATTATTAGTATTTAGTTTTATATTTTCATTTATTTATTCATGTGTAATAAACAATTATATATACATATACTGTTACAGTAAATACGTTATAATACACATATACGTATACTATTTAGGTTTATAATATATATACTGTTATAATATATATAATAAAGTATACATTTTTTTTACTTATAATATGAATAAAAAATGCGTAATTCTGTTACTTCAATTCACTTAAGTACCTAATAACTTTTAAAAATATAGAGATAAATTTATTAAAATTATATTATATTTATTTGATGAGAAAATAATTCAATTAATTAACTCAATTATAACACAATAACTCAGGAAATAATTTGGTAATGAAAATAAATTTAAAAAATTAAATAAATGCAACTAATTAAATATTGTGAAATATTTGTCTAATACTTTTTATATTCTACATTTTAATAATACAGATTTCGTCACCCATTCAAACAATTCAAAAGGAATGGTTAACTTTCAAAAAACCGGTACACCAAACAAACAGATTTATAAACAATTATATGTACTTATAATATATACTGCTACAATATATAAGTTATAATATAAATAGATACATATGCATATGCATATCCGTATAATATATATAATATATACTATTAAATATGCGCATTTTGTTTTTACTCATATTATCTGTTTCTTCAATTTACAACTTAAGCATGTAGTAACTGTTTAAAAATATCGTGATAAATTTATTAAAATTACATTATATTTATTTGCTAAGTTATAACCGAAAATAAATTTAAAAAATTAATTAAATAAACATTGCACATGAATTAATAAATGAAAATATGAAACTGAATACCAAAAATTTAACCTGTCATCCACTTTAATGTATTACAATAGCGACGACATAAAGTTGTAATTATATGTGATATATTATTATTGTTATTGTTATTATTTATTATTGATATTTAATTTCATATTTTCATTTATTAATTCATTTGCAATAAACAATTATATATACGTATAATAGATACTGTTACACTATATATATACGTTATAATATGCATCTGCATATACTATATACGTTTATAATATATATGCTACTATAATATGTATAATTTATACTGTTAAATATACTTATTTTTTTTTACTTATATTATCTGTTACTAAGCATGTAGTAACTCTTTAAAAATATCGGAATAAATTTATCAAAATTATGTTATATTCATTTCCTGAGATGTATCGGAAAATACTCTTAAAAAATTAAATATATACAGCTTGTTCAGTATTTTTAATATTATTCTCAACAACAAAGCATTAAATTTAAACAATCCAAATTTCATCAGTTAATCGAACTATTCAAAAGGAATGGTTAACTTTTAAAAAACGTTACAGATTTATAAACGTTGAAGAACTGCATCCATCTGCACATCCAACGACAAGAAAAAGAACAATCAAAAGGAAATGCGTCTTTTCGCAGCATAGAATACAAACTTCTTTCATTCCGACACAAAATTCTGCTGTTCATTCAATCCAGACGTTCTCCTTTATTTTTTCCCGCCAATTTTCTTACCCGAGCCCCCTGCTGCCATAAATCGAATTGC
This sequence comes from Caerostris darwini, assembly GCA_021605075.1. NCBI lineage: Eukaryota > Metazoa > Arthropoda > Arachnida > Araneae > Araneidae > Caerostris > Caerostris darwini. The sequence goes on from BPLQ01015627.1 coordinate 77,676, forward strand.
ATCGGCGACACCTTGGTCCTCCAGACATCGGATAAGCGATCATTAACGTGGAGATTTCTTCAGTTCAGAGGTCAACGGTTTTTGAACTGCAAGGGTTAACGTACTGTTTTTTTCACCATCCTTTCACTTTTTTTTTTTTTATGTTCCGCGGCACACGGCCCTACCCCTGGTTCCACAACCTCCATTGTGCTCAAAGGGTAAACGTACCCGAACTCCGTGGGTGCGGGCGTTCACCAACCTCAAGCTGAAGTGAAAAAAGGGTTAAAAAAAATGGTAAATGGTGGCAGAGAGGTAGGATATCAACAGGGTTGATCCCGGCTCCAAAGGGGTAGGGAGGGTTTTTTTAAGACGATTCCGTGCGGACGGAGCTATCCGCAGATGTTGCCAGTATCCATAAAAAAAATTGATCCAGGTGACGATTTTTTTTTTTATCCCAGTCCGGATTCGTTGACCTACGGGGACTGTGACCTTTTTGCTTAGGGTTCTGACTATTGACTTCAGAACTGAAGTTCAACCGGTTAGTGTGGCGCTATTTTCTGCATTTTTTCAGAAGAAACAACAGATGACACAACAGAAGTTAAGAAAGGAACTGCGCTGTCGTTCATTTTGATTGAAAGGATTCGGGTTCCTGACCCTATTTTCTTGCTAAACATATGTTTTAACTTCTTATAGATTAAATCTTGCTAATTAAGTTATAAAATACTTTAATTACACTTTCCTTTCACTTGTTGCAGAAAAATGCTTCGGCTGTATTTGAATCCAGCCGTTTATTTAAAAAAAAAAAATTTCGAAACATTAATAAACATGATTAAATAATTAAGATTTGTAAGATAAAAGATTCGTTTGATATTTTTTAATTTGTACAAATTTTACAAAATAATTATTCTAGAACAGTATCCTGGTATCTTACTTTTACTAAAATTATTTTAGCCTGTTCATTTTACTTTTGGAAATGGATTTTATGGTTTGAAATGTTTTGCTTTTGAAATAACATGCATTCAGATATTTCAAATGGCTTTCCAGAAAAAAAAAATATATATAATCGGTTGATCCGATATATAGGTTACCTATAAAATTATTTAATAGTTATTAAAAAAAATTTAAAATTATACATAATTTTATTATATAAAATATTTATTATTTTGCTTTGAATTGAAAACAAAATTAAATGAATGGCTTTAAAACGTTTTCTATTATGAAAATACTTATAGGTTTTATATTTATTTGATAAATCCGTTAAATAATTAAGTATTATATAATGCTGATTTAAGTTTGTAAACCGGATGTGACAGAAAGTGTAACAATTCAATTTGTGGCAATAATCTTAAGATTAAGATTTTACTGTAAAATTATCGCTAAAGAATTTTTTTAAAAAAAAAGAATACGAAGTTATATCAGAATCGGGAAATATTTGTTATGCTAAGGAAAAAAAATGAATTTAATTTTCTAATATGCAAATTAATATATAACTAGTATTAATAATATGTAGTATCACTATAACAAGAATTAATAATATGTAGTATAACTATAACTAATATTATTGTAGCATTTTTATTAACTGCTTTTGGAATAACATGCATACAGATAGTTCAAATGTTTTTCCAGAAAAAAAAGTAAAGATATAACGTTTCGTCCGATATATAGGTTATCTATAAAATCATTAATAATTACTCCAAAAAATATTTTTAATTTTACATCATTGAATTATATAAATAAATCATGAAAGAAATTTTTAAGAAATAAATAAACCAATAAGACCATATGTATTAAAAATAAACCTAATTTATTAAAATACAAATTTAAATAAAAATAAACTATGTATAAATTAATAAATACGTTTTAAATATTTGATTATATAATTATTAGCTCGTGAAAGAAATTTTAAAAAATAAGCCAACCAATAAGAAACGTTAAAAGTCGTCTAGGAAGCGACAGACTCAATTTCCACAAAACAATACTCATAATTTTATAAAAATAAACCATACTTTATTAAAATAATAATTTTGAAAAAGGAATAAACCGTATACAAATTAATAAATACGTTTTAAATATTTAATTATATAATTATTAGCTCGTGAAAGAAATTTTAAATAAGCCAACCAATAAGAAACGTTGAAAGCTGTCTAGAAAACGACAGGCTCACTTTCTCCAAATCGATACTCATAATTTCAAGGGAAACAAGTCGGTTTGGTTTGCTGCTCTACGGTCATTTTGTGCATTCTTTAGGGTAATTAGAGGTTTAACATGGATTCCAAACCATTCACAAACATTCATGCCACCGCCAGGATTCTAACCTGAAGCATCAATGGCCAGAGCAGTGGTCAATTGGCCACCAGGCAGCTAGGGTAACAAATCAGCATTCATTTCAGTTAACACTTCCAATCTTCTGTTTCTGAAAATTTCAGGCTAAATCACTCAAACTGCAGTATTTTAATATGTTTTTGAGAAATATTAGACAGTTTTTGCATAACGTTTTTTTTATAGTCCGACATTCTTTTCTCCCTAGTGAGCATGCTCATAGGAAACATTATGACAGATATGCATGCGCAATAGTACAATGTTTCCTGTGAGCATGCGCACTAGGGAGAAAAGAATGTCGGACGATAAAAACGTTATGCAAAAATTCTCTATTATTTTTTATGCTTCTATTTTTAAATAGATTACTGACTAAAATTTATATTAAAAAAATTGCTTAGTAAAAAAATTAATTAAAATTTAATCGTTATTAAGCAAATAGAGACTTCAAGATGTTTTTAAAGGAAAACTCGAAAAAAAAAAAAAAAAAAAACCCTCTGCCTCAAGCTGAAGTGAAAAAAGGGTTAAAAAAAAATGGTAAATGCTGGCAGAGTGGTAGGATATCAACAGGGTCTATCCCGGCCCTAAAGGGGCAGGGAGGATTTTTTTAAGACGATTCCGTGCGGTCGGAGCTATCCGCAGATGTTGCCAGTATCCATAAAAAAGTGATCCAGGTGACGATTTTTTTCATCTCAGTCCGGATTCGTTGACCTACGGGGACTGTGACCTTTTCCTTAAGGGTTGGGACTATTGACTTCAGAACTGAAGTTCAACTGGTTAGTGTGGCGCTATTTTCTGCATTTTTTCAGAAGAAACAACAGATGACACAATGAAAGTTAAGAAAGGAACTGCGCTGTCGTTCATTTTGATTGAAAGGATTCGGGTTCCTGACCCTATTTTCTTGCTTAACATATGTTTTAACTTCTTATAGATTAAATATTGCTAATTAAGTTATAAAATACTTTTATTACACTTTCCTTTCACTTGTTGTAGAAAAATGCTTTGGCCGTATTTGAATACAGCCGTTTATCTAAAATTTATTTTTTTTTCTCGAAACATTAATAAACATGATTAAATAATTAAGATTTGTAAAATAAAAATTTTTTTTGATATTTTTTAATTTATTCAAATTTTGCAAAATAATTACTGTGGTAAATACTGTGCAAAATAATTACTTAGGTAATTATTAATTTATTAAAAATTAAAATTGAGTGTGAGATGTAAAATTTATTATCCTGATATCTTACTTTTACTAAAATTATTTTAGCCTGTATACTTTTGAAACATTTATCTTTGAATCGAAAGTAAAATTAAATGGATGGCTTTGAAATGTTTTTTATCATGAAAATATTTATAATTTTTATTTTTATTTATTTATTATTTTTTTTTTTTTTTGAAAATCTGCTAAAGCGTTAAGTATTATGTAATGCCGATTTAATTTCGTAAACTGATACAAATAGTGTAACAATTCCATTTGGCGCCAATAATCTTTATAAAAATTTTACTGAAATATTATCCTTAAAGAAATTTTAAAAAAAGAATACGAAGTTATATCAGAATCGGGAAATATTTGTTATGCTAAGAAAAAAATTAAATTTGATTTTCTAATATACGAGGGTCACTCTAAAATTTTTGTCACTCTAAAATTAGTCCCCTCCAACATCAATGCACTTTTGCAGTCGATTTTTCCAAAGATTAAATTCTTCACGCCATCCATTTCTTGGAATTGATGAAAAATGTGCTTTTTTATCATTATCTATTTTTTATCATCATTTTTTGCATCAATCTGGTGGTACAGAGTACATTTACATTTACCATCGGAATAAAAACGGCGACCACGTAAATTTTTCTTGTGATTAAAAGAAGCCAAAATTCCCACATAGCAAGATCAGGGGAATAGGGTGGATATTCTATCACTTTGATGTGTTTTTGTTTAAGAAATTCGACTGTCGATCTTGCCGTATGAGAAGATGCATTATCATGGTGAAGCATGAGTCCCCTTACATTCACTTCTTGCAGAATTTCTGGAAGACACTAAGTGGTGTACCAGTTAGCTATGACTGTCTTCTGTCCCTCCAGCTTGATGGCTTTGACCAATCATGTACTTCTGAAGAAAACGGCATACATTACTTTTTTCATTGTTCGTTGTCTTTTCACCATTGCTGGTTTGGGGTCATTTTCAAAGACCCATACTTTATTTTCTTGTCGTGTTGTAACGTCAAAAAACGGTATGCAAGTTTCATCACTAGTTATGATTTTAGAAATAAGGCGGTGTCCACCATCGTTAAGTAATTTTAGGGTTTCTTTGCAGATTCTGACACGCTCCGTTTTTCGGTGTTCTGTTATGGGGGACCCAACGACAAACTATTTTTTTCATATACAGTTCTTCATGAATAATTCTATGTATAGCTGCTGATCCAATGTTAAGTTTCTTCTGTATCATTTGGTAAGTGCAGCGATGAACATTTTTCGTATGGCCGACACATTTTCTGGAACTACAGCTGATGAAGGTCTTCCTGTGTGTTCTTGATCCAGCAAAGAACTTCGACCTTTACGAAATTACGTAAACCATCTAAATACAGTAGCACGAGATGGAGCTTCGTCTCCATATGCTAGTTGTTGACGTTGAAGGCATTCTTCTTGATTTAAGCCTACTTTAAAATCATAGCGTGATAATGCTCTCGCGTCAATTCTATTTTTCTTTCTTTCAAAATCTATTCTACGACAGTTAAATTGCAATTATTGCCACAAATTATCGTCTGCAGCCATAAAAGAGTTCAAATTTACAAATTTAACGAATTTTTTTTTCCTGCGTTTGTCGTCTGCCACTGTTTCCAAAATTTTAGAGTTACCCACGCAAAAATTAATCTATTATTAATAAGTAGTATAACTATAACTAGTGTTATTGTAGAACTTTTAATTCATTGCATTTGAAATAATACGCATTCAGATATTTCAAATGTTTTTCCAGGAAAAAAAGTAAACAGTAGTCGGTTGAACCGATATATAGGCTACTATAAAATTATTTAATAATTACTCAAAAAACATTTTTTTTAACTTTACATTATTTAATTATATAAATAGCTCATGTAAGAAATTAAAAAAAATAATAAATAAACCAATAAGACCATATATAATAAAAATAAACCGTAATTTATTAAAGTAATAAATTTAAATATAAATAAATCATATATAAATTAATAAATACTTTTTAAATATTTATTTATATAATTATTTGCTTGTGAAAGAAATTTAGAAACATAAACCAACCAATAAGAAATGTTAAAAGCGACAGAATTAATTTCCTCAAAACAATACTCATAATTTCAAGGGTAACAAATCGGTTTGATTTGTTGCTCTACGTTTATTATTTTTTTTTACATTTTAGGCTAATTAGAGCAGTACCTGTAGTTTAATGTGGATTCCGAACCACTAACAAGCATCCATGCCATTACCAGGATTTGAACCTGAAGCACTAATGGCGATAGGCCATCAGGCAGTTAGAATAAAAAATGATTATTATTTTAGGTTAAAAATTAAGGTTATTATTTCAGGTTATTCAAAAGGTTATTATTTTAGGTAATACTTACAATCTCCTAAGTCTTGAAAATTTCTGGCTACATCACTCAAACTGCATTTTTGTTGTGTGTCTTTGAAAAATATTATTTTTTTTTTTATGATTTTTAATTTTAAATAAAATACTAGCTAAAATTTATTTACGAAAGACTACTTAATAGAAAACTAATTAAAATTTTCATGTACAACAGCAAATATTTTTGTCGTTATTAAGCAAATAAAAATTTCAAGAAAATATATTTTAAGATAAGAAGAGATATTTGTAAAAGAAAATTCGATAAAAAATCCTCAGCTTCCAGCTGCAGTAAAAAAAAGGTTTAAAAAAATAGTAAATGGTGGCAGAGTCGTAGGATATCAACAGGGTTGATCCTGGCTCCAAAGGGGTAGGGAAGTTTTTTTTAAGACGATTCCGTGCGGACGGAGCTATCCGCAGATGTTGCCAGTATCCATAAAAAAATGATCCAGGTGACGATTTTTTTTATCCCAGTCCGGATTCGTTGACCTACGGGAATTGTGACCTTTTCCTTAAGGGTTGGGACTATTGACTTCAAAACTGAAGTTCAACTGGTTAGTGTGGCGCTATTTTCTGCTTTTTTTTTCAGAAGAAAAACAGATGACACAATGAAAGTTAAGAAAGGAACTGCGCTGTCGTTCCTTTTGACTGAAAGGATTTAGGTAACCGACCCTATTTTCTTGCTTAATTAATGTTAGCATTGTTTTATAATCTGATAGATTAAATATTGCTAATTAAGTATAAAATACTTTTATTACACTTTCCTTTCACTTGTTGTAAAAAAGTGCTTTGACCGTGTTTGAATCCAGCAGTTAATTCAAAAAAATTTTTTTGATGAATTAATAAATACGATTTAAAGAATTATTTTTTTAATTATACAAATTTTACAATATAATTACTGTAAATAATATAATAATATTTTACTTTTGCTGAAATAATTTGAGCCTGTTCATTTTACTTTTGATTCATTTTGCTTTGAATCGAAAGTCAAATTAAATGAATAGCTGTGATATGTTTTTTTATCATGACAATACTTATAGACATTGTGAGATACATCCAATCACAAAGAATCTGCTGGCTCGGACATGTGCATTGAAGAGATGAGGGGAAACACCATTAAAATGATTATGTTATGTAAATTGTCCAACAATAGGAAGAGAGGAAGACCAAGGGAAAGGTGGATTGCTGGTGTTGAAGAGGATCTTAGACAACTGAAAATTATTAACTGGAAGAGATTGCCATTGGCGAGAGACAGATGGAGAGCTGTTGTGTTGTAGGCTCAAGCTTGTATAAGGCTGTAATGCCAATAAAGAAGAAGAAGAAATACTTATAGTTTTTGTTTTTCTTTGGTAAAAACGTTAGAGCGTTGATTATTTTATTATGCTGATTTATATTTGTAAACTGGATGCCCCAGACAATGTAACAATTCCATTTGACCCAATATTCTTTTTAAGGATTTTACTGAAACATTATTGCTAAAGAAATTTTATTTAAAGAAAGTATACAAAATTATACAAATGAAAATTACTTTCAATTAATACATTCGTTGCGTCGAAACCCAGGTCCCCGTGCATAGGGGAAGTCAACGCCCTATGTCCAGTAAACATCCTGTCTGTGGGGGTGTCTGGCAGGGGGTGAGATGACGAGAGAGAAAGGAATGTAAGAAAGGGGAGTTGAACTTCTGTAACCAAAGAGAAAGGTTGTGTGGCCAGTTCATCCTCGAGTGTGACGGTTGCCTAAATAAAGGAGATTAATTAATACAGTCCACTTCGTGTTATTCGTGCGTGTGTCGAATATTATTTGAGTTTATTTGTGTGTGATCGAGCAGTCGAACAACATTCTATGTTTGAAAATGGTCAAATGGTCAATAGTGATTTCACTCAAACTGTGAATTTTTTTATGTGTCTTCGAGGAATATTTTTTTTATTAAAGTTTCAGTCTGAGATATAATAGTGTGGTAAAATTCATTTACCTTCAAAAAGATTGTGTAATAGAAAATTAGGAACTGTTTTCATTCTCAAAAACATTTATTTGTGTCGTTATTGAATAAATAGAGACCTCAGTATATTTTAAAGTGAAAATTTAAAAAAAAATTGGAAATGATTGGAAAATAATTAAAAACTAACTACGAAACTAACTAGGCTCTATTGGAAAAGATTATTGAAATAAAATTGTTTATGAAATTATTCAAAGATTATTTTATAACAACAGAAAAAATTGCAGTTCGCCTGATAATGGGCTCAAATACAATGTTTTTTCATAATTTTCATTTAGTCAATATCGACATAATGTATTTTCTGTTTGCTCAATAACGACATAATAGCATTTTCTATTTATTCAATAACGACATAATAACATTTTCTATTTACTCAATAAGGACGTAATAAAATTTTCTATTTACTCAATAACGGCATAAAAATGTTTTCTATTTACTGAATAACGCCGTAATAACATTTTCTATTTACTCAATAACGAAATAACAACATTTTCTATTTCTCAATAAAATCATAATAATATTTTCGATTTACTCATTAACGACATAATAACATTTCATTAAAAATTATTTTAGTAAAAATAAGATATCAGGTTATTGTTCACAGTAATTATTTTGTATAATTTAAAAAAAATATCAAACAAATCTTTTATCTTAACAAATCTTAATCTTTTAATCAGATTTATTAATGTTTCGAAAATTTTTTTTAGATGAACTGCATTTTTCTGCAACAAGTGAAAAGAAAGTGTAATAAAAGTATTTTATACTTAATTAGCAATATTTAATCTATATGATTATAAAACAACGCTAACATTAATTAAGCAAGAAAATAGGGTCGGTTACCTAAATCCTTTCAGTCAAAAGGAACGACAGCGCAGTTCCTTTCTTAACTTTCATTGTGTCATCTGTTTTTCTTCTGAAAAAAAAAGCAGAAAATAGCGTCACACTAACCAGTTGAACTTCAGTTTTGAAGTCAATAGTCCCAACCCTTAAGGAAAAGGTCACAATTCCCGTAGGTCAACGAATCCGGACTGGAATAAAAAAAATCGTCACCTGGATCACTTTTTTATGGATACTGGCAACATCTGCGGATAGCTCCGACCTCACGGAATCGTCTTAAAAAAAACTTCCCTACCCCTTTGGAGCCAGGATCAACGATGTTGATATCCTACGTCTCTGCCACCATTTACCATTTTTTTAAACCCTTTTTTTACTTCAGCTTGAGGCTGAGAATTTTTTTTTTTTTTTTTTCGAATTTTCTTTTAAAAATATCTTGAAGTCTCTATTTTGCTCAATAATGACACAAATACACGTTGTTGCACAAGAAAATTTTAATTAATTTTTTATTAAACTATCTTTCGTAAATAAATTTTAGGCAGTATTTTATTTTAAAACTAAAAATCATAAAAAACAATATTTCTCAAAGATATATTAAAAAATAATATAGTTTGAGTGATGTAACCAGAAATTTTCAAAGAAGATTGAAATTGTTAACTGCAATGAGTGCTCATTTGTTACCCTAGCTGCCGATTGGCCACCACTCTGGCCATTGGTGCTTCAGGTTCGAATCCTAGCAGTGGCATAGATATTTGTGAGTGGTTCGGAATCCACGTTAAACTGTAGGTCCGGTCTATTTAGCCTTAAATGTGGGAAAAAAATGACCGTAGAGCAACAAACCAAACCGATTTGTTACACTTGATGATGAATATTGATGTGAGAAAAGTGTTTCTGTCGCTTCTTTTTAACGTTTCTTATTGATTGTTTTATTTTGTTAATTTTCTTTCAAGAAATAATTGTTATATAATTAAATATTTAAAACGTATTTATTAATTTATATAGGGTTTATTTTTATTTAAATTTAATATTTTAATAAATTATGGTTTATTTTTATTATATATGATCTTATTGGTTTATATATTATTTTTTAAATTTTTTTTCATGATCTATTTATATATTAAATAATGCAAAATTTTTAAATTTTTTGTATGCTTTTTTTTTAGTAATTATTAAATAATTTTATAGGTAACCTACGTATCTGTGCAACCGATTATATTTTTACTTTTTTTTCTAAAAAAGCATTTGGAATATCTGAATTCATGTTATTTCAAAGGCAGTGAATTAAAAGTGCTACTCGTACAATAATACTAGTTATAGTGTAAAATAATACTAGTTATAGTTATACTACTTATTATGAATACTAGTTATAGATTAATTTGTATATTAGAAAATAAAATTTAGTTTTGGTTTTTTTTAGCATAACAAATATTTCACGATTCTGATACAATTTCGTATTCTTTTTTTTTTTTCTTAAATTTCTTTAAGGATAATTTTTCATTAAAATTTTCTTATACAGATTATTGGCCCCAAATGGAAATTGTTACACTATCTGTGACATCCAGTTTACAAACATAAATCAGCATTATATAATATTTAATATTTTAACGTTTTTACCAAAGAAAAACAAAAACTATAAGTATTTTCATGATAAAAAATTATGAAAGCCATTCATTTAATTTTGCTTTCAATTCAAAGCAAAATGTAAAATAAACAGGCTAAAATAATTTTAGTAAAAGTAAGATAACATGATATTATTCATTGTAATTATAATGTAAAATTTATATAATTTTAACAAATATAAAAGAAATCTTTAAAACGCATTTTTTATGGTTTTTTCATTTATAATTAAAGTTTGTTATTGATGCAAAAATGTGAGTTTTTACTTAAATTAATTTACAGAAAAATAGTAAAATATATTACCAAAAGTATTTTTCCCTTCCAAACGATTTTGAAAGTCATCTTTTATTAAACATTTCATTTATATGCTTTATAAAAAAAACAAATAGTTATTAAAAGTAATATTAACTTATTACTTAATCAAAGAAGTCAGAAATTTTTTTATTGCAAGTCGAAGGTTAGACTATTATGCATTTTAAAATCTGGAAATTGAAATAGGTATACAAATCTCAGAGCAACTCATTAGAATTAATACTGAATTATTAGATGTTGCATTAATAAAATGTAAAAGTATTTTTATGTAGTATGTTATGTATTAAAATTTATGTTATGTTATGTAGTAAAAGTATTTTTATGTAGTATGTTATGTATTAAAATGTATGTTATGTTATGTATTAAAATTTATGTTATGTTATGTATTAAAATTTATGTTATGTTATGTAGTAAAAGTATTTTTATGTAGTATTTCTATGTAGTGTATTTTAAATTTATGTATAATGCATTGATTGTTAGGGAAGAGAGGAGGGGGAGGGGCAGGAGTATATTTCGAATTTCATTGGCCTAGAGCGTAGATGGAGACGTGGTTGAAGTAAAAAGTGGAAATAGGTAGTTCATAATTAAATTTTTTGGTTTAAAATTTTTAAATATGTGTGAATTAAATATAATTGATAGAAGCCAAGTGAAACTATGATATATCTGAGGTTAAAATAAGAGATCTTATTTCAGAAGAGTACTTTGCATATACAGGGTGTTTTTTGTAGCTAGAAGCAAATTTTTGAATTGCCAAAATTTATATAAAAACGTTATTACTAATTAATTCGCTTTTAAATACATGAATTATTTACTGTAATTCTATCATGAAGATTTCACATGTGTAGTTAAAAATGCTTTAATTTTTTGTCCTAACGAGTAATATTGGAAGTAATGTAATATTTAATGGATTGTTTTGTTGTAAATTTAATCATCTGTGTACATGTAGTTTTGCACACATTTACGAAAATACAATTTTTTATATGAAATAATCATTTAAATAGAACACAACTACTATACAGAACATAAATTAAATATCATTGTTCCTTACAAATGAAATTTGCTAAGATGAATTTTGACGTTTCCTTATCTTACGAAAGCTAAAAGTACTAAAACAGGCAACCAAATTGACGAAAATAGATTCCTAAAAATCTTGACTTGTTTAATAATATGCCAGGGTTTTCTGACAACACGGCATAAACTATGCAAAGTGAAAATTGTCGCTCGCAGTACATGAAAGTTGCCAGTGGAACCTTAGTTATACGAAGCATAGTTTGCAGGGAAAATGCGAAAGAAAAAGTATGACATCATATCCGGTGCATAAAAAATTAGATTTGATAGAAACAGAAACAACGGCAATTGTATATGAAATGGTACTCAGTCAGGAAAAGGCTGAAAATGGTCGCGTTCAGTGGCTAACTGCGCGCTATCCAACTGATTTGTGCCCATAAAAGAGAAAGCAGCATGCAGACGAATAACTCTGTAATAATTGGTATCAAATCTTCAGATATATCAATTATTTCACTGGGAAAAAGTTCAAAGATATCAGTTATGGTAACTGTAATAGCAACAAACTGTTACGTTATGTTATGTCTGTTATTTTACTGGTTATAGTGAGAACTATGAAGATACAAATAAGGGCATATAGACATTGTCATTTAATTTCTGGACCGAAAATACACTATACATGAGACACACTATATACGAAAATACAGTATACACTAACATGAAACTGTTGTTGAAAAACTAAGATTTTGCATGTGTACTTAGATTTTGTATGTGCACATACAAAATCGCACATTTCTGTGGTAAATATACATCATAGTAATTGAAAAGATTAAATTAGTTATATCGTATATTGTCGTTTAATGACTTATAAGGACTATTATTATGCTAAAATTAATTTTTAAGCAAAATTTTATTTACTTTTTTTCCTACTTAAATAAGTTTTTTTCTGACTACTTGGTTAACATGTATTGTAACATTATACTATATTGATTTCGTATCAGTTGAATAGCATTGACTTTTTTTAAAGTTGCTTCCAGTAATACATATCTATTATTAACGAATTACTCAAAATTAGTGGTATGTGGTGTGTTTTCAGAGCTTTTTGCATTCTATGCCTCTCTTGGTGCATTTCGGATCAATTTTGATGGAGAACTGGAAACAATTTGAGTTGCAACAGAACAATTTAGTGTTAGAAAAGTTCAACTCAAAAACATAGTTCTCTTTTCAGACACCCTGTCAGCAATTTTAATTCAAAATTGCGGCAATCGAAATTTCAGCAATCGAAATTCATTGACTTCCATAGGAGAACTCTTGATCTTCTAATTTCTAAAGGGGTGACTGTTAATTTTGCAGTGAATCCGATCTCACTTAGGAATAGCTAGAAATGAATGGGCTGATACATTAGCTAAAAAGGGAACTGAAATTTCACAATCAAATAATGAAGTACCACTTTTATCAATTAAAAGCATTATTGAAAATATTATAGGGGAAAATCATGATGTCAAATTATTAGAAGAAACTAAGAAAAAGAAGTGGAATGGATTCGATTTGTAAAATCCCAGATTCCCCTAGATCCGTCACAGTAACGGCCTTCCGCCTGGAGACTGGACGTGATTGTCTTGCTAAACATCTGCACAGCATTGGTATATATAACAGTCCTATGTGCAACCAGAACTCTGAGATGGACAAAGATCATTTGCTAAATTGTTCTTCCTTGAATGAAGAAAACTTGTACAGCAGATATTGACGGACTAGAGAATTCATGTAGTTGGCACCCAGCGACTCATTTTCTTTTATCTTTATGTAGTCGCAGTTTTGATGTAATTATTGTTGTTGTTATGAGTTACTATTTTGTTCTGTTTTACTGTTTTGTATCCCTCTTTATGCTCCAATCTCATGCATCTGTGATGCATGGGAGCCAATAATGTAAAATCAAGTGCTTTTGCAATAAAAAAACTTGCATGATCGTGTATAAGACTCCCCAGCTCCGAGTATAAAATAGAGCTGACAATATTGAACACAAAAATGGGTTAATAGAAATGGACTCTATTATAGTTATATAGCTCTCACAACGGGAATTATGTTTATACCGAAATTAATAATTTATGAATCCATGGGGAAGTCGGTCTTATTCCTCCTGTAGTACTATTTTCAGGATTTGGATATTACCCCAAATGGACGGTGAGGGACAATTTCCTTCTAATGATCTCTGCATGTTTATGAATTATAGATCAGGAGATATGGCTTTTCCTATCCATCCAGCGATTATTGTCACTTTTCAAAAATTCATCGAATAGATGAACCTTATGTAATTCATATTGCTGTCAAATTTAAATAAAATCATTACCATATGTATCGCTAAAAAGAGAAACAAAGGGCTCTAAAATCTATTTATTTATTTCACAGCAATCACACAGCCTTTAATAAAGACATGAAGGTCTACTCTCCCAACCAACATAATGCCTGCCCAAACTATCAATTCTCTGCTGACATAGTGGTTTCTTTTTCGGGGGTTGAAGAACACTAAACTGGTGGACAAAAGACTTACTACCATGACCAACCGAAATGGGTTATCTCATAATCGATACTGAGTGCCCAACTACAGACTAAGAATAGTAAACAATGGAATCGATTTGTCACACAACGGAATCGGACTGTCTCATAACAGACTAGGATCAACCGACAATGGAACTGGACTATCAACTAATGAACACGAAATTACGGATCTGCAAATTTGTGAAAAGTTGAAAAAGATTATTTAAACATGAAAATATCTAAACACAAAAGAATCATTTCTGCGCTTCTCAACATTGATGTGGATGCTGACTATCTGGACCAACTAAAACCTACTACAGTTGCTACACAGCTGAAAAGAGAAGCAGCGCAAGAACAATATGAGAAGCAGGTAAGCCTGGTTCTCGCCAGATGAACGCACGTGGAGGATGAGTGATTAGGCTGAACTGGGTTTAATGAATGAATAAAATTATGTCGATGATTTTTGTAGAATGATAAACGAGGGTTATTCTGTGTGCAAAAGTGAGTGGAAAAACTGCAATAAGTCTTTTTATAAACAGACGTCTCTCATGTAGCCTTCGTGAAATAGCAACCTTTGAAACTCGGGTTTCAGTGGCTACATAAAATCACTTGAGATTCTAAGAACAGCTATCGGTATCTCGTTGCGTCTCGATGTAATATCCAAATGTAGAACTTGAGCAGCCGTTGCAGCTCTTGGGCAATCTTGCTTGGGCTTTCTTTCTAAGGATTTAACGTCTTTCATCTGTTTTCATAAGTAGGACACGACGTTGGGCGTCACATTTAACTCTCTACCAATTTGCACTTAGAGACTGTTCTTTGCAGTCTCTCACAATTCTCCACATTGCATTTCATTATCTAAAGGTTTTTAATTACTCATTTAAATAATTTGCTTACAAATTTCACCCAATGTTGAAAATCAAAAAAGATTTGTGCCTAAACACAATTTTAGAAGCAAACATTTCATTCTGCTGTCTTTTGGATTAAGTAATGTATAAGCAAGTAATACCTAAGACAAACACACATTATCGATACTTCGCCATTTTGACATTCTGAAACGCTGTTGCTGTATCTCTATATAAAAAAATTAGGATAAATAAAACAAGACAGTTTTAACTGATGATAATAACAAAAATTTATTTCGTTTCGATAATATTTATTTCGAAGATCATTTTGGTCTAATATTATACTTAGGTATATCATTATTTAGAATACTTAATATTGTTATTTGTAGATAAATTGTGATTTTTTTGAGGAAGTTTGGGTAATAAATCTAATAGGTAATGCAATTAATTTATCTCCTATAATAGAAACATGTCCCATACGATTGGTCTTTGGTATAAGTTTCTGTTTCTTTTTGACAGGGCCGGCGACTGATTAATCAACAATTTTATGCCAAACAATAATTGGAGCCCCGCTCACTGAAAGAAAATTCCTTGTAAAGGAATATATATGCATGTTACATCAAAGATAACGATGAAACAAATCATTGTTACATAATAATTTGCAATCATTGATACATAATAGTTTGCAATCACTGTTACACAATAGTTTGCAATCACTGTTACACAATAGTTTGCAATCTTTGTTACATAATAATTTCTAATATTGCTAACAAAGTTTATGGGCTTCTACAAACTAAACTTGGATAGATTTACCATCAACTGTTGGAATGTTTCACAAGAAATTTCCTGCAGTTATAACTGACAAGTTTGCCAGTCTTGTGATAATGTTGAACGTAAATAACAGTTTTGAATTTTTAACTATGATATGAATTTCTGCATTGACAATGATTTCTTTACTTTTAACTGCCCAACCCGTGCAATGGTTTCCAAAAATCTAAGTAAAAAATTTAAAAATTATGGCTATGAAATTTCTAAACAATGGAATTTAACGAAATTTAACAAAAATATTAATCAAATTGTGCTTGACATAGGCACAAAGAAAAACAATAGAGTTATTTTCTATCTAAAAATACATAAAATGGAACCATAAAAAAGGTAATGTCTGAGTTCAATGTGCAATCTCCTCTAACATTTGTTTATATCAGTTGGTAGCAAAACCCCTTGCTGTATCAAAGCAGTTCAAAGTCCCTGAAGGACAAGGGCCGGGTTAAATGAATCGATTCATCCTAAACATGCTTAGTTGGGTGAAGTGCTGGCTAACCCAACTCACAATAGTTTTCTCACCAAGATAATTTTCCTCCAACCGAGCTCTGTGTGGGCTAACGAGATCCTGCTTTATAGAATCTGATATCTAAATTCAAATATCAAACATATATAATCAATTCAAATATCTTACATATTAGAGAGTTTTTGCATACCGTATTTTGGACGTCCGTTAGCTTTTTCTCCCTAGCGCGCATGCTCATAGGAAATTGCGCATGTATATCTGTAATAACGTTTCCTGAGAGCATGCGCGCTAGGGAGAAAAAGCTAACGGACGATCAAAATACGGTATGCAAAAACTCTCTAATGTTCCTTACGTTAAAGACAAGGCAGATTGCAACACAATAGTCTCCTCACCAAGGTAAATTTCCACCAATCGATATATGTGGTCTAGCATTGCATACCTAAATTTAAATATCAAACATATATCATCAATTCAAATGTCTTACATATTTTTCTTTATCTTAATAAAGATAAGACAGATTACAGTACTGCAGTCTCCTCACCAAGGTAATTTTCCTCCAACCGAGCTCTGCTAGGTCTAGCATCGTTTTGTAGCATCTGATATTTAAATTCAGATATCAGACATATATCATCCATTCAAATGCCCTGCAGATAAGGCAGATTGCAATACAGTAGTCTCCTCACCAAAATAATTTTCCTCCAACTGAGCTCTGTGGGGTCTAGCCTTGTTTTGTAGGATCTGATACGTAAATTCAAATATCAAACATATATCAACAATTCAAATGTCCTACATATTTTTCCTTATCTTAATAATGATAAGGAACAATAAGTAGGATTTGCAGATTACAATAAAAGGAAACGGACTTAGATGTAACGTACGAACTTGACGAAGTATAAACTAGACAGTTGAAAATTTTTCAAAGTATAATTGAAGTACTAGTATTTAAAAATAAATAAAGAAAATATTTGTCCTACCGAGATCTATGTGGTCTAGTATCATTTTATAGATACTGATACGTAAATTCAAATATTAAACATATATCATCAATTCAACTGCACGGCATATTGTTCCCTATCTTAATAAAGATAAGGGACATTAAGTAGGATTGGAAGATTACAATAAGGCAGATTACAATATTTCAGATTACAATAAAAGGAAACGGACCTAGATATAAAATACAAACTAGACGAAGTATAAACCAGATAGTTGAAAAAATTTCAAAGTGTAATTGAAGTACGATATTCAATTTGTAGTTTTAAAATAAATAAATAAAATATTTGTCCAACCGAGGTCTGTGTGATCTAGCATTATTTTGTAGGATATGATACGTAAATTCAACTATCAAACATATGATTCCTTATCATAGTAAAAGTAAGGAACATTATGTAGGATTGGAAGATTACAATAAGACAAATTGCAATATGGCAGATTATAATAAAAAGAACCTGGATGTAATGTACGAACTTGACAAAGTACAAACTAGGCAGTTGGAAAAAATTTGAAGTATAATTGAAGTACGATATTCTACTTTCAGTTTTAAAATAAATAAAGAATATTGTTAATTAGTTTTTTTTTTTTAAGTATTCACAAATGAAAAAGTAAAATCAACTAAAATACTTTATTAAAGCACTTTAACATTTTTTAACTAACAATGATCGTAGTAGAGCTGAGATATTGTTAAATGAATATGTTTCACTTAATTTCTAATTAATATGAAAAGTCAATGCAGTTATTCTGTAACATATTAATTTCATATTCAATTAAAATATGAAATGAATAATATTGATGCCTAATTAATGTTGTGGTAAATAATAATGATGATATGTAAAATCATTTTGAAATATTTACACTAAAATTGCTTACAAGCAAGAATTTCAAGCAAAAATAATATATTTATGCTAGAGTTTTTAGAAAAATAAGGTTAACTGTAAATTTTTATTCTTTTTTCTATTTTTTATAATGAAATTCAGCTTGATATATTTTTTTGGACTGTACTAAATGCATATTTTAGTAACAATGTCTACGTTCTAATAACGAAAGATTATAATAAAGAAGATATAACTATTTTCTTATTTATTTTTTGACTCTTTCATTAATATAGAAAAGAAATGAAATCGAGATAATCTTAAAATATGACAATATATTTTATATAAAGCTCGTGTATCTTTTGATATTAACTTATCAGGAAAAAATTGTTACCAAAAATTGCAATTCCTTTATTCTTCTACTCAAACCAATATAAGAAAAATTTAAATTATCAACAAATAATAACTTTGCTATTATCAACAAATAATATTTCATTAAATTATTATCATATTTAATTAAACCTAATCATGTTCAAAATTATTGCACTTTTTTCGAAGCTTAAATCGAATTTTTTTTTTTAATCAAATGATTAATATTCTAATTACTAAATGACTTTCATAAAAAAAATCATGTCACTAAGAAAATTTTGAATTTAAATTTCAATTTTTTTTTATTTAATATCTTTCTATCTCTTTGTATTTCTAATTTCTAATTTTATTTTGTGTCAAAGTATTTAGTAGAATATTCCCAAAAATTTTATTGCTAAATATAATGATCTCTGGGCATTTCTCTTACAGCATTAAAAAAACTTCATTTGGATGGCAAAAATATCATAAATACATTTCAAACATTTTTAAATAAGAATTTTTCATTAAATGAGAAACATATTCAGCTTCAGGAATTAAATAATAAAAATTCTACATGTTATCTTGAAAAAGGAGTTCTTAATTAGAATATTGTCATATATAAATAGAAATGTCATACGTACATTGGATGAGGGCAATAATTTATTTCCACATTTCCAAAACATTTTATGCTTTGATTTCATTTTCCCTTTCGTTAACTATAAAGAGCTATAATTTGAACCAAGTAATTGTATTAAAAACTGTTCTAGGATAATTAAGAAAAAATCGCGAAATATCGATTAAGAAATTATCGATAATTAAATAAAATAAATAAAAAAAGAATTATCGCTAAATTAAATATTTAGCGATAATTCTGAAAAAAAAAATACATATTATTTAATATTCCATGAAATGTTTCGGATTTCAGATGCAATTTTTTAAAATTATCGTTTGATTACATATTTATTCAGTTCTTCAAATATTTTTTTAAATAAAACTCATATCAGCATTTTTTATTCTCTGAATAAAATTAAGATTTACTTTTACTAACTTTAGATATAAGAAAATATTATTTATTATTTGTTAGATTAGCTTATAGGTATATAAATACACATCATTATTAAAATCGTTTGCATTTCACAATTAATAATACATATCATTTTTAATTTCGAAGTGCAAACGATTTTGCTTTAACTAGCGCAATAATTTTTTTATTTTGCCTTTTTAAAATGTTAATATGGCAACTTTATGATATTTTAGAATTTCTAGTCTTCGGAATATTATTTTTTCAATTTATCACAACTCTAACTTTTTTTGAAGTTTTTGTAGTTCTTATGTACATTTTCCATTTTTGTGAGATTTAAAAGAAATATGTATTTTAAAAAATTATTAAAGAATGGAATCAGAAGTAAGTTTAATTTCTTTTATTATTTTTTAAATTATTTCTTCTAATTATGATATCGACTCTATTTCATGGTATTCAGAATTACTCGAATGTCTTTTAAAGTTCGTAATTAAATCTTCTTAATTTGATATTTTAAGAAATTTATTTATTTCGCCTAAATTTTTTTATTAAAATTTTTAAATATAATTCGGAGAGTGAAAACTTAACAAGCAATTAATTTAATTCGCAATCTTTTTGTAATATTTGATTTAAGTTTGTAATCTTTTTAATTAATTTTTTATACATTTAACTAGAACTCATTTTAAAAATATTTATTATACTTTTTTAAAAAATAAATTTCTTCATTTTTTGAAAACAAATTACTATAATTTACTTTATGAAATATCAATAAATAAAACAATATCAATAATAAATAAACATATTTTTAAATATAAAAGGAATTAATAATTTGTATTGAATTTAGTGAAATAATTTTTCTTCTTTAAATAAGAACTGTCTTTGTCTTTGACTTAATATGAAATTGGTTGCACTTATATTAGAAAACATTAAAATATTTTTTTTCTAATTATCTTCAAAAAATATTAAAATGGTCTTTAAAGTATTTCAGCTATTTTACAGATCTATATGTAGTACAGTTTAGTTTTTATAATAAGAATATAATTGATTTTTTTTATAAATTCACAATACGTTCATGCTTTTTCTAATAATGAACATATTTATTTCAGTATATATTTTATACTTGCTTACATATGATCTGGTACTTCCTGCTACAATAAAAATCATAAGACATTTTATTTATTAAATTGTGTTAAAAAGAAATAAAAGATTATTTCAGGTTTATTATTCAGAAAATAATCAAAAAAAGTCAAAATATAATGTATATTTTTGACACAATCAATAGCATTTACCCATTTCTTCAATGGTTAATGTGATAGCGTTACTTAGTTAACTAATTAATAATGACATAATTAGTAAGTTAGTATTAACTTAGTTTTCAATTATCACCATAAGAATGTAATATGTAATAAATTAACTAAGAACTATTTTTAGAATTGTTTTTTGTGAATTTTGGTTAAACAATTGTTTAGAACAGGAAAGGAAAAAGGTTCTTTTTAATGGTAGATTCTAAATTAGTGTATTTTTATAGTATTTGCTTCTGGTATTGATTGAAAATTATGATTTTCTTACATATTGATATTTTATAGCAAGTATTGTTTGAAGAAATTATTTTTATCTGTGTGATACTTAATTTTAATTTTTCATTCTAGACATTATGAAGAATAAAAAAAAATGTTCGTTTTCACTTTAATTATAAAAACAACAGAAAATATTTTTATGCTTTTCATTGTTTACTTTAAAAAAATAGTACTTCAGTTACGTAAGAAATATATTTTCAATTCTTTGTTTAATTTTGAGGGAAAAAATACGAATAGTTTCATGAATTGCAAATAAAATTTTAAAAATCACTTTTTTAATATAATATAATTTCTCTCTAACAAAAACATCTGTTACGGAAAAAAATCACATAAACTTTTAAAGTAGCACATTACATAATGCTTTTTTTTTTTTTTTTTTTTTTTTTTTTGTATTTAATTAATGTAAAAAATTCAGAAAAAAAAAATTATCAATTAATGCATGACTGTGTACGTAAGGAATTAAATACCAGAAGATTTGTACATCTATTTCGCAGTATTAGTTTTATCTTTCGCCTAGTATTTCTTCAGAAATTCGAAAAATGCAAATTCTTTTTTTAATTTGATCACGAGTCTACATTATTGCAAGAAATCATATTACTCGTACTAAAAATAAGTTTTTGTAGTGCAAAAAAAAAATTTAGAAATAATCATTTTTAAGTTATATAATGTTCTGAGATCTTTCTCTTCTCTTTAAAAAAATTATTTTTCTTCAAAATTTTTATATAAGTTCGCCATATGGCAATCATAATTTTTCTGAAATTTATTTGTAAGGTTTTGGAGATTAAAGTTATATTTAAATTCATTATAATAAAATTTAAACGTTAAAATTGTTCCTTTTTGGAACATTGCAATTGACAAAAATTTAATATGTTTCAATAACGATGCAATGAAAAATCACACCATATTACTTCATACGTTAGTACTATCATCGATTGAAAATATTATTTTATATATTGTTAGTATATAAAAAAATTTTAAATTATACAAATAAAAATTTGAATGAGTTCTCTGATGATTAATAATGAAAAAATTATTGTAAATAAACTCTAAAAGAATGTGCAATATTTTTTAAAGAAAAAACAATATGTAACTGCCTAAATTTAATTAATATGAAATAATTAATAAATTAAATCTTTATAAATCAAACCCTCATTAAATCCTTACCTTTATGTGTAAATTCAAATTGAATATTGAAAATCTACACAAAACTAATATAATCAGATATCTTCAACAAAGATTTTATATTATCAATGTATGAACCTGATTTCAAAGATATAAAAAACAATCAGTATTGACATCTGCTTTCATTTATTAAAATAAAATCCTATTTGCAGGACATTCACGAATCACAAAACAGAAAACAAATACGCTTCAAGTACTTTTATCACTTCCGTATGTTTGTATTTAATTGTTTCTGAAGTAGGAAGGATATTTACCAGGTTAAATTATCTGCTGACATGAATTTATCAAAATACAGTCACTATTGGATTGATATGATATTACTTAATTTCGAATGTAGTTTTCTTATTTGTAGAAATATTTTAACACCATAATATTAAAAATAACTATTAACCCTCAACTATTCTAAATACTCGTGGTTTTTTTTTCCTTCTACCACTGATGCTTTGTTAGCTATTTGTTTCACCATACTATACTCCATTTATTAAAAATCTTATACGATTCCTATTTTTTTTTTTTTCAAAAAAAAAAAAAAAAAATTCAGATTTTATTGAAAAATAAAAGCATAGAGAATAACCCAGTTCTTAATTTACTGGAAAAAATAATAGTTTATTTGATGTTTTCTTATTTATTGCAAATTAGGAGGTCAGAACATGTCGATAAGGCCATTGCCTGGATTCAAGATCTATTTTTAAATTATTTTTTATTT
Source organism: Caerostris darwini (assembly GCA_021605075.1). Classification (NCBI taxonomy): domain Eukaryota; kingdom Metazoa; phylum Arthropoda; class Arachnida; order Araneae; family Araneidae; genus Caerostris; species Caerostris darwini. Next base: position 100,628 of record BPLQ01015627.1, read on the forward strand.
GCTTATTTCTTGCTATTACCTAAAAATTTCAATTTTTTAACATAAAGATATTAGTTAATTAAAGAATGTTTGTTTCAGATATTCATTACATATTTTTTGGAAGTTTGCAAAATTTTGAAAATTCCATTTTTTTCTGTGATTATCGATAGATAATGCATCTAAATGGATTAGCCTACCTGGATTTACATATATTTTTGAACGTACTTTTTAAAACCGAAACTATTTTTGTTTGTATGGTTACCATCAAAATAATCCAATTTCTAAAACACTTTCGAAGTCGATGAAATGTTATGCATCATATTCTTTCTTTCCTTTTTATTAAATAACATTATTTACTTATTCATTCTACTGGTATTATTTATATAAATATTTAATAAGAGACTTTCAAATCTTTTTTTTTCATTTATGTGTGTGCGGCTCATTATTAAGTTACAGTAAGTATATGCGAACTTCATAAATGTATGCGACTTTGTTCTGAAGCATTCATTTCTATTAAATATTTAATAAATGTATATATTTTATTTACGTGATAAACAGTATATTTCAATGTTTTCATAAAGTTAAAATTCAAAAAGTTATTAATAAAGTTAAAATGCTACATATTTAGTTTTTAATAAAATTTCATGAAGTAACATGAAGCAAGTTACAGAACTACCTATTTCATGTGAATTGTCAAAATTCAAAACGACTGTTACAATCAAGACACATAAAAGTTTTAAACTAACAATAATTTATTTCTGATTTAAATTGTAAAATAATTTTTAAAAGAAGCAGCAAATCAGAAATTTAATCGATGACGATATTTTAATCATAGAGAGCACATACTATTGAAAATATATAGTGAATTCAACTAAATTTTGATTGTTTGATGGAGTATAGAGTTAATGTTGTAAAAGCAGTTAACTAAAAGTAAAATAATTTAAGAAAAATCAAGAATTTAGCTAACTGCCACACACAAAATTTTAAAGAATAAATAAAAAAAATATGGTTCATTTCCGTGTATAGGCCATATCTGCTAACCTCGCAAAAAGCGTAGATCTTTTCCGTTAGCTGGGCGCAAGCGGTAAATTGTTAAACATAACTCGTTTTTATGTCTTTAATTTATATTTCTTAAGTTTATGAAAAAAGAAATTAATTTAAAATAAAATCAGTTGTTTTATTTTCGAAATTGTTTACATTTGCTGGTTTGTTGTATCGTCGCTAAAACGAACAATTTGATGTTGGCGAAATACGAATTTACGAAGAAATGCCGAGCAACCATTCGATTAGAATTTTCAACAAATGCGATCGCTTGTAGTTTGAAATTTGCAATATAAGTATAAACAATAATATTGCAATATTTCTCTTCCCTCTCATCTTTCAGATAAAAATAATAACACAATAAAACTAGCATAGATGTCACAGATGGTATACAAGACAACAACTGAATGGCAATAATGTGCTAGCTTTAAATAGGTTACCAGAATCTATAACGTCATTCATATCTGGTATTTTACTTCTCAGCGATTTGGTAGGAAAATATTTCACCCAATATTATATGGATATTATATTTTTTCTTCACATGGAAAGAAAGTCGGAAAAACAGCCAATAATAGTATGATAACTTCATAGATGAATACTGCCTTTCGCTATTCTTAATAAATGTTTTATTTAAAGTAGAAATAATTGCAGCATTTTATGTCTGAATATCAGAAGACAATTCAATTGGCTATTTTTATTCAAGGATTAAATCTGCATAAATTGTACAAGAAGAGGTTATTAATTCAAAATTTACTCTTACAAGTATCTTTCAAATAAATTCAAGCAAATTAATTTTATAATATATCTACTTATGAAAAAGTATTGATAAATTAAAATTTTATTCCCTCACTAGATAAAAATTCTGCGTTAAATATATGCCTTACATATCTATTCTTAATAAATGTTTTATGGTTCTCTATCCTGCTTTATTTTAAAATATCTATAGAAAAAATTCTTTGCCGTAATTAGGAAATAGAATGTTATTATAGACTACTAATGCTTATTTTAGACTAAGTAGTATAAATGAATAATAAAAATACTGAAAATAAATTTAATCTATAATCTAGATCAGGGGAGGCCAACCCGCGGCCCGCCTTGAATATTTTTGCGGCCTTTGAGATTTATTACACTTTTACAAAATATATTTATTTGATAATGGACAAAATAGTGAAAATCAATATATTAAAAAAATACATTATTTGTGCATCCATATATTAAAAAAATAATAATAATAAAATAATAACTGTCGAAATTAAGAGAAAAAATTAACTTTGTTTTAAAATAATATTCTTGCACGAACAAATATCGCGCTAATAAAATAAATATTTTTTAATGATTTCATCTTTTTATTCCGTTTATATTTATATATTTTTTATATTTTATTTTTAGTGTTACATATTTCTTTGCAAAGTGCGTTTAGTATCATTATTATTATATTATCTATGTTTACATGTCAAAATAATAGTAAACACAATAATAATAACTCATTATGTTTACATTTTTCACTCCAAAAAATAATACAGTAGGTCTAAATCTAATATAGGGATGTATAATTTTATATTTGGCCTGCGGAGTTTTGATGCATTTCCAAAGTAGCCCGCAAGATCATTTGGGTTTGCCACCCCTGACGTAGATTATATTTTTTAGTCATAATTAAAATACTAAACCTAAATTTGCTGAATTGCTTCATTAAATATTAGTTGACGAAATAATTCAGTGAATTCAGGTTCATAATTTTAATATTAAATTATGTATATATATATATATATACAGCATTATGTTTTAAATAATAATTATTATGATAGCATTATAGCATGTATTTTTATTTAAATTATACAAAATATTGAAAAAAACTCTGGTGGTCTGATATAAGTCCCATCTACATTTACGAGATGAGCCCACCAATGATAACGATAAGAGAGAGGGGAAAAAAAATTGCCATCAAACGCTATTTTTTTTTTTTTTTTTTTTCCTTCCAGCCAGCTCTTCTCTCGGGGTATTTTTTTATCCCAACACTCCGTATCCTCGAATCCCAACCCCAGGGAGATGTTGGGAGTAGGGGTCTGGGTGTGGGGTCGGGTATATAAATAGGGAACAACGGTAGAAAAAAATGAGAATGTTTTTTATTCGGCCCGACCCGGGGGACCACCGAGAGCAACTCCCAGATATTTTATAAAGCGAGAAGAGATTGAGACCGAGAGCGAGCGACAGAGAATTCCGTCAAAAATTAAGAGGATATCAGATTATTTTTCACTCCCACCAAAGTTTAATGGGTCATTTTTCAATTATCAGAAGAAAACAATACAAAGGAGATATGTGTAAATAACACCCGGAAGGGATTTTAATACATATTTTATCGGGAGAAAGTGTTTTGACTCTGTGAAGTGTGTGGTCATAAACTCCGACAAGCGCAACAGTTTGTTTCGTGTGTATGGATACTTCCGCATATTTACTTTTCGGTACACTATCATTTGGATTTATTAATTGAAGTTAACTATTAACAGTAGTATTTGAAGTTTATGATTTATATACATAAATAGTACTTTTGATGTTAATGAAATCTTTAAATACCTTGAAAATTTCTGTCGATATACTTCCTTGAAATAACATTAAATTCTTTTTACGGAAGTAATATACTGAGTGAATATTTTCTCAAAATTGTTTATGAGCCTGCTAATGCTTTGAAACTCTCATTCACTTTTTTAACATATTAAAAGTTGAAGCAAATTGAAATTGACTGCTACAACTGGATATAATGATTATTTAAATCAAAGAATCTCTGAGAAATTTAAGTTCGACATTCAAAGGTGAAAGTATTTCTTCATTTGATTAATCAAACTTTATGACTAACTATTTTATTTTATAATAACTATAGAAGGCTACTACTATAGTTATTACAACTACTATAGTTATTATTATTAACTACTTATAGAAGGCAATTTGACACATGGTGACATGAACAATAACAAAAAACTGATTTAATTTTTGTTCTCATCACTTTTTCAAGAGAACGATTTAACTGAATTAATTTGTTACCTAAATTATAACTTTTGAACACAGCAACACAAAAGCTACCATGGATCGCAAAGACAAAAGTAAGAGAAAGCCTAGAAATAAGAATGGACCGAAGACTGAGAAGAAAAAATCGGCTGATGATCGCCACCGGTCACCCCATAGTCATCAAAAAAATGTCCAGGAAGTATTTACTATTGAATCTTCAAATCCCCAAGAAAGGCCACATTCGAGGAACAGAGTTCAGAAGTAAGTGTGCTATTATTTTATGAACTTTTTCTTAATATATATATTTAACTATAAATAATTATTAAGCAATATGATTTATGATTAAGAAGAAACTATCAGATAAAAATAATTTATTACTTTCTTACGATTGTTTGTAGTTGAAGGACACACTAATATCAAAAACAAGAATAATTTTAAAATAGTGTGATTTTTAAAGGTAATTAAAGGTAAACTTGTTAACCTTATTTGGACGAAAATAAATTTTTAATCTACATCAAATTCAGTACTTATATATATATATAAGGTAAAACATATCAATATGATTTTATTGTGATGTTTCGATACGAAAAAGTGAAGAGCCTTAATTCACAATAACATATTTGGATGAAGGTTATCAAAAGAATAATATTTAATGTTAAATTCTGCTTCATGCTTAACAACTAACGACTTCTAAAAAATATTTATCTGCAGTTCAAGTGACAAATGACCTGAAATCAAAGAATCTTGAGTTTCAAATTAACAAATCAAATAAACTTCCAGAAATTTCTAGAAATCAAATGAAACTTATTTCATTGAATATCTTTTATATCAATCAACTTCGTATCTGCATTATTTCTTATATTATTATTTGCATTTTTCTTCATTATTTTTTCGATCAATATTAATGAAGACGGTTTTAAGATGGTTTTTACTAAGTTTTTAATAATTAAAAAGATTCAAATTAGTCTTAAAACTGTTTTTTATTCATATTTATACTGAAATTTTGTATTTTTCTCACAGCATTAAAGCATTTAAATTGAAAGAAACATAAAATACAAATTTATTTTTTATTATAATAGATTAGAGTAGAAAAGAAATGATTAAAATCAAAATTGATGTTAATCTTTATAAGTAATACATTAAGTTAATAATTTCAAATTTCAAAAAATAATAGTTTTATTACAAAAATACTATCAAAATACTAAAACGCTATCAAAATAAAATATCAATAATGAATTGAAAAAAAAAAAAATTCCAATTTGAAAATAAATAGATTTTAATCAGAATAAAAATAATTTTGAAAAGTGTTTATTATTTTATTTGAGGTAGATTAAATGGCATTTTGCAAAGCTACTTTTTCATTTGAATCGTAACATTCATTGTTTTATCTTATCTGAGATTGATAGCGAAACGTAACAAAACAGTTCTTTTTGTGTACTATTTATAGTGTTGATATTTTTTTTCATTCAATCTGAAGTTTTAATCAACAATAAAAGTTTCGTTCATAACGATATCTGAGAGAAAAGGTCTTTTGAAAATTATTCATTTTTTTACCTGAACCACAATCATAAATTAAATATTGTCCTTTCACAAATAAATTTTATTACTAATGGCCAGGAATTAAATTTTAAGGCATCCGATGAATTTATTGGAAAAAAATATCATTGTTATTAGAATATAATCAGTAAAATACTAAATAATAATCTCATATTTATTTCCTAGTTAACATTGTGGGCATTAGGAGGGTCATCTTCTTTATTACTAGTAAATGATACTAAGTTGACTAAGGCTTCAATTTAGAAGGCTGCTATGTATTTGATTCAAAATAAATAAACGCTCTTTATTGTTTTCCAAATTAATAATAGCTAAATATTTAAAAATCGAAAACATACGAATTAGTACAGCTAGGCTTGGTTACTAATTTTACCCAAACTTTAACAAGATTTTATTATTGTTTGTAATTAATTTTTATACTCTTAGAAAGTTGTCATTTTTATTAAAAATTTCATTCATATTTTTCCCTTCATTTGTCACTGAGTATTTACATAAAAATGAAAGATTAAAATGTCTTTGAATGACTATATATTTATAAAAGCTCTAAACAAAGGATTCTCATTTAAAAAAAAACTTTGTTACGGAAAACTTAAAGTAATCCGTTATTTTGTATATATATATTTTTTAAGAATAATAATATGAATTTTATTCTTAACCAATTTCATATAGTTTCGAAACTGAAAATTTTGGAAAAAAATAATTTGGCTTAGTTTTAAGGCATTCTTTTTAAATCATATCATACTACAGTTAATAATTTATTTTTTTACAAATATTATATTAGAAAAAAGTGACTTGCTTTTGACTTCTAAAATGTTTTTCTTACAGCATTAAATTATTAAAACTATAACCGAAATTTTAAAAATAAGTAATATATCACCTTAAAAAATTTTAAGGTTGAAATACGAAACAAAAACTTGTTACGACAGTTAAGTTTTCTACTGGCGCACTGACTTTTTTCAAGTAACTAAAATTCCTATTATATGTGTATTAAAATTATATACATATATATATAAATTTTAAATTATTTAATAGTGTTTATAAGAAAATTTTGGAAATATATAATATTGTAAGGATAGTCTTCTACTTACCGAGCGAGATTAACGTCTCTTTCGTAAGTCACTTTGAATTTAAAATCAGGATTTATTTTAAAATTTGTCTATTTAAAATTGTTCTTCTTTCATTTTTTCTTTTTAATGTATTCACGAATTTTCTATTTTCTTTTTTTTTTTAAGTGATTTAAAAATATTTGTAAAAATGTTGAAAAACTATTTATTTTACGCACATAATTAAAAATACATAATTTCAAAATTATAAAAGAAAATGTGAGAAGTAGACACTGAGCATTTTGTGTGCGTGTACATTATATATAGTATATATATTTAGTAGTAATATCTGACTATTTTCAAATATCTTTCGAAATTGATGTAGCTGAAATTATTTTGTCACTTAGGCCATATTTTTGAATAACTCAAATTCTTGCGTTAGCTAAAAATATTTCAGATAACCTTTTTACAGTAAATATTTTAGTCCAATTATTTCTCATTTTTTTAAAGAAAAATCATTTTTGAAATTAGTAAGTAATGAGTATTCCTTCATTCATATTTATTTATTTTCTATTTTGTTATTATAATTTTTTTCCAATTTCACCAATTTATTTTAGTAGAATTAGATTATTCGGATTCCACTTATTTCGGAACATTGTAAATAAAATAGTCGTAAGATTACGATTATCCATATTAAAATTAAACAGTAAATATGTTTACAAAATCTTATAAAATGGAATATTCTATTGTAATAAATTTTTATTATAAATTAAGGGAAAGGAAATACAAATTTAACTTTTCTATTATTTTTAATCATTTATGGCTATTTAATATAATTAATTGGTAAAAAGCGAAAAGTGAATATCATTTGAAACATAAATCGACCTTACCTTATAAGAGCATTTTTTACAAAATTCATAGGGCGGATTTCAGTAATATTTTTGTAACGAACATAATAATAATAATTATAAAATTCTATAAATTTTAATATGGAAGAAAATTGTTGACTTATAGTTAATATCTTAATCAAAAATTATTCTGATTTATATAATCATATTTTATAAATAATATGAAATATGTAATAATTATTTTATTCCTATATATAATAATTATTCTATGTATATATATATAAAATAATCTTTGAAAACATTTGAAACACAAAAACAATTTTTCTGTTTATTAAAAATTGTCGATTTTTGTGTTTTATATATTTTAAATAGTGAGAATAAAAGAAATAGAACAGCAGATGATACTAATATTAGAAAAATAATATTCTCTGAATATATATAAAAATAGACTCGTAATATATTATATTTTCTGTATAGATCCATATTTTATTCTTCAAATGCTAGTAAGGATACATCGAAATTTCTAGCAACATTCATCAATGCTAAAATTTTGAATACTTTCGCAAACCTCAAAATTTCAACTTGGGTGAAAGACTTTTGGAGATTGACTTTTCAACATTATACATTTTCCTTTCTATTATATTTCATGTATTAATTGTCTGAAGAAATACTAGCGGGATATTAAATATTTTCATTTTTTTCTTGTGTTTTAATGAAACTCATAATTAAAACATTATTTTTTTATGTTTAAATTTTTTCCTTATATTTATTATTTCGTTCTAATTTTTTGAATTGAAATTTTATATTTGAATCCAAAATTCCCACTAATTTTGTATAATTATTCATAAATAGCTGGAAATAATTCCATTCTTTAGAAGAATAAAAGCCAGTTTTCTGTGAAATGTTTAATAGCTATTGGTATAGATATCATAAAATTAAAAAAAACTGCTGGTTTCGTTGATTTTGACAGCCACCATTTTTATCATCTTTTTCATTTTATAAAATAGGTAATTCAATGTCTACATTAACTCTTCATAAATTTTAATTATTTATGGCAACAAATTTACATAATATGTAATATAAATTTTTCAAAGATCATATTGTAAAAAATTCTGATATCATTCTGATTTCACTATGACAACATATTATAATTATTTCTTTCTTATTTGCGATCAGTATCATTTATAATTTCTGTGCTTTGTGAGTATGTGCCTAAATATGAAATTTTTGCATCTTTTTCAATTAAATGAATATCAAAATGTGATATTATACATTAATGAAAGCAGTGATGCCGCAATATACTAGTACGTCCACTTTAAAATAGTCCAATTTGATATGTGTTTTGTTTAGAATATAACTCATGTGTGCCAAAATCTTTGCCAAATGAATGGATGTCAGAAGCTTTGTAGAGAAATAAATATTTCAAAAAATCCCAAAAGAGCCCTAATAGCATTGTCTGGATAGTTAGACAATTATCACATTTACGAAATATTCTGAGAAGGAAAAAGTTTTGCGCATATTTTTTACAAACATCAAATCTGGCGATTCTTATTCAAATCCAAATAGGAAAAAGAGACTCAAAAGTGAAAATTAAATTTGGCAAACTTTCATTTAGGCATGAATTTCATCATACTATCTGCTTATTTGCGTATATTCGTATTCTAAGCAATGTATAAATTAGTTTATGTTAATAAGCATCAATATATAACCTCATCAATATGCAATAACAATAGGATGGGCTTTTTTTTTCTGTTCATGGGAACGAATTAATCTTCTTCTCTTTATTTTTATTTTAGATTTATCATTTTCCCTTTATTTTCTTGAAAAATTCATTTTATATACGTCTTATTTTGTACACGATCCTATTAATGATTAAAGAAATACTTCGGGTACCACGGTACTAGACATTCCACTAAGGTAATTTTAAATAAATCATATAGTTGGGTTGATGTCTTTTTCTCATTCATTTTTTGATATCTAATACTGAATAAAATTATTTATTTGTCTCCTGCAACATTATATTCAAATAATTATTAATTGTAAAAAAATATTATGATTTAACTATAAATTGTAACAAACAATGGTACCTACGATTAAAAAAATAGTAAAATTTCAGAAAAATTTCACGTTAAATTTGTAAAGGTCTTTCCATTCTTAAAATTTTGAATTTGAATATTTAGCAAACTGTATATTAGAGAACGATAGAAGAGGAGTTTTTTCTTTTTTAAATACTAATTCTAGTTTTACTTTTAACTCAAGAGATGGCGCTATAGATCTTAAGATTTCAAGAAGGAATGATGAATATTCATTTTATATAACTTAAATAGCTGCAAAATGGCAGTTTTCTATTAAATCATATGTTAAATATATCTAAAAAAATCATGTTTTTAAAATGCAGCTTATAACACAAAATTAAGCATGATATTTTTAAATAATTAACAGAACAAAACTGAAAGTATTACAGAACTTTTTACATAATATTATTTTTTACCACAACGCAAATATAAATAATTTTTTTTACAATTGAAAATTAAAAATTATAATAATAGTAATAATTAATTTATACAAGAAGAATAGCATATTCATCTCCTGTTTAATTACATTATTTACACATTTTATAAATTGTAAATGCAGATATTTATTATGAAATCAATTAAACACAATTAAAAATTTTTACGTTATTTATTTTTATCAAACAATAAAAAAAAGTTCATCCATATTTGTAAAAAAAATCAATGAAATTTATTTAAAAAATAACATTGCATTTTACAAATAAAATTACATTTAAATTTAAAATGAAGTTGATAATATTTCATTTCCCACATTTGTACATTTAAAGTTATTGTCTTCGTTTTAAGTGTAAATAAATTTTTTTTTTTTAATTATTTTTCAAACAATGAATATATCTTTTTATATTTTTTGAAAGAAGTCGCTAACTATCCTCCGAATTTCCTAAATTTTTAGGATTTTAATTTGTAATGTTTATTATTATTATTATTATTTGTAGACGTTTTAATAAAATCGATTTGCTTTCGACAGCAGAGAGTTATATAAACCGTTTATTATTTTTTATATAAAAGTTAGTTTTTATACTTAGAAAAATACAATTAATTTAGAGCGGGATTCAAAAAAAAGATTACATCAACCAACGTTAACGAAGTCTTGAAGAGTGTGCCATCTAGTGGAAACATCGTATACTATAAATGTGTCGATAAATAAGTAGGAGAAAGATCAGAAAACTTAAACAGACTTTTGAATTAAACTTGCTGCAAAATATAATAAATTAATAATTTTGAAGCATTTTTAAGATTAAGTTAAACAATATATAATAATTCAAATTTAAATAGAAAATGCAAGGAATACTTTTTTCTTTGAATGATTTTTTTTATATTTTAAAATTGATTTAATTTTTTTCGATTTAAAAAAAAAATGCGAAATCTTGTAAAAATAGCTTTGAAAAAATTGAAATAAAGAACATCGACGTACTATAATTTAATATTTAATTCTCAAGTTTGAAATTTTAGATGAATATTTATTTTATAGTTTAGCATATTATATAATTAATTGTTGTGAATGCCAATTCGAAATTAATAAAAACTGTAAAAGAAGAAAATTTTTAATAAGTGATAGTGTTTTTAAGTGATATTTCTTTATTTTGTTAAACAAACCAATTAACGTTTTTTGTAAAATTTTTCAATTACTTAAATACCAATTACTTTAAAAATTTTCAATTTAATTTTTTAATATATCGCGAGCAACTTCAAATGTATTCAGTTTATCGAATTTAAACAAATTTAATTAAATAATTAACGAATAATTTTAAATTGTGAAGCAATTAAGATTTGAATTTAAATGTATAAATTACTTGCCAATTAATCTGTTTCCTTACTTACATAATTATTAGTAAAATAAAATTCAACTTTGTCAACAGGAAATTTTCTGAATCATCATATTATTGAAGGAACGATAGTGCAGAGTGTTTGAAATAAAATGACAAACAAAATGAATTTTTCCCTCCCATCCACTTCCCAACCCCATATTCGACCTAATTTTCTCTTCCTGTAGTGTTAGTCCTAAAAGGGATCAGACCCTTTTCCCCCAATCTGCCTATTAAGTGTTCGGTTGGTCCCTCAAAATGTAACAGAAAACGTTATATCCATAAAGCGTTCACGACCACTCCTGAAGGGGTGTTGTGTGGTTAAAAAATTTTGTAAGAGAAAAATATACATTTTAAAATCAACTGTTGATATTGAGAATAGTGTCGATATTAATATATATTAATTGTGCATTCTTTTTAAGGCATGAAATATAATATTATAGTATAATTTTTTCATCCAAAGTATAACATTCAACTACTGTTGACGGAATCAGAAAAATATTGTGTATTGTAAAAATGTAACATTGCGAAAAATTGTAAAATTTCTTCTTCTTTACTGCCATTACAGTCTTCTACAGGCTTGAGTTCCAACACAATAGCTCTCACTCCAATGGCAATCTCTTCCAATTAATAATTTTCAGTTGTCTAAGATCCTCTTCGACACTCTCAATCCACCTTTCCCTTGGTCTTCATATTGTTGGACAATTTACATAACATAATCCATTTAAAGATGTTTCCCTCATCTCTCCGATGTCTGAGTTATTTGATGTTATGTGTTTTGTCTAATTCCATGTCTCTGTTTTTAATTAGGTGTTCAATTTCTTTGTTTGGTCTTTTAATCCATATATTATTGTCCATTCTTTGTCCAAAAATTTTTCTCAAGATTTTCCTCTCAAAGGCCCCAATGTAATCCAAGTTCTTAATGTTTAATGTCCACGCTTCTCCAGCATGAGATAATTGTCCTTATTAGAGTCTTATAAATTGAAAACTAAAAATTTAAACAGAAAAAAAAATTGCATGATTTTTTTAAATAATTAATAATAACAAAATTTGAATGTGTAATGAAATTGTCACAAAAAGTACTGTAATTTCTTACCTATAATTTGTGAATTATAGATTAAAATCGTACGTATTTATTTGATGGTGCAGATTATAGGCAGCCACGTAAAGTCTGTGGACATTTTTTTTCCCCAGAAGTTTCTTAAAAATCCATTTCTATAAAACCACCTTTTAAAAATGATTGTCTAAAATAATTAATAAAATTTTGCATAAGAGAAAAATAAGCAATCTTCAAAATATAAACATAACAATTGTGAGATGAAAGGAAGACGGACTTTTACAAAGACAAAATGTAACGAACATCCTACATCAGTATGTGCTAGTAGATGAGAAAGACTTGGAAGGCAGATTACTAAAAATGATTTTCAGAATATCAAATTAATGATTTATATTTATAACGATTTTCATCTCTGTAATTATAAATCGTTGGTTAACTATCGTCACATTTGTTTCACTATACTTATATAATTCATATCTTATAGTTATATAATTTACGGTTTCCATTATTTTAAATTTATACGGAATTTTTTATAGAAATATATCAGTAAAAAAGCTTTTTAAAATTGAAAAATATTTTATTAGTTAATATTTATTCATGTTTTAAGCCATGAGTATAAGATCTGAATTTGATTGTTATGCAATGTGTTAAACAACATGTGAGAATAGAAAGATGTGTGTGGATTATACTGCTCTGAAGATTATACGATATTTTCTTTTTTGGCCAAAATATTACTGTATTTATCTAGAATAATGGTAAATCCCTGTGATTTGATTGATTAGTAATTAACAATTTTTAAGAGTCATATTTTATTTTTCTTATACAGTTCAATCAAAAATGGTATATTTTCAATCAATCATTATGAAGGTCGTTGTTTTCCAAAATTTAATTTATTTTCTTTTATGAACTGGCTATGCATTTGTTCTAAATTTTTAAAATAACTCATGCAAAATATTTGAAAGCATAATACATTTTCCGAACCCGTATTATTAGTAAATAATATGAAATGGTTAATAAATTTTTTTTATTCTAGAAATTAGCAATTTTCTAATTACTTTGAAATCCATTTAATTTACTACACAAATAAATCTGTTACGCTAGTTATTTTAACATTGTATTCATATATGTGGAGATTTTTTATAAATATTTAACAAAAAGATATTTGAACTCTTTTCTTCAGGAATCATTTCAGTTTCAAGTATTATTATAATACAATACATTACATTACAATACAATACATTACATTACTGTACAATACATTATTATTATTATTATTATTATTATACAATATATTACATTATTATTATTATTATTATACAATATATTACATTATTATTATTATTATTTTACAATATATTTTTTTACAAGCATAAAATTTAACTGATTGTGCGTGAGGCAGAACATCTGCTTGATCAACAATAGTTTTTAACAATTAATGATTAAATCAGTTTAAATTTTTTTGCGATGGTAATTCATTATTATTATCGGTTTTTTCCCACTGTAATAAGCTTACACATTTTATTATATTAGAATATAAATAAATATTGTTGGGCTAGAAGTGTTTAATGGATAAGATAGGAAACTACAATACAGAATTACTATTATACAGCATAATACATTACTGTACAATACATTTCATTATTATTATTATCATACAATACATATATTATTATACAATACATTTTTGACAAGGATAAAATTTGATTGCGAGTGAGACAGAACTTCTTGATCAATAATAATTTTTAACAGTTAGTGATTAAAATAAATAAAAGCACTAGATAAAATGTCGTTATCCAAATTTTTTGCAATGCTAATTCATTATTTTCGGGGATTTTTCCCCACTGTAATAAGCTTACATATTTCATTATATTAGAATTATAAATAATATTGTTGGACTAGAAGATGGGAAACTGTTCGATGAAATGAAAAGCATTTTAAAAAGCTTTTAATTTATTTTATTTCTGAAAACGTTACATTTTTATCTTTTATATATTTTCTTTGTTATATTTTTTTAACATAAAAGTATCTTTTTAGATATTCATTTGCTTGATTCAATCTTCTATTTTTAATTTTATCAAATTTATATTTAAAAAAAATCTCTTTTTTAATGTCCAATTTTTTGATAACGGTGGATTAATTCTATTGTGAATGACCATCAGACTGGAATGAATATCCCGAAACTGTAACTCTTCAAGAATCAAATTTTATTCGTCATTGATTCCGCCAGTTTTCCCACACTCTTAAAAATTCGATTAAAAGAAAATTATTTGTTCGTTTTCTCCACACGAGTCCACAAAACCAAGTTCATTTTTTCAAGGATTTTTCAGGAGAAAGCTTAAAAAAAAAAAAAAAAAAAAAAAAGAGAAAAATAATAATAAAAAAAAAAGTTAGATTCCGTAAACTTCAAAGTATTACCGCTACTAAAAAAAAAAAGAAAAACATTTGAATGGGGAAGAGCGAAATAGTGGAGGGAAATGGGTAAAAAGGGGATTTTCCGAGTGAAAGTGAAAGGGGGCGAGAGAGAGAGAGAGAGGAAAAAAAGGAGAGGGTGGGGGCAGGGGAAGAAAAATGGGCCAAGGTCGTTTTCGAATGTCCCTCGCCCCTTCCCTTCTCTTTACCGATTTATTTTTAACCAATCTGTTGAGAGGACAGATCATAAGGGGTCCAAAAAATCAATAATAGGTGGTATGGGAAGGGAAAAAAACTTGTGTCAAAGTGAACATTAATATAATTTTTTTGAAAAAAATTGTGAAAACGTATCCCACGGATACCAGATAACAGTTGGTGAAGAGAGTCAATGTATGATGTTGTACATAATTTTTTAGTTCTCACTTTTTTTTTTTTCCTTTTCATAAACCGATTTCAAATTAGGAAATGGAGTATGTGTTCAGTTTAAAGTAATCTAATTTTTACGACAGGCAGCTGGGAATCTTCCTATTGAAGCTCCAGAATTCCCTTGAAACTATCTGCATTGTGGCACTGACAGTGTGAAGCATCTCCACGGCTCCTGTAAATAGATCTGGAAGGAAGCTGACGAAATAATTACCGTAGGGAAAACGATAGTATAATACGAATCCTGTTAGACAGCTGTACTCTTTCCATCTGTATTTAATATGTTTTTACACAAGGGAAAAAAAAGGTTTTCTTTCTTGAATTTCAAAATGTAACTTGAAGATGCATTAACAAATTTTGTTAACTTAAAAAAAAAATAGTAGTAAAATAAGTTATAATAAAAGTATAGTAGTTATTAAATAAAATTAGATGTTTTGGAATTAAAAGAAATAATATTTGGTAAAAACTAAAACAGAATAATTTTAGTTAGCAAAAATAACTGAAACAATTGTATTCTTTTTAAAAAGTTCATCATTATCATCATCAATAGCACGACAGCCCAGAGTGGGCCAAGGCTTTCCTTTGAAGAGATTTCCATGCATTTCTCTGGGTGACAATGGTCCTCCAATTCTTAGCCTTTAGTAGAGCAAAATCTTTTTCAACTGTTTCTATCCATCGCAACTTGGGTCATCCTCTTCCTCTTAGTCCCTGTGGCTTTGCCAAAACAAGCCTTTTTGCAGAGTTTAAATCATTCATTCTAAATATATGAGCAGGGCAGTTTAATTTATTGATCTTAATAAATTTTATAACATCTGGGTCTTTACAGAATTTATAAATTTCTGTTTTAAGAACTTATATCTTAATATTTTGGTTAAATAAAGATCCATTGGATCAATTGATAAATTTTCAATGATTTATTATGCAATCTATTTCTTCGAAGCATTTTTAAATTAGATTTCACAACAATTTTTTATTAATTTACTATTGTATTCCAGAATACTTAAACGAACTCAAACAATTTTATAAACTCAGAATGTGATTTTAAAGAAAACAAATAATTTCTAGGTGACGCAAGAATTCGTGTTGTAAGACGTTAAATATTTTTAAAATTCACTTATAAATAAAAAATTATTTGAACTTCAAAAATATCCATATAAATACTTAAAGATTTCTCATTTTTACTTGCGCATATTACTTATTTATTTATTATTATTTTTTTTCAAACCATGTGTTTTTCAAAAAATATAAGAATTACGCAATTCTTACAGCACCAGACGTGAATTATTTCTACAAGAAATTTTCAAGGTTACTGTTTTGTTAAGTAAGAAATCATTAATTTATAATTCAAAACACGCGTTCTCTAAATCATCCTGTAAAGTTGAATCACCCTCTTTTTCTTTTCTTTTTTTTTTAAAGCTTATTCACTTTCTCTTTTGCCACAACCTTTCAGCATCACTTGTTACAACTATGGGAAAAACTTTTTTTTTTTAAAGAAGAAACCGCAAAGGTCAATGTCACAAAACCGAAAACCGCAAGTTACTTTCTCAGACAAAGATGTAATGATCGTAGGCTAAAAATCCGAATCACTGGCGTTTCAGGTTTACAGGATGAAAATCTTGATCTCAATATAAGCAACTCTCCCCTTCCAGGAATCTGGCATTTGACAGGATAGACTAGCAATTTTGTTTGGTCCAAAACAAGGCATTAAAAACAGGACTCCATAAATGTCATTACTGCAAAGTATCAGTAATAACAATCCAAGAAAGGTTACTGTAGGGTTTCTCTGAATATGATATATTGAACCGAAGATCTGCAATGAAATATTTTCTAAGGTTATTTGTCCTTGAAAATTATTATTTTGCTATGTTTCTATTACCCCATAGATTTCTCTACTCCCTCTCTCGTCATTCTATGTTTTATTTTACTAATGCATCAAATTTTTTTAAATTGAAATAGAAATTACTTGAGTGTGTTTATGGAGTAGCATAGATGGCACTAAACAATCTGGTTGAAAATTCATAATCAGGTATTTAAAAATTTCATTTTTTTCAAATATTTCAAGGTAGTTTAATTAAATATAATGATTTTATTTTGAATTTTCATGTATTTCTAGATTTTATGTATTTCGTTTTGTTCTTTTCATTTGTCCCAAAATTTCACTCGTATTTCGTTAATTATTGTGCATACTATGCATTAATATGCATACGTATAAGCATATTAATCAATAATATTTTATTGTATGTTACTTAAACATATCTAATGTTCTGTGCTTAATATTTCTTGTTAATTTTTTATTAAATGCAAATAGGAAAATATGTAAATCTCAAAACAGAGACTAGAATTATTTTTGTTTGAAAAGAGATAATTCAATCCAAAATTTCAATGGGAGTTTATTTGATTCTAATTTTGATGATTTTTATCTCATGAATTTGTCTTGAACTAACTACAGAGAAAGAAAAAAAAATTTTATTATCATGGATAAAAAAAAAAGAATATTCGTATGTAAACTTGCTTCATTTTCCTTTATACTTTGCTTCAAGAAAGAAAATTTTAAATATAACTAGACACAGTTGGCTGATTGATTCATAGTAGATTGATTGATTCGTAGCAGCCAGTTGATTGATTCAATATAACTAGACACAGCTGGTTGATTGATTCATAGTAGATTGATTGATTTATAGCAGCCGGTTGATTGATTCAAATTGATTCATAAAATTGAGCAAATATAAAAACAAAAGCAATTTAGCTTATTATCTAATTGGAAATAGATTATAACTTTTTGTTTAAAAAAATAACATGGATATTTCAAATAACAATCCGCTTTTTTTTTCCTTTTAAATTTGAAATGTTGGACAATTATTAAATTAAATTAAAATTAATAACTACTACAAAAAAAATTATAAAACCATATCAATAGTAAAAGAAACAAAAACCATTTCATGCTTCAGCTAACTCTCATTTCGTTTCCTCCTATTAATTAGTGCCCATTCATGGCCAAATCCGCTAGCCGTAAAATTCCAAAGAGTAGAAGAGCTTTTCCTATCATCAAACCGAGATTCGTTGCGAACTACAAAAGGAGAGTGTGGGGTGGGATAGAAGAGCGATGAATATCAAAAAAGAAGGCGACAATAAAAGGGTTGAGCCGAATTCGAACATAGGAGAGGGGGCAGGAATTCTCTGGTATATAGGTTTTTTTTATAACCCTCTTGCAAAGTTACTCTTCCATTTCAATAGATGAAGTGAGGATCGGGTTAGGGGGTCACGCGAAGGGGTTGATCAGTCAGGTGGCTATTTTTGCAGTTTTTTTCTTTCAAGGGATGGAAGGGGGGGAGTGCAGGAAACAAGTGGGCGTTGGAACGCAAGGCTCCAAGCACTGGTTAAAAAAGAAAAAAAAAAATGGGGGTAGAAGTATTTGCTTTGCTTGCCCTCCTCCTCGTAACCCATTACTCCCCGGTCTGTAACCCCATCGTTACAGTATGGGGTTGAAAAGAAAGTTTCGATGCGGGGAGTGTTGATGGAGTTAAATTGGGGATACTAAAACGTGTACATGCGTGAAATGTTGGCGGCGGTGAGCTTTATGCAAATTATTTAAAACTGTTTCTTTTTCCATGTCCAACTGCGTGTCTTTGACCGAAAAATCCGGGGACCATGCACATATAATTTAAACGAGTAACAAAATGTCCTGTGTTTGTTCCTTTTTATTGCATTAACGAGTATTAAAAAATTATTTTTCATTTTTTTTATAAATTTACTGACATTATAGCCTTGTTATACTACAAGTGCGAAAATTCAAGAAAATTTGAAAAATTAAGTCTGTTTAGAAACACAATGTTATTCTAGAATTAGTAAGCAAAATCAAATAAAACAGTTTATTGATAACAAAAGATTACATACTTAAAAAGGAATACTAGCTTATTGTTTACTTATATTTTTATGTTCATTATTAGATTATTGAGTATAATTACTTCACAAATAAACTTTCGTTATATTTACTTTCATAATCTTTTATTATTTTATTGCTTTGTAATATTCTTATTGTTACAAACTTATTATAAATGTGACTGTTCACTTTAAACATTATTAGATTAATCAATTACTTTTTTTCTTAATTTTTATATGAAGTTATTTGTATATGAAATTAATCGGTTTTATAAGTTTCCTGTCATGGTGCAAATTTTTTTTTATCTAATTTCTACTTAAATTAAAGCAATTATTCAATTTTTCCGTAAATTAAGGCGATTATTTAATTTTTACTTAAATTAATGCAGTTATTTAATTTGATGTAAATTAAAACAATTATTTAACTTTTACGAGATTTAAAAGTCAAATAAGTCCAATAACAAGTACCAAGCAACAAGTACCAATGTCTGTATTGCGTTATAACTAAACATTGATAAACTACAATAACATCTCTAACAAGAACACATGAAAGTAAAATGCTGTTTTCATGATCTTATTTCATAAACTTAACGAGAAGCAACTTGTAATAAAATATATTTTGCTTACTATTTTTCCGATTAATTTTATCTAAATTTATGCGTGATCCCTTGTGGTGACAAAACTAATTTTTCGTTCAAGGACCTTTTCTTTGTACCCAATTATGTTTTAAAGATTCGGTTAGCCAGGTGTGTGGTTTTACAAATCAGTGGGCTACTATAACAAAGGATTTTTTCAAAAATATATAATCCCCATTGTTTAATTCAAGAATGTTTATAAGGTTTTGAACATTTTTCGTTTTTTTCGTGTTGAAAATTTTGCTTTTAGTGAATTTCTCGATGTTTTTAGGATTATTTATGTTTTTGTAATGATTATTTTCAGAATAAGTATAGATTTTCAATTAAGTTAGAAGCACATTAACATTTGAACGAATGGCTCAATAAGTATAAAATATAAGTAGAAAGTATAAAATATAAGTATATAAGTAGAAAAACCTGCTATAGTAAAATTGTTTTTATATTTTATCGGGTTATTTATTTATTCTTCATATATAATTTGACAATGTCAGTAGCATATAAAATTCCAGTTGTAGAGAAAATATTATTTTACATTAAAAACAAGTTCTCAATACAATGTGCACATATTATAATGTATGTAATATATTTCTTACTTATCAATATCTTACTGAATTCATAAATATCACTCGAAAAAAGTGAAAATTACTAAAATAAGTTTAATTTAACTGTACTAACAATTATATTTAAGTATAATAATTTAAATTAATTATTAAAATAAGCATAATTTATTAGTATAATTTAAATTATATTGAGAATTTATTTTCAATGTAAAATGACACTTTCTTTCCAACTGAAATGAAATATGAAGATATATATGAAAAATGTTATTTCGTCAGTTAATATTGTTATTTGGATACGTCTAAAGGAAATATAAGATTTTATTACATTTAAATTATTATGTGTTTATTGTTACTCTCTTCCTAAATAATAAACTAAAAAATGATAAACAGTTTAGAAAAATTAATAATGGTAAAGAAAATTAATAATAATAATAGTATTATTAGAGTATTTAAATAGTAAATTTTTTTATCGTTGCTGTTTTTAATTATATGTAATATTATGCGTCTAAAATCTTATTTAAAAATATTGTGCTAAACGCTTAATTTTTTCATAGTAGTATTCAAGAAACCTTTATTTTAAAACTTTTGGAAATTTTTTTGATAATAACAGGATGAAAATAGTCAACCATCCAAATGAAATTTTAAACTCATAATATATATGTCGCTGTTAAATGGGGCAAATAATTATATATACCAATATATGCGCTATTTATTTTACTTAATAATACAGTTCATAAATCTAAAAAATACTATTCTTCAAGTTGATAGTTCCAACTTTTCTGTTTCGTTAAATATCAACAAAACTTCTCTATTGCTTGAAAGTTATGTTGGTTTCTGAATCAATTAGTAAAGAATTGATTCTTAAAGTAAATTATATCTTTCAGAATTGAAGTATTCTTTTCATATAGCTTATCCAGGAAACAAATACATAATCCATCTCCCATCCATCAGCTTGATCGAGGATTGTAATGTTGTCGATTGATTATGTAATATTAAGCATTTAAAATATTATGCTAAATTCTTAATTTTTCACAGTAGTATTCAAGAAACTTTTCTGAAATTTATTTTGGTAATAATAAAATGAAAATAGCCGTTCAACCAACTGAAATTTTGAACTCATAATATTTATTGATATTAAATGGGGCGAATGATAATTATGCCGATATCTGCACTATTTATTCTGCGTAATAATACAGTTCATAACTCTAAAAAAATATTATTCACTAAGTTTGATAGTTCCAACTTATATACTTAAACCAACTTATCTATACTTATATACCAAAATATTATGCTCTAAGTTTGATAGTTCCAACTTATATACTTATACCAACTTATACCAATATCTGCACTATTTATTTTACGTAATAATACAGTTCATAACACTAAAAAATATTATTCTCTAAGTTTGATAGTTCCAACTTTTCTATTTTATTAAATATCACCAAAACTTCTCTATTGCTTGAAAGTTATGTTGGTTTCTGAATAAATTAGTAAAGAATTGATTCTTAACGTAAATTATATCTTTCAGAATTGAGATATATACAACTTATCCAGGAAACAAACCCATAATCCATCTCCCATCCATTCGCCTTGATCGAATTATCCTCCTAACGGTCGCGTGAGACTATTCATATTGGTAGGTAATTCACTCTCAAAAAATCAACCCCTCCTCCATTCGTCATTGTAGTAATAAAGGGGAAATGGACAAAAATAACAGCAAAAAAGTTTGCCCGAAAGTAGGTCAACTTCTCTGATATCCTCTCTGTTAATAAGAATAAAATAGTTGCATGAAAATCAGCTCCCAACTCTATATAATATAATATAAAGTATTGACCGGAAAGGGCTTACTATTCTTGCTGCTCAGGCGGCCCTATGCGTCACCCTTTGTTGTTTCCATTCCCTCACCCTTCTGTTAGTACGTGTAACCTTGACCCAAATTTCAAACGCTTCTTCTATATTCAGTCCGTCTGAGAACATTTTTTTTTATATCGCTCTGTCTCTTTCCTCCTATTATTCAATACTATAATAGGATCGAAATCTTTTTTTTTTTTTTTATCTTTTAGTTTTCATTTTCAATGTAAGAATTTTTGAATTTTTATTTCTTTACCTGTATTGACATAGCGGATGGTCGGCATAGGTTGAGGCCGAAGTATAAGCAAATTTGACAGATGGAGGGAGAGAACTTTTGTTGGGAGGCTTCCTCCATCATATTTTGGCAGATGTCCAAATTTGTCAGGAAGGAAGGCAGTGTGAAGCCTTTCAACTTATCCTTGAAGGTGTGCTTGTTACATCACACGATTTGCCGTGTACGAGTACAGCATAAAAATAAATTTATTAGATCGTCCATTATTTTACTTAAACTTTTATAAATTATAATTACCTCCATCATTTATTGGTTAAATATAATTTGTAGAAAATTGGCAAAGATCTTCAAAGTCTTTAGAATTTATGTGTGTGTATGTAAACTAATAAAAAGTCTTTTTAATTCTACCTTAGTAAAAATTGCTACTAAATATCTAAAGATTTCGATTTTGTTGCATTTTTAGTTTTTTTTTTAAATATTTGTCATAATGAATTTTTTGAAATTTTATCAATCACACTATAAAAACTGATTATTTTAGTAATTTTGCAGTTTTAAATATTGAACAGATTTATGTAAGGTTTTAAAACCTTTAAAATTAGTATAAAAGCTTCTAGATGAAATCTTGCTAATTAAAAAAAAATTTAAGGAAAAAAAATTTAAATTATTTATTTATTATTTTTTTTTTTTCTATCTCATTGCAGCTTAAAATATATTTACGTTAAATAGTAATGACAATTAGCTTTGATTTAAATTCCAATATGCATTTTACATAATTCTTTCTATTATTAAAGCATTGAAGAACTAAAATGAATGAAAAAAATTTTAGTGTCGAATATACTGCATCATAAAATTTAAATTGGATCGCTAAATATAATGATTTTTTACTAATTAATCCTCTCACACAGCGTTTTTAGCATTCTAATAAAATTTTTATAATAAATTAATAATAATAAATTTTACAAACGAAAATATTGAATATTCATTTTTATAATGATTAAGAAAAAGTCGTTCTTTATAAAGTCTGTTCACAGTCTGTCAAATCAGGAGATTTAAATTAACATATGTATTAGCATATGTAATATATGTATATATATATATATATATATATATATATAGATAGATAGATAGATAGATAGATACATAGATATGTATATATATAGATAGATAGATAATATAAGTTTCCTTCAAGTTAGCTTTGGATAATGTATTTGTAGTTACTTTGAGATAAGAAAAATATTAAGATATTACTATAACTATTACCTTCACAGAATTACCTTAATATTCCATTAATAGAGATATTTATGAAACATAAGATACGTTATTTTAGATTTACAGGTCATGTACGCTTAATTTTCTTTAAAAAATTGTTATATCTCAAGTAGCATCTTTATTATAAAAATAACAAATTTTTTTCAAAATTAAAAAACATTCTTTATGTATTAAAAAATAATAAATGCTGTAAAATTAATTTTACTATGTGATAAAATTATCATGATAACAAATTTTAAATTGGAAATAGTGATACTATTTCCTATATAAATAAAAAATTAATTTAATACGAAATGGGATTTTGTTTCCTTTCATTATTCATGTCTTACTTGTTAAATTTTTATTAGAACTGATTATTAATGATTAATTTAGATAACAGTGAATAAAGCTAAATATTTTTACTAAAATAAAAATAATGTAATAATTTTTGAGATCAAAAATAGATATCTTTATAAGATATAAATATTATTTTTAATAATGCTTTTAAAAATTATTAATATAAAAATGTTTTTTAACTGGTTTAATTAATTGAAATTTTAATGCTACATAAAATGTATTATATAATATAAATGAGAATGTACCTTTCTTTACTTTAAAAACAATTTTTTATAGTAAAAAGTACCAATTCTTCATAATTTCGGGATTTGTAAAATGCGATATACTCACTAGATGGCAGCACTACTTGATCGTTGAGGAAGACTTTTCTATTGTCGGTTTAATGTTTTAAATACACATTATTTTAAATGATTTTTAAACAATATTTCTAAATGATTTCTTCACATTATTTTCAGTTGATATTGTTTATTTGAATGTTTTTTAGATTTACATATTAGTTTTCGAATCAATATGTTCTTTGAGAATATTACTTTGAATTTTCAAATCTATTGTATATACGAAAATAATAAATTTAAATATTCAATTTATGGAACTATTTTATTTTTAATAAATATAATTAATTTTATCATTAGTTAAATTAATTTTACTTTTTATTAGTAAAATTAATTCTTCAATTTTTTTTATTAAAATACTGATTTAGTAAATTTTAGAAGAAATTATAAATAAAAATATTTGCAAAATAATTGCCAACAGCTTAAAGAAATATTTTTTGCAAAGAGAAAAAAATGCTTTATGTTGTTTGAATTCATTTGTTTTTATTTATTATTACTTCTATATTTGTCTATGAAAATATTGAATTAAACATATATTTTTTTAACTTCATTAAATAAATTTTAGTGTTAACAAAATATAAATAAAATATATAATATATTTAATAAATACATTGTACATAAAACATTTTCAGTAAATATTTATTTAGTTTTTTTAATAATTGAAAGCATAAATATAAATATTATATTTAATAATACATTTTACAATAAACATTTTAATAATAATTTTATTATTAACCATCTATTTCACGACTTTAAGTAAGATAATAAAAATATTAAAAGAGTTTTTTTTTTTTTTTATAAAAATGACATTTCAAAGTATCAAGATAAAATATTATATTTGGGTCTATAAATAAAATTTCACTAATTTTTTTATATTTAAAATAAATAATATTCATGTATTAATCATGTATATTATTAATATTCATAAATTTTTCGCTAGTTACAAAAAGTTTTTTTTTATTTTCGAATGAAATAAATATCATTTATCACTTATTATTTAAATAAATATTATTATATTTTAGGTAAATATTATAAAATCACTCTTAAAATTCAGAAGAAATACAAATGTCTCGTCAATTTCAGTTTTAACTTGTAAATTTAACTTTAAAAATAGATAACTTTTATGCCTAAAAAAGTAGCAATAATTATTATTTATATAAAATTTATATAAAATTTAAAACATTAATTTAGAATAACTTTGATCTTTATAATTAATTAATCAGAAAATTATTATTTAACAGTCATATCATTTACATCGATAATAGTGATTATTCCAGGCATTAATTAAAAGTAATATTTTATAATTTAAAAAAAAAATGTATGGAAATTTTTTAATATGTTAGGTTAAAAATTATCTTTTTTTTTTTTTTTTTTTTTTTTTTTTTTTTTTTTTTGTGTGTGTGTGTGTGAAGTTTGCGGTTCATTATTTTGTAATATTGGGATCAAAAAATCAGGCAGGAGAAATAAAATTTCTCCATGTTTTTTGGAAATAAAATTGAATTTTATGTTTTAGCATTATTAGCGTTTTCTAATGCAATGAAATTACATAAATTTAATGTTGCAACTATATATATATATATATATATATAATATATAAATGTAAAGGTTTTTAATATTTAGTAATGCCGTAATCGCACTTTAAAACAATAGTAAAGTTCTTCAATCTTTATTGATCGTTAATTTTATAGTAAAAAAAAAAATGGAAGGAAAATTAATGGTTTTTAACATATAAAGATCGAATATTATTTCTCAAAATTGTTTTCTATTGAAAAGAACTTACAGTAAGCGAAAAAGTCCTCTTGAAATAATTACATATTTATCTACATTATTTCACAACTCTTTTTTTTTTTTTTTTTTTTTTAATTTCCTCACAAAGTATATCTTTCAAGAAGTAACTTTTTTAAAAATAAAAAATAAAAAAACAAAAATGTGCTCAGAAGAGGAATTGCCTTGAGTGGGACTTTCTCGTTCCCAACCAGTCATAAATGCGTCCACTGTATTTTTCAAAAATGTCATGCTTCAGCTTTATTGTCTTTGGCGGTTTCCTGAATAAATGAAGGGGCCTTGTATAGGGGGTCCTTATGAGACATGCTTTCACAGAAGTCACAATTTTTTTCATAATACATAGGGTCAATCACCTCGATGGAATCAGCAAAAAGTCCAGAATGATGCCGTGTCTAATAAGGAAGGAGGGGCATCAGAAATCATACTGCTAACTGATGTAAAATTGTTCATCGTTAGAGGTGGGGTATCAAACCATGCGTGATGCATATGGAATGACCTAAAAAAAAAGAGGGGGGCAGTTAAAGTTATATCATTTATTTACATTTTAATGCTATAATTTTAATTTCGTATTTAAATCTTAGAAGAAAAATATTTTTAAATGAACGCATTTTTTTTTTCAGTTGTAATAAAGGATATATACATATATATATATATATATATATATATATATATATATATATATGTATATATACTACAAAACTTTAATATTGATAAGAAAACAAACACAATTAAAAAAAATTGTAATTATTTTCCTAATTCATTTATGTTAATTTTTATATTTTACATATTGTTCTCGAATTCAAAAATCGAAAGATAAACCTGACTGATTTGTTCATACAATTTTATAATAAAAAAAATTTTTGATTGTTCCAATGGAAGTGTAATAACGACTTTAAATTTTATAAACATACCAGTATATTTTGTATATTAATTTTAAAGCATAGCTAATTAATTATAATGCATCAATAAAAAGAAAATTAAAGTTTAACACCAAATTATCAAATTAAAAAAAAAAATGCAGTATAAGGAATTAAATAGTCAATAAAAAACAACTTTTTGCAAAAACTTGCAATTGTTTATAGACGTCACCAGAAATAGTCGCAAATTTCACAATGATTTTGTTTCTCAAAATCGAACAATACCATATTTATTTATGTTTCATGTCAATAAGCATAACGGAATAGATTTAAAGCTATTATGCACGTACAAAATTCATTGCAGAACATTTTAATCTATGTTTATGATAAATTAGAATACAGATGCATGATATCTATAAATCAAAAACTGTGATTTGGAATGTGCCAATATGCATTTAAAAAAAATATCTGTTGATTCATTCTTCATTTTAATCTCTGGAATCAGCATTTCATAATATATGTACCAGCACTTAAGTAAAGTAGACGCATGCAAATTATCATAAGTTTCACAAGCTTCTATTCTGAGTTCAACGACACTCTGCAAAAATCATCTATTAACAACAGCAGATATACCAAACAAATTTTGTAACTGCTTGCCATCGGACGCAGAAAAAACTAAAATATTCTCATGGAATATTTACTCATGAAGTCAGCCTGTTATGTGACTGGCTCCAATGCCTTCAAAGTTTACACAACATTGCGAATGCACTTTCTCATCTTTTACACTTCCATGCCATGCCATAATGAGTTCATTGACCTTTAGAAGCACACTAGATATCACAAGAAAAATTAACGTCGAATCACAAACATTAAACCACATCGTGACAGTTCCACTATCCAAAAAGAATCCCAGCGCACGATTTTAATTACCACATTTTTATTGAGTGTTTAAATTCTCTCTTCTTTTTTTATTTATTATTTTTTTTTTTCATTTAAAAATTACTAAATGATATCACTTAATAAAAAAAAAAATATATAAAAGAGCAGCAGCTCTGGAAACATATCGTTTCAAGGACGAGTCATGGACAAGAGTGGTGGTGAAATCGAATAAAGAATGACTAGTTCGTTCACCTTGTGTTATGTGCGAAACGAAAATATAAAAAGGGAAAAAAAAGCGCTCCAGAATTTCGAAATCTTTGCTTAATATTTAAGTTATTAAGGGATATTTGCGAAAACGGATGCACTCGATTCGCAAGAGGGGTCATAAATCAGTCGATTCATGACCATGCCTAGAAGAACAGAATTGCATTAACATCCGCCCATAATGGTCAATGAATAATTACGTCACTGTCTTTTTAAGGTATGTGATTAAATAATCTAAAAGGTGGCTGAGCTCCAGTTTCCTTTCATTCAGTATATTCAATAACATTCTTGTAATATTAAATACACTACTTGTACATTTTCATTGTTATAACGGTATATTTTCATTGGCCTGCGTATTAGCAGTTTATTTATTATTATTTTTATTTTTAATTCGCATGTAATCTAAAAAAATAATTTATTATTTTCAGGAATAAATTGTTCTTAAGCGAATATAATTTTGTTTTTATTTTAAAGTACCTATAATATGAATTTACCACTGAATTAACATCCGCCTATAATGGTCAATGAATTGTTACGTCACTGCCTTTTTAAGGTATTTAATTAAATAACTAATCTAAAAGATGGCTGAGCTCCCGTTTCCTTTCATTCAACATATTGAATATCATACTTGTAGTATTAAATACACTACTTGTACGTTTTCATTGGTCTGCATATTAGCAGTTTAATTTTTTTAACTCACTTGCAATCTATAAGAAACAATTTATTATTTTCTAAATAAATTGCTCGTAAGAGCATAAAATTTAAATTTTATTTTAAAGTTCCTATAATATGAATTTACCACTTAATTAAAATCCGCCCATAATGGCCAATGAATAGTTACGTCACTGTCTTTTTAAGGTATGTGATTAAATAACTAATCTAAAAGGTGGCTGAGCTCTCGTTTCCTTTCATTCTGCGCATTTAATATCATACTTGTAGTATTAAATACACCACTTGTACGTTTTCATTGTTCTATCGGTGTATTTTCATTGGCCTGCGTATTAGCAGTTTAATTTTTTTTTAACTCATATGCAATCTATAAAAAATAATTTATTATTTTCAGGAATAAATTTTTCTTATGAGCATAAAATTTAAATCTTATTTTAAAGTTCCTATAATATGAATTTACCACTGAAAAAATGTATCAACGTATCTGAATTTTGAAATTATCTTTTAAAGTCAGGAAATTTTAGATTGTATCTTGATTAAATAACTAATCTAAAAGGTGGCTGAGCTCCCATTTCTTTTCATTGAGCATATTTAATAGCATACTTGATTATTAAATACACCACTTGTACGTTTCCATTGTTCTATCGCTGTATTTTCATTGGCCTGTGTATTAGCAGTTTAATTTTTTTTAATGCACATGCAATCTAAAAAAAAAATAATTTAGGGTTTTCAGGAATAAATTGTTCTTATGAGCATAAAATTTAAATCTTGCTTTAAAGTTTCTATAATATGAATTTACCACTGAATTAACATCCCATATTGGCCAATGAATAGTTACGTCACTGTCGTTTTAAGGTATGGGATTAAATAACTAACCTAAAAGGTGGCTGATCTCCCGTTTCCTTCCATTCTGTGCTTTTAAAATCATACTGGCAATCTTAAATACACCACTTGTACGTTTTCATTGTTATAACGGTGTATTTTCATTGGCCTGCGTATTAGCAGTTTAATTTTGGTTTTACTCACTTGCAATCTATAAAAAAAATTTATTCTTGAGAAAAAAATTCTTGAAAAATTGTTCTTGAGAGTATAAAATTTAATTTTCATTTTAAAGTTCCTATAATATGAATTTACCACTGAATTAACATCCGTCCATAATGACCAATGAATAGTTACGTCACCGTCTTTTTAAGATATGTGATTAAATAACTAATATAAAAGGTAACTGAACTCGCGTTTTCTTTTATTCAACATATTTAATATCATACTTGTAGTATTAAATACACCACTTGTACATTTTGATTGTTCTATCGGTGTATTTTCGTTGGCCTGCGTATTAACAGTTTAATATTTTTTTTATTGACATACAATCTATAAAAAACAATTTATTACTTTCTGAATAAATTGTTTTGAGATAAAAATGTATCAATGTACTTGAATTTTCAAATTATCTTTTACATTCATGAAATTTTAGATTGTATCTTGATTAAATAACTAATCTAAAAGATGGCTGAGCTCGCGTTTCCTTTCGTTCAGCATATTTAATATCATACTTGTAATATTAAATACACTACTTGTACGTTTTCATGGTTCTATCGGTATATTTTCATTGGCCTGCTGCATATTAACAGTTTAATTTTTTAATGCACATGCAATCTTTAAAAAATAATTTATTATTGTCTAAATAACCTTTTTTAAGAGCATTAAATTTTAATCTTATTTTAAAGTTCCTATAATATGAATTTACCACTGAAAAAATGGGGTAGAAATGCATCAATGTATCTGAATTTTGAAATTATCTTTTACATTCAAGAAATTTTAGATTGTATCTTGTGCATTGTATGCATATAACGTTTCATTTTACTTCCATTCTTTTGAACACGTTTTAAAAAACAGATTTACTCATTTAGTTTGCCTTTCTAGATAGTTATCTTATTAAGAAAATCATTTAGCTTCATTAGTAACTGTGTGATGTAAGAAAATATCTTTCAAATCGCTAAAATTAACAATCGTTTAGTCACAGTTGAACAACTTAATTTTTACGATTCATCTGAAGCGTTTATAATTTATTCATTTTTCTACGGATACAGGAAATTAAAAAAAAGTGTTTATCAAAATTGAAAAGGAAAAAAAATTTAAATGTTAAGTATAGTAGTGTCCTATTATGCATGTTGATCTTATCTAATATCTTTGGACTCGAACATAGGCTTAAGAAACAGTTTCCGTGGATTGCATAAATATTTCAATATTAAGAGAATCTTATCTAGAAATTCCCAAGTAGAGCAAAGTCGTAGTAGAGCAAAGTAGATAGCTATATTTTTGATTGTGTTATCGATATATTATTTTAGATATCCCTTAAAAATATCTACTCTATTTTGTGTTATTTTTAAAATTTCCGAATTGGACTTTTCGTTAATTATTTTTAAAAATGAGATTTCAGGTAATATTAAATATTACCGGTGGAAAATAAATATTTGACAACTAAATCAGAGGCGGCCAATCCAAATGATCTTGCGCAAACATAGGAAATGCATCATAACTCCGCGGGCCGCATATAAAATTATCGATCCCATATTAGATTTAGGCCCACTATAGACATTTTTTGGAGTGAAAAGTTGAAACATAGTGAATTATTATTATTATGTTTACTATTATTCTTACATTAAACATTCTAGTAGACAATATAACAATAACAATACTAAACGCACATTGTAAAAAAATATATAACACTAAAAATGAAATATAAAAAAATATAAAAGAAATAAAAAAAGGAAATTATTAAAAATATTTATTTTACTTTGCGATATTTATTTCTCCGCTCTTTCACTTAGTTTTTGCAAATCGATCTCAATTTTGGTATTTGCACATCGTAATTGGTGTTGCAATCATATTGTAATCGATGATTATCGTTATTGGTGTTGCATCATGGTGTTTATAATTTAATTATTCTGCAAACTTATAAATAAAACGGGCCTGAATGGCCGAGTGGCTAGCGCTCTGGCGCTCGGTACCACAGGTTACGGGTTCGAGTCCCGGCGGTGCCATGCGTGTTTGTAGTGGTTCGGAATCCACGTTAAACCGTAGGTCCCGGTCCTAATGGGATCGTAGAGCGTTGAGGCGGTAGTGTTACTCCGAGCCCGTGGCTTATCTTCAAGTTACACGCGCCCGTGAGTAACGTCTGTGCAGCGCTTGCCTTAAGGCATCCAAGACCAAGCTGTCTAAGTGTTTGCCAGCTGCATTAGAAAGAAAACTTATAAATAAAACAGGCAATATCTCTTATATACTCGCAAGAATATTATTTTAAAATCAAAGTTAATTTTCTCGACTCTCTTTTTCTCTCTTTCAAAGTTAATTTCGACAGGTAAGTTTTTAATATATGGATGCACAAATAGTAGCTTTTTAATACATTGGTTTTCACTACTTTGGCTATTTTAAAATAAATATATTTTGTAAATTGATATAAATCTCATGGGCCGGAAAAATGTTCAAGGCGGGTTGGCCATCCCTGATTTAAATCCTCAAATCTAGAATCCACTAGAAATTTTAAGTCTGAATCTTGTTTCATATAACCAAATTTGCTTAAGGTTCCAACCACAACATATTTGACATTTCTTTATATAATATCAAGTTTATTTGTGATAAAAATTTAATAGAATTAATACTTAAAAAAACTCTTACTCTTCTCAAAATTACCAATTACTACAGGAATAACAAGAATGGGGCATGAATGGCAGAGTGTCTAGCGCTCGGTGCCACAGGTTTCAGGTTCGAGTCCCGGCGGTGCCATGGATGTTTGTAGTGGTTCGGAATCCACTTTGAGCCGTAGGTCCCGGTCTCCTATGACTGTAAGAGTGTCACGGAGCAGAAGTCAGACTTCTACCTACGGGAGCTCCATCAGAACAGAAGCTGCATTCTTCTTCCATCCTTCCATGAGGTATACGAAAGCAACAACATAACAAGAATGGATTTTACGTTAATTATTTTAAAAAATGAGATTTCAAGTTGTAGATTATCAGGATTTTAAAAATGTAATATTAAGTATTACTAGTGGAAAATAAATATTTGATATCTAAATCCTCAAATCTAGAATCCACTAGAGATTTTAAGTCTGAAATGCATCTTGTTTCATATAACCAAATTTGTTTAAGGTTCTAAATCACAATAATTTGGCATTTCTTTATATAATCTTAACTTTATTTGTGATAAAATTTAATAGAATTAATACCATAATTAAGAATTAATACAAGAAAATTTGTATTATTACCCGCCCTTGTACAAAAATTGTTTAACATAACTAAGGTGCAAAAATACTTTCAATAAAGTAAAAGTTTTGAAATAATGGAAAATTTCTGATATAGATTGTGATATAAAATTTTCTGATATAAAATTTTAAAAATATTTTAATATATTTTAAGAAATTCACAGTAAATGTTATTGCTACATTAATTTTTTTAAGTTTTTTTTTTAATATTCATCATTTGAAATCGCATACTTTGAGAAAAAAATAATCTCTGAGACTGACGATATATATTATCTGTATGTAAACCTTTCGTATTGTAATGTCCAGAACGTCATATGCTTAAGATAGTCGCATTTAATATATTTGACATTTTACTTCAAATATGCTGCTTTACTATCAGAGGAAATAGGGAAAACCCTGGGAATCCATTAGCATGTGTGAACATGCTAATGGAATAGCATGTGTGATTGAAAATAGCATGTGTGATTGAAAATAGCATGTGTGATTGAAAAAATAGGTAGGATACAAAAATAGATCAACGGATTCGAGCGTTACAAGGTCGAAAGTCTGAAAGAATGTCTCCTTTTAGTTTTCGCTCCCCTATTTACTTCTAAGTTTGAAAGATTGTTTCCTTTCAGTTCAGTTCAGTTTCACCCTTCTATTTACTTGGGCAACTGAGTTCGTAGTATCGATAAGATTGAAGAAGTAGGTAGGGAGCATAAATAGATCAACGGTTTTGGGTCCGAACGGTTAAGGTGGAAAGTCTGAAAGATTTTTTTTTTTTTTTTTTTTTTAGCTTTCACGCCCCTATTTACATCGAAGTCTGAAAGAATGTCTCCTTTTACTTTTCATTCCCCTATTTACTACGACGTCTGAAATATTGTTACTTTTTAGTTTTCATTCCCCTTCTTCAGGCATGGGCAAACTTTTTCGGTCGCGGGCCGAAAATCGAAAAAAATGAAAAAGTTTGGCGGGCCAAGATAAATTTTTCTCAAATTTTAAAAACAATATGCAAGTACTACAATTTAAATATGTTAATGAGATGAACGAAATTGCGATTTCATTTTTAAAAGTTCTTTATATTGAGCTTCGAAAAGAGGATAAATGCTCATCTGTCAACCTACTGAAATAATTCTTTCTAAGGTTCATAGTTGAAAACACTTGTTCACATATATAACTTATCACTTTACCGATTGAAAGCTATCTGGGCTTGCTATTTCCGTCGATTTATGCTTTGTAGAAAAAAAATAAAGAAAGTAAAAATATCATCAGTCCTTCGAAAAAAAGGAAAATATATATATATATATATATATTTAATCAAAGTAGAAAAGGAGATGGATATATAATATATAAATATATATTTCTTTCAATTTGCCTCGGACCGGCAAATTAAAATTCTATCCGCGGGCCGGATAGAACCTTCCGGCGGGCTGGAGTTTGCCCATCCCTGCCCTATTTACTTCGAAGTCTTAAATCAGCGTTGTTATGTGTTTAAAACTTCAAAGTAACAGCCCCTTGGTTAATATGTGCTGTCTAAAATGCTTGCAAATATACTTAAAGAATATATTTTAATTTGATGTGGATGAATTTATTTTGAGAAATAGAATAAAAAATAAATTTGTAAAGCAAATAATTTTATATTTATGATCTTAAGTAGATTGCATTTAAACATTTTTTATTTAAAAAAAAACAAAAAAACTTGTGAGCTTAATATTGATGAAAAAAGTAAACATTTTGGTTTTTGGCAGTAAAAACTTCTACAATATTCTCGCGGCTTGGTGGCCAGCGCTGTGCCTATTAGTATCACAGGCTTCAGGTTCCAATCTTGGAGGTGACATGGATGTTTGCTAGTGGTTTGGAATCCACTTTTAACTGTAGGTACCGGTCTGTTTAGTCCTCGTATGCACAAGCTGACCGTAGAGCGGCAAACCAAACCAAATTAGCAATGTTCTCAATTATAAATAATATTACATTTGTAGATATTGTTCATTTGGTTTTTAAATGTAAATTTATTTTTAATTTAATGATTGTTTTAAAAGTTACATATTAAAAATATTATTTCAGGAGTTTATGTATAATTTCAGTTATATATATTTAGAAGAATTATTCAAAATTTTATCAATACCCAACTCATATCATATAAAATTAAACATGCATCGTTTAAAAAAAAAAAAAATTATACTTTTTTTGGGAGCATAAAAAATGAGTTCGTCACTAACTCATAATTACAATGAACATTGAAAGTTATATAATTTATTTATTTCAAAAGATAATTATGTTAAAACTCAAATACAGTCCATTCCATCTTATCATTTTAAGGAAAGATTTACACAATTAGAAAGATTTACATAAAAAGACACTTTTTTTTTAAATATCATTATAGCGTACTTTTTGGAGCCTGATGGGCGAGTTGGTGGTGCTCTGGCCCTCGGTATCACAAATTTCGGGCTCGAATCCCAATGGTGCAATGGATGTTTGTAGTGATTCGGAATCTACTTGAAACCGTAGGTCCCGTCTAATAGAATCGTAGAGCGTTGTGGGGGTAGTGTTACTCGCATCCGTAGTATATCTTAAAGCTACACGTGCCCCCTCATTTAAGGAAAGATGGAGCACTTTTTTAAAAATATCATTATAGTGTATTTTTTGGACCCTGATGGGCGAGTTGCTAGCGCTCTGACGCTCAGTACCACAAGTTTCGGATTTGAATCCCGGCGGTACAATGAATGATTGTAGTGATTCGGAATCCACTTTAAACCGTACGTCTCGGTCTAATAGGCCCGTAGAGCGTTGTGGGAGTAGTATTACTCGCGTTCGTAGCATATCTTAAAGCTACACGTACCCCTGGGTAGTGCTAAATGAGTAACAGCAACGCAGCCTTTACTTATGGCATAAAGGTTAACTGTCTCTGTATTGCCAGCTACATTAGAACAACAACATCATAGCGTATTTACAACAACTAGTAATAATAAATAGAGTCTCAAACGAAAAAAGGAGAAGGAAAGCAATTTGAAAATAAGATGGGGAAAAAAAAATTGAAGTAGCAGAATAAATTAGTGTATTTACATCAATTCTTAAAAACATCCGCCAGTCTTCGGCATAACAGTTTTCTAAACATTCGATTTTAATTGATCACGAACTGCATCCCACGAACTTTCCTGAAGTATTGTGGACGAAGTGTATTTCAACTTTTCATAAACTGCCAATCCCATTTGGGAAACGAAAACATTTTAAGGAAGGGAAACAAAAACACCGGAACTAAGATCGAAAATTTGTTTTCTATCTGAGGGCGGCATGCACAACAAACAGCAGATGTGAAGATGTTGACACAGAGTTATCAATGCATTGCGCAAAAAATATGCTTGCTTCTTATTATCGCATTTTTTTTTTATCCACCTGGTTCGTTCTTGCCATTTTTCCCCCCTTTCTTTTGAATCCTTTGAAGACCCCTCCCTGTTGACCCCGAGACATGAGGGAGGGAAGAAGGGGTGGGAGACAGAGAAAAAAATAATGGGATGTCTGAAAAACCCGACGGCTCCGTTCGTTCCTGTAAACTTTCCAGGTTTTCGGTTTTTACTTACGAGTCGGCTTATTGTGAGACATTCTACTGTGTGGCCGTTTTTTGTTTACTCGTCTGAGGATCTTGAGAAGGGTTACCTGAAGCGGCATTCAATCGCTGTTCATCGAAATTTATGGAGAGCTTTTCTTTTTCGGAATCATAATAATTGTAATTAAAGTATGTTTTTTTGGGTTAAGTTTTGAATCATTTCATTGGAGGAATATTAATTAAAATTATATATTGTTTCTTAATCATTTGAAAATAAGGAAATAACCACATTTTGTTAAGAGTTCACTTTCGAGAGAACTGGAGGTTTGGTTTGATTTGTCGCTCTACAGACATTTTGTGCACACTTTAGGCTAATTAGACCGAGGCCTACAGCTTAACGTGGATTCCGAACCACTTACAAACAACCATGTCTCTGCCAGGATTCGAACACAAAGCTTGTGGTATACCAATGGTCAGAACGTTAGCCAATTGACCATCAATCTGTCATTTTCCCCTAAAATAGGAATTATATGCTTAATATGTCAACAGATTTCAATAATTGAAATAAGTTAGAAATATTACATGAAAGGAAATAATAACTCTACTAGCTCTACTGTCATTTAATGAACACTTTAGGCTAATTACACCGGGACCTACAGTTTAACGTGGATTCCGAACCACGCCTCCGCCACGATTCGAACCTGAAGCCTGTGGTACCAAAGGCCAGAGCGTTAGCCAATTGGCCATCAGGCTACTGAGAAAACTGGAGGATAATATAAGAAAGGACAATGTGCATTCATTAGGAAATATTTTTTTCCCTTTCTAGTGCAGCTGGCAAACACTTAGGCAGTTGTGTTTGATGCCTTAAGACAAGCCCTGCACTAACGTTACTCACTTAGCACTACCCAGGAGGTGCGTGTAACTTGAAGATAAACTACAGACGCAGCGTAACAATACCCCCGCAACGTTCTACAATCATGTTAGTCCGGGACCTACGATTTAAAGTGGATTCCGAACCACTACAAACATCCATAACTTCGCCGGGACTCCAACCCGAAACCTGTGGTACCGAGCGTCAGAGTGCTAGCCACTTGGCCATCAGGCTCCTCTCATTAGGAAATATAAAACAATGTAAAAAAATTATTCACTCATTCATTTTTTTAGTTAAATTTTTTCACAAATAAAAGTAAAAGGTTTAAAAACACCCCAAACTATTTTCTCTATTTTGTCTAGTCGTATATTAAAATTATTTCAATATATATATATATATATATATATATATATATAAGTGTGTATACTAGATTCTCAGCCAGAATTAGCTAGTGACCTCCTTTTTGACGCAGTGCCAGTTGGCAACCCTACCCTCAGTGTACGCTTGACCGCGGGGAAGGGCTCCCTGACTATTGTCAAAAACACTCTCGCCTTAAAAAAATCTCAGGGGTTAAAAAAAAAAAAAAAATGGCGTAAACAACCCCCTCTGTCAGACATAGCGATAAAAAGTCTCCAGTCTCAAAAAAGTGTAAACAACATATGCATTTATAACAATAGAGAAATTGATGTTACGCCTCTTGGAGAATAACTAGTTCCTTTCGGTTCGCTGCCAATACTGAGACATTTTATGGCCGAATCAAGTTTATGAGAATATGGGATTTCTGATTTCTATAATTTAATATCGTAAAGAATACAGAATAAAGAGGTTTCTCTTTCTTTTATGACATTAACTTTTCATTCCTGTACATAAGGTGTGCTGGAACTCTTACTTCCACTTCTTTCAATACATTTTTGAAGACTCAATCGTGTATGTGATTTGGGTTTTTTATTTGCTGCTAGTACGCTTCACTCACATGTTGCTACAATATTCACGAGGAGTCGATTCTTCAATGCTCTTTATCCCTCTATTCTTCCTTTTGAAATTTTGTTTATATTATTTTTTTTTTTATTATTATTATTTAAAGTGAATCCAAAGTAATTGATAACGTTCACATGTTTTTTTTATTTATTTATTTTTATAGTACTATTTTGTATTCAGATAAGAATTCGCTTTGCAATAAATTTTTCTTTATAATTATGTTTTTAGTAAAAACAAGTAATATAAAAAAAAAAAATTTAAGTCAATTCCTACTTTTTTTTCACTATATTGCAGAAAGTCTTTTATAAATAATTTTCGTTATTTTTTTTAAGTTTATCTGTTGCCATCTATTGGTACATACATGCAACTTAATTCTAAAAAAAACTAAAATTAATTAATTAAATTTAATTAATGAATTAATATTTGAAAAAACTGTATTAACATCAAGTTGACTACTCACTACTAGTTGAAAAAAAATTTATTTGAACTTGCGTGGATGAATAAAAAGTATTTTAATAACGATTGGAAATTTGAACAAGATATATATAGGGAGAGTGTGAGCTAATGGAAGGAATTTAAAAAAAATCCATATTGGTGTTGAAATGAAAAACATACACCCTTCAATATTAAAAATCGAATTATTATATTATCTTTAATAAAAATTATAAAAATAAATTTATCCCATTTTCAAGCATTCCTGGTAATTGATATTTAATAATTTTAACAGCAAATTTTTGAAAGAAAAATAAGCTATTTTTCTTCCATGCTTGTTTAAAATTTTCATTTAATTAACAATAATAATTATTGAATGATACATTATTTTAGTTTCATCAAAATTATATAGAACCATTTTTAAAATTATAAGAAAAATCTATAGAGCAGCAGTAAATATTTTTTGTAATTAATTTACATAATTTTTCAATGTTATTAAAGTAATATAACATTTTAAAAAATTATATTTGTCATGGCATCTCCTATTTAACATATCCGCACCCTTCCAAAGGAAAAAAATTGAGTATGATTTTTTATAAATTTCTTATATACTTTCATTTTGTAGTGAAAATTTCCCAAAACATACAGTTGTTTTTTATTATTAAATTTTATTGATGTACTAACAGTTAAATTTTATTTAATGCTTTTATTGTTGAATGAAGAGATTCGTTTTAATTTTTTTTTCTTTTTAGAAACAAGTATTATTATTATTTTAATTATCTCTTTCAAAATCTTTCTTATTTAAGGGGATGTGTAAATAGGTGCTTTATAATAAATTGATGTTTATATAATATTCCTTTTTAAATATCTTAAAATAAACAATATTATTAATTATTATTATTTGTTTAAGTCTTATATGAAGCTTATCATCTCGAGCAGCAGTAGAAGAAAATGTTTCTGTAAACTAATCTATGAATCGGCTAATAATTGTAATTGAAATAGTATGCAATTTCTGTATATAAAATAACAGATTTGTCTGTGTGAATTTTCTGAAATTTCACATTATCTAAAGTCTAAATTTTCTTGTATGAATATATTATTTGTTAGCATTATATTATTATTATTCTATTGTTTATTACTTATTATTATTAAATATATGTTCAGCATTTCATATACATATATACTTTTGAATTCAACTTTTCAGAAAAAGAGAATAAGTTAAAAATGAAATAAGTTAAAGCATACTTTTAATTTTTGAAAAACTAAAACAAAAAAAAGCAAAATAATATCATAAATTAATAATGGACTTGCTTATAAATGCTTTATTTAACCGCATGATGAAATAATACTTATATCAGAAAATGTTTTTTATTTCAAATCTCTTTTTAGAAATATTAAAATACTACAATAGAATATTTTAAATTTATGTTTTAATAATTTTGCATTTGCGTTAATTTAAAAATTGATGTAGCTTTATATATTAAATTTACTAAAACTCGTCGAAGCAGGGTCACATTAACTAGCTTGAAATGAAACAAAAGAGAAATTTCTATTTGCATTTCAACACAATAAAATGTCGTCGTTTTTAAAAATACCAGGAACTTTCTTCTGATAACTTACTGATTTGAATAATAATCCTTCGCTAATAATCCTACGCTGACAAATTCATAATTAGTAATAATTATAGTAGCAAGAAACTCATTAAACATAGCTGTAATTTATGAATTTTCTGTATCCTAACGTCAAAACAAGTAATATAAAAAAAAAAATTTTAAGTCAATTTCTACTTTTTTTTTCACTGTATTGCATAAAGTCCTTTATAAATATAGTTGACATTTTCCTGTTACATATGGCGCCATCTATTGGTAGATGCAATTAATTCATTAATATCAAAATCGAGTCGAATCAATGACAATTGCTAAAGATTGACGATTACACTGTTGTTTTCTAAACTTTCCAACACTACACGTAACTGTAGCATTATTATCCTTGATCAGATTTTTCCCGGAAAGCTTTTCTGCACACATGCCTCTGAAATGATGTAGCTCATTATAAAACAAGTAATATAAAAAAAATTTTTTTTAGTCAATTCCTACTTTTTTTTTCACTCTATTGCAGAAAGTCCTTTATAAATAATTTTCATTCATTTTTTAAAATTCATCTGGCGTTATCTACTAATAGATACATGCAACTTAAATCTAAAAAAAGCCAAAATTAATTAATTAAATTTAATTAATGAATTAATATTTGAAAAAACTGTATTAATATCAAGTGTCATACACTGCAAGTTCAAAAGAAGTGTATTTGAACTTGAGTGGATGAATAAAAAGTATTTTATTAACGATTGAAATATATAGGGAGAGTGTGAGTAAAGATATATATAGGGAGAGTGTGAGGTAATAGAAGGAACTGAAAAAAAAATAATAAGTAAAATATCATTGTAATAATAAGTAAAATATCACTGTAAATCGGAATTGTTTCAATAATATTTCCTGGAGCAACATAACACCGAGTATTTAAATTGCTCTAAAAATAGAACATTTCTGTAAAGTATTTTTTGATAACAGAATTTTACGGCAAATACAAAATATATCTTATTGAAGAAAGGATCAACTTATAGGATTTTAATTTCTTATTATTTTGCTTCCTTTGAAAATTTGATTATGGATCGAAATTTGAAACTAATAGTATTACATTTAATTTGGAGTGTATTTGGAAAATATTGATGCCCACTATAATTGTCGTTTTTGAATAATATACACTGGTGTCCAAAAGTTAAGCCTAATTGATAATTATGTGAATAAAGAAGGAACTGTAAATCAGAATGGCGGGAAACGTGCTATGCGAGTGTAAAATGGTTATAAAATAAGAAAGCAAATCAAAAGAACGATAATAATTAATTTTGTTATCCAAAGTAGCAGTTTGAAAGAAAACTGAGCATAGCAACGGTTCACACTTTAAAGAAAAAATGAAAGAAACATTAAATAAAATACTGATGCTGCAGTTTAATAAGGCGTGTGGTCACCTCCGACAGCCAGGCACGCCGCACAGCGATTTACCATACTTGCTATGAGATGATGAATGAGTTGTGGGCTCT
This sequence comes from Caerostris darwini, assembly GCA_021605075.1. Classification (NCBI taxonomy): domain Eukaryota; kingdom Metazoa; phylum Arthropoda; class Arachnida; order Araneae; family Araneidae; genus Caerostris; species Caerostris darwini. The sequence goes on from BPLQ01015627.1 coordinate 142,569, forward strand.
AAGGGTTCCAAGCTTCTTGAAGAGCTCTCTTCAGTTCTGTAACGGAGCTTGGTGGGTGCGAAAGGGTTGCCATTCGTCTCCCGAGCATATCCCATACATGCTCGATAGGATTTAAATCAGGGGAGTTCGCAGGCCACGACATGCGCTGGATGTTTTCCGTTTCAAGGAAGTCATCAACCAGCACCGATCGGTGACATGGCGCATTATCATCCATGAATATGAAGTCAGGACCGACAGCACCTCGACACAAGCGAACATAAGGCTCAAGAACTTCGTCTCTGTATCTTCGACCAGTCACAGACCCCGTGTCAAAGAAATGGAGATCTGTGCGGCCGTCCATCATGATGCCTGCCCATACCATTACTCCCCTTGATGGAAAATGATGTCTTTCCGTTATGTTCCTTGGTTCAAAACGTGTTCCACGTTCTCTCCATATCGTTACCCGACGAGAATCACTACTCAGACTAAACCGGGACGCGTCACTGAACATCACATTGGCCCATTCTCTCACACTCCAATGGTGATGTTTCAAATTTCAGTTCAAACTGCCCCTCTGATATCGGTCTCGGGTAGGGGTTGTGACTCTTGGTCGACCTGATACTCGTTGTCGGGTAACATCTCCCGTTCTTTGAAACCTCTGCCACAGTCTTGAGATCACAGACTGGTCCACATTCAAAATTCGATACACTTCGTTTTGTGATCGTCCTGATTCCAACATTCCAACGATTCTTCCTTTCACAAACATGTCCAATTGGCGTCTTTGTGCCATCATTCACCTTGTTTGATGGTTAATGACGTTACTTCACACAGCAGTTGCACGAAACTTGTCTGAACTGCCTATGCTGCGTGAATCGGTTTCTCTGCGTTCCGACATGCGCAGGTGTTTCGCGCAGGACGTAGTCCACTGAAAAGTTTTGCATAAACCCAATGTTTCTTCTTCACCCAATTAATATCCGCAAGAAATGTGGAATAATTTTACGATTATTTACTCCATGTTTTTCGCATTTTAAGATTTATGCTTAACTTTTGGACACCAATGTATATAACTCATGTTTGTGAAAATTGCAACACCATGAAGGAATCGTCGTAATTGAATGAAATTCAATACACAGTTGAGTGGTAGTGGTACAAATAAATGATTAAATGTTCAAAGCAAACAAACAATAGCAAGAGATCGTAATCAGTATTTTGTGTAGCCACCACGCACCGCAATAAGTGCTGCTACACGACGTGGCATGGAGTCAAACAAATTTTGAATGTCTGCCTGAGGAAGAGCATTCCATATTGTTTGTATGCGTATCCAAAGTTCGTCTGCAGAAGCAACAGGACGAGAATCACGAGCGAGACGCCGACCAACGAAATCCTACACATGTTCAATCGGCGACATATCCGGGGAATACGCAGGCCAAGGAAGAAGTTGTACCTGCCGCGTTTCAAAGAAGTATTGAACAATCCTAGCGATATGAGGGCGGGCATTGTCCTGCTGAAATATAGCGCCTGGAAAGCTTCGAAGGAAGGGAACAGCTTGGGGCTGTAGAACTTCCCTGATGTACCGGTTGCTGTTCAGATTGTCCACAATTCTTAGCAATTGAGGTCGTCCATGATATGCTATGGCACCCCAGACCATAACTCCAGGTGTTCGTCCACTGTGGCGTTCGATAATACACTCCGGAAGGTGGCGTTCACCAGCATAGCGTCTGACACCAATGCGGCCATCATGGTACCACAAATTAAAGCGGGATTCGTCGGCAAACACGACAGGCTGCCAATCAGCACGCCAGTCTCTATTCTGACCGGCCCATTGTAGCCGCAGGCGGCGATGGTTTAATGTGAGAAGGTTCTTGTATAAAGGAGTCCTTGCGCGCAGTTCACGCTGCAGCAGACGTCTACGTATTGATGAAGCACACAATGAAACACCTGTAGCTATTGACCACTGTGCTGCCAATTGTCTAGAGGAAGCTGTACGGTCCGTCAGCGCCATGCGGACCAGGTGTCTATCATCGCGAGCTGACGTCACATTTCGGGGTCCACTCCCGGATTTCCGAGTTGTCCGACACTCGTCCGTCCACTGCTTCCAAAGACGCATCACTGTGCTGCTGTTACGCTGCACACGAGGGGCTACTGCACGTTAAGACAATCCAGCTTCACGACGGCCGATGATTCTCCCACGTTCAAACTCTGTAAGTTGTTCAAATCTCGCTCTCTTTCGTCGAAGAAGCATAAGCAACGATATAGCTAACGTTTACCACTAGCAGATAACCACCGATAACCACCGATAACCATACACGCCTCACTACAGCCATCTATTTATTCGGATCCATCCGCCGTTCAGAGGGCGCTGCTCAGCATAAGCATGCGCTACGGATTTGAAATTCTAATCAGTTGCATATCATGCGCTAATTTGCATTTCCTGAAAATTTCAGTTCACTCGCGTAAGTCCTTCATGGTGTTGCAATTTTCACAAACATGAGTATATATATATATATATATACACTCATGTCCATAAATTAAGGATAATGCAGAATCACACAGAAATTGAACTCAATAAGGATTTCACCTGTAGAATTATCGCACACATCTTGAAGAAGAATATGCAAATTACAGGTAACCACCAGATGGCACGGATAGTACGTCACAATGACGAGAATGTAAGAGAGGGGTATATAAGGAATGGTGGCAAAGAAGTAAAATTGTCCACAAACGCTTTAAAAGCCTTTCAGTGCAATAACCGCATAGTTAAAAAACAAAGGAAGCATTTGGATGTTTTTTTACGTGGTAGAATTATTGGACGACTGGAATGTGGACGTACCCAGCTGGAAGTATGCGAGGAACTTGGAATCGTCCAGAGTGTCATCTCCAGGCTTTGGCAACGATTCCAAGATGGTGGTAATGTGAGTAGATGTTACAGAACAGGTCGCCCCCGAGTTACAACGCCGAATGAGGACCGGTATTTAGCAGTTACTGCCAAAAGAAACAGACGGAGCACAGCCTCAGACCTGTCTCGTCAGCTCTCTTCAGCTACCATTACGGCAGTTTCAAGGCAGACCGTGTACAGACGTTTAGGGCACATTGGTGTATATGCTCGTAGGCTTATCAGGCGTGTTCCACTTACCGCAACTCACTGTCGCCTGAGATTAACCTGGAGTAGAGAGCATGCATTGTGGACACCGCAACAGTGGTCTTGTGTGATGTTTTCCGACGAGTCCAGGTTTAGTTTGCAGTCTGATTCTCGCCGGACTTTCATAAGGAGAGCACCAGGCACCCGTTACCACCAAGAGAACCCCATTGAACGACACCGTTACGGTGGTGCAGGATGGCTCGTTTGGGAAGGAATTATTCTTGGTTCCAGAACTGACCTGCATGTTCAGAGTGTAACGATGACAGGCCACATCTATCGGGATGTCATTCTGGAACAACATGTACGTTTGTTTCGGGGCGGCATGGGTGCTGAATTTCTGTTTATGGATGACAACGCCCGTCCTCACTGTGCAAATATTGGAGACGAATGCCTTCAATTGGAGGATATCACCCGTATGGATTGGCCAGCATACTCACCGGACTTGAATCCAATAGAGCATGTGTGGGATATGCTTGGCCGACGAATTGCAGCCCGTCAACCCTCTCCCACCTGTCAACCGGAACTTCGAAAGGCATTGCTTGATGAGTGGTGTAATATTCCCCAAGATCAGATTGATAATTTGTCAGCATACCTAGGCGTTGTAAGGCCTGTATTGCATCGTCCGGGAGACATACTCCATATTAACCATCATACTAACCATGTTATGCTGTTTTTTGTAAATAGGTTCTTTTTTGAAATTTGCTCCAGGGAGTTAAAATCGCAATTTTTATTAATTATGTCAAACATATAGCATCTTTTTTGCTCTTTTCCTTTTGTTTAATAAATAGACTTTACAAATAAGTCAAATTTGTTTTGCTTCTGTCTCTTTCTTTGCCTTAACTTCATTATCCTTAATTTATGGACATGAGTGCATATCTGTGTGTGCGTGGGCAATTTTTCAGGAAATTTCTCGCCTTTTTAATACGCTTTTATTAGTTTCACCTGTATGTTTGTTTGTTTGTAACTGACTCTTTGGGCTCGATTTTGCCCTACTTTAAGCGATCCGATTTAATTTAAACGTTGTCATTTATCAATTACCGACGACAATAAAATATTTTGATGAGTTTATTATCTCATCATGATTAAGATCGCCAGGATTAGTGATTTTATTTTAGCTTATGAAGAGCAATTTAACCCATGTAGAATGAAAGTACCTAAGACATTCAAACCTACGTGGGACAGTGATACAACGGATAACGCGACTGACTACGGATCAGAATATTTCCTGTTCGAATCCTGGCTGGCTCGACATATTCACATTTATCCTTTGTTTTACTCACAATTAAATTATTGTAAGAACTATAGTTCCAGTCCTCCGTACTGGGACCTCATTTAAATATTATAGTTTAAAAATTTTTTTTATTATAGTTATATTATTTTTAAAAAACATGCTTTTAGAGTTAATCAAACTAAGAAGTAAAAAATAATTGTTAACATAACAATAAAATTACTGAATTAAATAAAAATAAAATTATTAATTTTAAAAGCGTGTTTTTTAATTATTCATTTATATTGCTACTGGTTATAAGTATAGAGAAGTATGTGAAAGAGTACAAGCTGGTAATCGAGCATTTTACGCAAATAAAAAGTTGTATACCGTCAGATTTATTTCACGAAAAACAAAATTTTTGATTTATAAGATTCCAATAAGGCCGATTGTCACCTATACTGGAGAAACGTGGACATTAAACTCTAAAAACTTGAATTACATCAGGGACTTTGAGAGGAAAATTTTTGGATAAAAAGTTGATAATAATATATGAATTAGAAGACTAAACAAAGAAATTAAAAACCTAATTAAAAACATAGATATTGCGAGATGCATCCAATCATAAAGAACCCACTGGCTCGGACATGTTCATCTCAGAGATGAGGGAAACATCATTAAATGGATTATGTTATGTAAATTGTCCAACAATAGGAAGAGAGGAAGACCGAGGCAAAGGCGGATTGATAGTGTCGAAGAGAGTCTTGCACAACTGAAAATTATTAACGGGAATATATTGATATTAGAGTCAGACAGATGAAAGGCTGTTGTGTTGGAGGCTCAAGCTTGGCTGTTATGTCAGTAAAGAAGGAGAAGTATTTTGGTATTTAAAAGATTTAAATAGTAATTGCATTGTAAAATGAATCGCTTTGCTTATTCTAACGATTAATTTAATATTTAAAAAGAAGAAGACTAATCATATATATCAAACAATTAAAACCTTGAATTAAGATAGTTAAATCGAGAGAGCGAGAGAGAAACACAATGTTTATCGCCCAGTGAAGAGTATCAAACTTATTAATGATCCTCGAACTGCGCACCCTTTGTACTTCCCGATATTTGCAACAATAACTTTTCCCCTCTATTCTCCAAGTATTTCCTTCCACAACACTCCCTGCTATATCCGCTGTTGCTTCCAAGTAACCTGACTCAAATCAGCAACTGTTTTGCTCCTCTAAGTAGAAGAATGGAAGCACAAAAAAATCCAATAGGAGTGGAAGGTGGGTTGTTTATCGGGGGTCAACAAGGGATTGATAGAGGAGAAGGGACGAAATACCTTCATAGGTCAATGCCTGTTAGTGCCTCTATTTTTTTTCTAAAGGTGACCCATATAGAAATTGTACTTCGTCCTTTGGCTGAAGACTGCTCTACGTTGAAAAATGTAATGGAGAAAATGCATAAGATATTTCAGATTACGTTTCTTTTAGGAAAATTCAATTCGTTATAAATATAAAAAAAGTACTGTTTGTATATATATAAACAGATAGATAGATAGATATCACTAATTAGTATTTGCCAAAGAAAATTAAAATGCAAGAACGTGAGAAGAAGTATTTAATTAAAAAAAAACAAATTAAATTGTTTACCCTTTCCTCTCCTTTAAATTAAAAAAAAAAAAATTAATTCATAAAAATTCAATTCTTTATAAATATAAAAAGAATATTGTTTGTAGATAGATAGATATCACTAATTAGTATTCGACGAAGAAAATTAAAATCTTAGAATCTATCTGTAGAGATGTTAAAGATCTATTTGTTGAGAAGTATTTATTTAAAAAAGAAACAAATTAAATTGTTTATCGTTCTTCACCTTTTTTTTTAAAGCCGAAAACTTAAAAGAACATAGTTCTAGCAAAATAGATTGCAGCTTTCAGTTTTATTTGTTAAAAGATGAGACTAGTGTTTTAAAATGTTTAAATATTATCCCATGTAATAACGTATAAAATTTTTCAAGTAATAATTTAAATTTCTTCTTCTTCTTCTTTACTGGCATGACAGACTTGTACAGGCTTGAGCCTCCAACACAACAGTCTCCATCTGTCTCGCTCCAATGCCAAACTCTTTCAGTTAATAATTTTCAGTTGTCTAAGATCCTCTTCTTCCATCCTCCTTTCCCTCGATCTTCCTATTGTTGGACAATTTACATAACATGATCCTTTTAATGGTGTTTCCCTCATCTCTGCGATGTGCATGTCCGAGCCAGCGAATTCTTTGTGATTTGCGTATCTCACAATGTCTCTATTTTGTAATGTGTTCAAGTACATTGTTTGTCTTCTAATCCATATATTATTGTCAACTGTTTGTCCAAAAACTTTTTCCCAAAATTTTCCTCACAAAGGCCCTGATGTAATTCAAGTTAGCGTTTATTTCTGAACGTTATTACGGTTATTTCTGATGATTCTTCTTTACTGGCATTGAAGCCTTGTACAGGCTTGATCCTCCAACACAACAGCTCTCCATCTGTCTCGTTCCAATGTCAATCTCTTCCAGTTAATAATTTTCAGTTGTCTAAGATCCTTTTCTTCCATCCTCCTTTCCCTCGGTCTTCCTATTGTTGAACAATTTACATAACATGATCCTTTTAATGGTGTTTCCCTCATTTCTGCGATGTGCATGTCCGAGCCAGCGGATTCCTTGTGATTTGATGTATCTCACAATGTCTCTGTTTTTAATTAGGTGTTCAATTTCTTTGTTTGGTCTTCTAATCAATATATTAGTGTCAACTCTTTGTCCGAAAACTTTTCTCAAAATTTTGCTCTCGAAGTCCTGATGTAATCCAAGTTCTTAAGAGTTTAACGTCCACGTTTCTCCAGCATACATGACAATCGCGCTTTATTAGAGTATTATAAATTAAAAGGTTTTGTTTTTCGTAAAATATATCTGTTAAATTTGTTATTAAATATTTAAAAAAGAATAGTTCCTCGCGTGTTTTTAATTCTCATAATATTTCATCCAATTTTTAAAAAAAGGCAGACCAAGTGATATGTACTAATACAGAATAACACTGTAAGTTACATTTCAGAAAAAATTCATGTTAAATGAATCAAAGAAATAATACAAAAACCAAAGTTTGATTCTAAAAATAAAAAGAATGAAAGAAGAAAAACATTTAAAGGAATATAAAAACTGTAACATATCAAAAATACCTATTAAATAACTAAACATAATTCTTCTTTGTCATCACAACTAATCATCATTGATTTTTTTTTTTAAGACGACTCAAAGTCCTACATTCTATTAATATTGCATGTTCAAGATGATAACTTATTTGAATAAACTGTGTTAGTTTGCTGTATGCTAATATAAACTTAATTCATAAAAATGATAACAGTTCATGAAAGGTCAATGCTTCTTCTTTTTCACTTTACAACAAGTATTCTATTTGATATCCATTTTATCCGCTTTTTAGACAATAAGCATGGTTTGGTATATTCGTAAGTTCTGAAACATTCTTCCTGATGATAAACAATATAAAAAACCCTTTCGAACGAATTCCAAAGGTTAATGGCATTGATTGAAGTTTTCAATCATCTCCCATATTGCATTACTTTCGCTTTTTTTTTATATTTCATCATAGTTGAGGTTACTGAACTATGTTACCCAGAAATTTAGATTTCCTTGGAGTGAAATCATCTTACAAACAATTTCTTTAATGCATAATTCCTATAACAAATCTTGAATGACTCCCAACAAATAAAGAAGAATTTATAAACTTTCACCCTCTACGAAATGAAATGTTTTAATCAAGTTACGTTTATTTAATATTTGCTACCTATTTTTACTTTTATGTTAATGATCTTTACGCTTTGCAATTTCTTATTTAGTTATCCAACTGTTCAAAATAAAAACATTTGGTACTTACGTATTAACGATACCTTGGCGACAGTTGCGGCAATAAAGAGCACACGCGCCAACCGCAGCTACAGATTTGGCGGTTTTTATTATTCAGTTTTATATTAGGCTGTTAGATTGGCGACTCTTAAAAACCGCCAAGTCTGTCGCCAAGGTATCGTTAATACGTAAGTACCAAGCATTTTTTTTTATTGTTAGAATTAAGAAGAAATAAACTTGCTTGATTTAGTTCCTACGGTCATAAATGTATCCATTCCTTTTCTTTCACTTTTTAATGTAATTAATTCTTTTTAATTTTACCATTTTCTTTTTTTAAAACAATATTAAAATAAAAATTTCTGTAGTAGCAGTTGAACTTTTTAAAAGAATATCTACCAAAAGAAAAAAAAGAGAGAGAGAGAGAGACTAGTGTGCATTACATTGTATTAAACTAGATCCTCTGTCCTTGACAAAAATTACCAGTACGTTATCACCATTTGATGTCAACGAACTGATGACTAGATATAAAAATGTTAGCTATTTAATCCTCAATTATAGTTTCCTTCTTTTTTTTCGTTTTATAGAGTTCAGCTTAGTTTAGTATTGATATTAGTATCATTTACTTTTATGATTTTAACCTCATTTTCTCAACAAAGAATTTTTTCTTCTTTTGCTACCATTGTTTAAATTTATTTTTCTGGAACTGCAAAAAGAGCTTCCTTAGAAAATATTTTTCGTATTCTAAACCATCTTTCTCTAATTCGATTTCTCTTTTTCATAAGGTAATTGTACATAAATATTTAAATGAAAATCAAGAGTGAAATTGACCAGAAATGTTCAATGCTGGCTATCAATGAAATTCTACAAATAACATTAAATATGATTAAAAAGCTATACTTCGATAAGTCGATCATTTATAATTATTTCATCATGTCTGAATCTTAGTGAATGTACCATTTTCACCATAAGAAGCGCAAGTTTATATCAATGATGTCAGTCACAGATATTTCTGAAGATTATGCGTATTTCAGAAATTCGAAGTCCTCTTCTAGCAAAGAAAAATAACTGAGAATAAAATTGAACTTATAATCAATTGATTTATTTCATTAAAAAAATCATCATTAAAATTTTCATTTTAAAATTATTTTACTATCTAAAAACCCATTGCGGCTTGATGTCCAATTGGCTACCGCTCCGGCCTTTGATACCACAGGCTTCAGGTTCAAATTCTTATGATGGCGTGGATGTTTGTGAGTAATTCGGAATCCACGTTAAATTGTAGGTCCGGTCTAATTAGCCTAAAGTGTGCACAAAATGACCGTAGAACCAAAAAAACCAAACGCACATGTTTAAGGGGGTGGTGGCTGAGTGATTAGCGCTCTGACGCTTTGCGCCATGGATGTTTGTAATGGTTCGGATGTTTGTAATAGTTCGGAAGCGTAGGTACCGGTCTAAAATAACCGTAGACCGTTGGGAGTAGAGCTGACAACCCTACCCCATAAAAAAAAATAACATCTACTGTTTCTAAATCTGCCAGTAGGCAGATGGCCTGGGCCCACCACAGGGCTGTTGCGCCACTGATGATGATGATAACGAAAAACACCTTTAAAAATAATTTATATTTTCTCATTATTCAAATATACATGTATAACAACGTTGAACCTAATATTTTATAGTCATAAAGGAGAAAAAAATATGTATTTGTAATGTCTTATATTTAGAAAAACTCTGATTTTTTTTATTGAAGCAAAATGACTTAAAATTAGGAGTATTAAAAATTAAATGATTGAAAAATAGGAAATGTAAAAATATTGTTATTTATTTACAATTTCTCGCTACTGATTTGCATTTTAAATCTGAAAAAATTTCAGTTTCGCATAATTTATTTTTTTCTTTTCAAATTGTTTCCCATGTGTTCTTTCCATACTTTAAATTTCTCTCAACATTCATGTTACATTTTTCATTAATTTCTTATAAGACAGCATCCGCGAAGATCGATGTTTCGCTGTATCATAAATGACATCAATTTGATAAGTCTTCTTTGTTACTTTATTCAATTTTATAAGTCTTCTTTGTTACTTTATTCGTGAGGTTAAAAATTCTTTTGATATCTCACGCGAAAATGATACAAGAAGATTGTGTCAGATTACAATAAACACTGAATTTCTAGCAATTTCTAATGGGTAATAATTCATAGAGCCTGATGGCCGAGTGAATAGCGCTCTGGCGCTCGGTGCTACAGATTTTGGGCTCAAGTACCGATGATACCATGCGTGCTCGTTAATCGAGGTTCGGAATCTACTTTAAACTGTAAATCCCTGTCTAATAAGACTACTACTACTACACCTCACCACATAACTGTGCCAGAGCTGAGTTGCCCCTTTACAGTTTGGGAATGATGTGAGTGAAACGAAGTCTGATTGGACACTGTGACGCTCTACAATCATATGAGACCGGGACCTACGGCTTAAAGTGAATTCCGAACCAATACAAACATCCATGACACCGTATTCGAACCCGACACCTATGGTATCGAGCGCCAGATCGCTAGCCACTCGGCCATTCAGACCCCAGTCTAATATGACTGCAGAGTTTTGGGCATAGAGCTGACAATCCTACCCCGTAAAAAAGAAAACATCTCCTGTCTCAAAATCTGCCTGCAAACAGACTGCCTTGGCCCACTATAGAGCTATTGTGCCAATGAAGAAGAATATTTAATAAATTATATAAGAAGTTAATAAACTTTGTAATATTTTGTACAGTATACAAATGTTATCATAGGCAATATAACATTTTATGATTATATTTTTTCATTAAAAAAATAATATTTAATGGGTAAGAAATTCTGTGTACAACTGAAATTCAGAATTTCAAATGGTAAAATTTCTCATATGGAACAATAAATTCAGATTATGTAAAAGGAACCAAATAATACAAAAAAACAAAATTAAAATAAAATAGTCTCACAAACTTAATTTATATGGCACCTTTAACAGTAATATTTAGATGTACGTTTTGCAGTATATAATAGCGTCATCTGATAGCAATTTATACTTTATGTTATTGACGTAAAGCCAATTGCTGACTCTAAAATATTAAACCACTCATTATTTGCAATCTCCATCAAAATTTCTCTGAAAAGAGATTGTCCATTAAATGACTGTAACCGATCAACCACCGCTCAAAACATTTTGTAATATTGTATTTTCAAACCGTTCTGTAAACTTCAAGTTTGGATATTTCTTTATGTATGAAATCAATCCATGTTGTTGTGACTAATCCTCAATGTCCTGCAGTGCGGGACGGACATCCCATGAGGTATCTACACATGGAAGGAAGGAAAGGGGTAGCTTCTGTTGTGATGGAGCACCCGTAGGTAGAAGTCTGACTTTTGCTCCGTGACGCTCTTACAGCCATATGAGACCGGGACCTACGGCTTAAAGTGGGTTCCGAACCACTACAAACATACATGGCACCACCGAAACTCGAATCCGTAGCCTGTGGTACCGAGCGCCAGAGCGCTAGCCACTCGACCATTCAGGCCCAATCAATTCACAAAAATAAAAAGTAACACACTACGTTAAAATTATTTAAAAAAAAAAAAAAAATCATATGATTATTTAAATCCCATAATCTTTCAATGGTAAAAAAAATAAATAAATAAATAAAGAGAGAGAGAGAGAGAAAAAAAGAGTGAGAAATTCTGGATAATTTTTTTCTTCTTTTAAGATGCAGATGAAATAAAGGATAGTACGTTGTTTCTTTGGAGAACGTACAAAAAATCCTTTAAATATCCTTTATTTCGTGTGCGAGATTTGTACACGAAATAAAGGATATTTCATGTACAAATGCTGAACATTTGTTGCCAAGTCTTTTGCTCCTCCAGGATAAGCAACCTGATGACCAATTAGCTAACCATCTGTCCTTTGGTACCACAAGCTTCAGGTTTGAATGCTGGTGGTGGCATGGATGTTTGTCAGTGGTTCGGAATCCACGTTAAATTGTAGGTCCCAATCCAATTAGCTTAAAGTATGCACAAAATGACCGTAGAGCGACAAACCAAACCTCCAGGAAAATGTAAATCTTACCTTTTTATAGCCCACAAATTTAACATAAGCAAATGTAAAGAACTGACAGAATTTAAGTAGCTTATGGCAATTAAAATCTACGAAATATCATATAAAAGTCGAAATCCAATCCATAGATTAAGAATTTCTAACCTTAATATATGGATTAACTTTAACGACCATTTAATCCATCGCCCTTCTCAACCACCTTTAAAAACCAAAACCAACCACTAAACTACTAAACAATCGTCAAAGTACTTTAAGGGGACACGGTGGTCTAGCGCCCGTGAATTCGACGAGTTTTCAAGATTTTTTTTTTTAATGAAAACAATGAACAATGTTATTCAAACTTTATAGATATATTAAATCACTTTAATAGTATACAAAAAAAAAAAAAAAAAAAAATGTAATTAAAAAAAATAAACTTTTAAGTAGTTAAGGAGTGGCGCTGAATTTGCCCTCCTCATAAATATGGACCTGGGTGGTGGGTCAAGTTTTGACTCTTTCACTTATCTTTAAAGAAAAAACGAAAAAAAATTTCTGATCAGTATGAGTGTAGTTATCGCAGGAACTAGAATTTAATTTTTTTTTTTTTTTTAAATTGACAAAATGGCGCGTTGTTGAAATTTACATACAGAAAACAGACTGTTTTTTCTTTATTTTTTGTATGTAAATAAATGAATAGTTTAAAAAAAACTAAGAAACACGCTTTTAGAGTTAATCAAACTAAAAAGTAAAAAATAATTTAACATAAAAATAAAATGACTGACGAGAAAATGAATGTCACTGTTCTAAAATCGTGGGGTGCTCGATATCAATCGTTATAATTTTTCACTAGTTTCATTCCGAAATGCAGAATTAGTTTTAAAATGTCATACAAAGCACCCCACGCTTTTAGAACAGTGACATTCATTTTCTCGTCAGTCATTTTATTCTTATGTTAATAATTATTTTTTACTTTTTAGTTTGATTAACTCTAAAAGCAGGTTTTTTAGTTTTTTTAAACTATTCATTTATTTTTTACTTTTTAGTTTGATTAACTCAAAAAGCATGTTTTTTAGTGTTTTTAAACTATAATATTTAAATGAGGTCCCAGTAGGGAGGAGTGGAACTATAGTTCTTACAATAATGTAATTGTGAGTAAAACAAAGGCTATCGCTTAAAGTAGGGCAAAATCGAGCCCGAAGAGTCAGTTACAAACAAACAAACATACAGGTGAAACTAATGCAAAAGCGTATTAAAAAGAATCAACTGTTTTCTTTCTGAAAGATGCCTGTAAATATTTCTTTGCAGCTGAAATAGTATACATGAGGAGAAACAGATCTCCAGGGGAAAAAGTCAGTTACATACATACAAACATACATGTGAAACTAATAAAAGCATATTAAATAAGAAGTATTCAACGTAAATACTTTCTTTTAGTTCCAGCGATAGGTACTGGTGTACTGAATAACATAGTAGAATTTGAGACAAATCGGCTGAGTAGTTTTTTTGTTTTTTGTTTTTTTTTGTTTCACACCGTGCGGAAAAAAGTAGTTTCGAAATAAATGAGTTTGAAGTTTAAAGTAAGCATATTCTCAATATGGGGTAAGTAAGCATATTCTCAGCTAAATAGGCTGTAACTTAAAATATCGTCAATATCATTACAAAAATTTAACAGTATTTCCTTAAATGATTATACTTTCGAAACACCGGAAAAAAAAAAAAAAAAATCGATTTTTTTTAGAAAATTCTAGACCACCGTGTCCCCTTAAGTACTTCGATAAATACCCAGCGATTGGTTCCTCACATATTAAGAGTCATCTTTGCACAGTCTTTGATTAATTGCATGTTAGCTGCAATCACCGCTGCAGTAATAACTTACCAGCATTTCCGTCCGCAGGTGGTACGAATCATAATATCAATATCGCACTCGTTACATGACCGCTACGATTGAGCAGCCCTGACCTAATGACCCCTGCAGCTGTATAGAATGCTGCCGCCGCTATTGTAAAAGCGTGAACAGCGAGGAGCATGAAAGAGTACGCGCTCTGCTTACGGTTGGGTTGGGGGTGAAGAAAGAAAAAAAAAATCTAAGCATCAAGGGGAGTTTTGAGGCTGGCCTAAAGAATAAAACTGACCGCTTGGTCATTCATTCTTTCTCCGTGCTGAAAACGGGGGAAAGTGTTGCTGACGGTTAACTTTCACTTGTGAAGGTATTTACGATGACCCCCCGCCATCAATAATAGTATCCGAAAGGGAAAACGAGTTCACTCACTTGTTTTCAATTGACTGACCCGGGGTCAATACCTTTGGTATTTTCTGTCTCGACGCTCGAGATTCATGGCTACCTAGTACCATGGCTCGATTTTGCCCTACTTTAAACGATCAGATTTAATTTAAACGTTGTAGACTTATGAAGGACCAACGACACTACAATAGTTTGATAAGTTTATTATCTCATCATGATTAAGTACGGCAGGATTAGAGATTTTATTTTAACTTATGAAGAGCAATTTAACCCATGTAGAATGAAAGTATTCAATAAAGACATTCAAACCTACATGGGACAATGGATTACGCGCCTGACTACGGATCAGGAGATTCCCTGTTCGAATCCTGGCTGGCTCGACATATTCGCATTTAGCTTTTGTTTTACTCACAATTACGATTACGGGAGAAAGTGTTGCTGACGGTTTACTTTCACTTGTGAAGGTATTTACGATGACCCCCCTCAATAATAGTACCCGAAAGGGAAAACGAGTTCATTCACTTGTTTTCAATTGACTGACCCGGGGTCAATACCTTTGGTATTTTCTGTCGCGACGCTCGAGATCCATGGCTACCTAGTATAAATTCCAACAAAAGGGGGAGAACAGAAATTTTTAAAGAAAATCTGCTTGCAAAATACTGTAAATGACCTTTAACTACTATATTATTTGTGAATCCTTTTTAAGAGGAATGAAAATAAAAATTTTTATTACCATTTCATTCATTTTCATTCATCAGTGAATTTTTGCACATGTGCATATATTAAAGATGGTAATAACTTTTAATCTTAAATATTTGACAGTTCTAAGATTTTTAGTTCATTGTCGACGATCAAGAATAGAAGAAATACTTCTCATTTGAATAATTTTTATCCTAAGTGAAATATTAAATACATTGTAAAAATTAATGAAAAATTCGTTTTCAAATAGATTTCTTTTATAATTAGCTCTGCTAACGTTTTTAACAGTAAATAAGTGAGACAGTTCTGATAGTAAATTTCAAATGCAGAAACAAGTTCACAAAGCTTGCCGACATGACAAAATACACTTTCAGATGAAATAAAATATTATCAATAGAGCAGATTCCATCAAAAGCAGATGTTACAAATATTTTTTTTTATAACCAATTTAACTGTTTGCATTTTGCACAATAAGGTATTATTGACAGAAAAATCTGCCATACAGTTTGCAAATGATTTGACAAAATATTAAAATATAAGGGATACATTGCATGTCAAGGTCAAATAGAGGAGAAAAATAATCCTATCAGTAACAGAAATTTCCATGCATCTTTATTTCTTTACGTTTAGCATTTATATTAGCCACTATTTTAAAATTTTCAGTAGTTCAATTATAAAATCAGCATGTGAGCAACATATAAAATATCTATCACAAAGCTTTATAAAAATATAAATTTATATTTTTAATACGCTTTTATTAGCTTCACCTGTATGTTTGTATGTATGTAACTGACCTTTTTCCCCTGGAGATCTGTTTCTCTTCATATACACTATATAAGCTGCAAAGAAACATTTACAGGCATCTTTCAGAAAGAAAACAGTTGATTCTTTTTAATACGCTATTATATTAGTTTCACCTGAATGTTTGTTTGTAACTGACTCTTTGGGCTTGATTTTGCCCTACTTTAAACGATCAGATTTAATTTAAACGTTGTAGACTTATGAAGGACCAACGACACTAAAATAGTTTGATAAGTTTGTTATCTCATCATGATTAAGATCGGCAGGATTAGAGATTTTATTTTAACTTATGAAGAGCAATTTAACCCATATAGAATGAAAGTATTCAATAAAGACATTCAAACCTACATGGGACAATGGATTACGCGCCTGACTACGGATCAGGAGATTCCCTGTTTGAATCCTGGCTGGCTCGACATATTCGCATTTAGCTTTTGTTTTACTCACAATTACGATTACGGGGAAAGTGTTGCTGACGGTTTACTTTCACTTGTGAAGGTATTTACGATGACCCCCCTCAATAATAGTACCCGAAAGGGAAAACGAGTTCATTCACTTGTTTTCAATTGACTGACCCGGGGTCAATACCTTTGGTATTTTCTGTCGCGACGCTCGAGATCCATGGCTACCTAGTATAAATTCCAACAAAAGGGGGAGAACAGAAATTTTTAAAGAAAATCTGCTTGCAAAATACTGTAAATGACCTTTAACTACTATATTATTTGTGAATCCTTTTTAAGAGGAATGAAAATAATAATTTTTATTACCATTTCATTCATTTTCATTCATCAGTGAATTTTTGCACATGTGCATATATTAAAGATGGTAATAACTTTTAATCTTAAATATTTGACAGTTCTAAGATTTTTAGTTCATTGTCGACGATCAAGAATAGAAGAAATACTTCTCATTTGAATAATTTTTATCCTAAGTGAAATATTAAATACATTGTAAAATTAATGAAAAATTCGTTTTCAAATAGATTTCTTTTATAATTAGCTCTGCTAACGTTTTTAACAGTAAATAAGTGAGACAGTTCTGATAGTAAATTTCAAATGCAGAAACAAGTTCACAAAGCTTGCCGACATGACAAAATACACTTTCAGATGAAATAAAATATTATCAATAGAGCAGATTCCATCAAAAGCAGATGTTACAAAATTTTTTTTATAACCAATTTAACTGTTTGCATTTTGCACAATAAGGTATTATTGACAGAAAAATCTGCCATACAGTTTGCAAATGATTTGACAAAATATTAAAATATAAGGGATACATTGCATGTCAAGGTCAAATAGAGGAGAAAAATAATCCTATCAGTAACAGAAATTTCCATGCATCTTTATTTCTTTACGTTTAGCATTTATATTAGCCACTATTTTAAAATTTTCAGTAGTTCAATTATAAAATCAGCATGTGAGCAACATATAAAATATCTATCACAAAGCTTTATAAAAATATAAATTTATATTTTTAATACGCTTTTATTAGCTTCACCTGTATGTTTTGTATGTATGTAACTGACCTTTTTTCCCCTGGAGATCTGTTTCTCTTCATATACACTATATAAGCTGCAAAGAAACATTTACAGGCATCTTTCAGAAAGAAAACAGTTGATTCTTTTTAATACGCTATTATATTAGTTTCACCTGAATGTTTGTTTGTAACTGACTCTTTGGGCTTGATTTTTTGCCCTACTTTAAACGATCAGATTTAATTTAAACGTTGTAGACTTATGAAGGACCAACGACACTAAAATAGTTTGATAAGTTTGTTATCTCATCATGATTAAGATCGGCAGGATTAGAGATTTTATTTTAACTTATGAAGAGCAATTTAACCCATATAGAATGAAAGTATTCAATAAAGACATTCAAACCTACATGGGACAATGGATTACGCGCCTGACTACGGATCAGGAGATTCCCTGTTTGAATCCTGGCTGGCTCGACATATTCGCATTTAGCTTTTGTTTTACTCACAATTACGATTACGCGGGAAAGTGTTGCTGACGGTTTACTTTCACTTGTGAAGGTATTTACGATGACCCCCTCAATAATAATACCCGAAAGGAAAAACGAGTTCATTCACTTGTTTTCAATTGACTGACCCGGGGTCAATACCTTTGGTATTTTCTGTCGCGACGCTCGAGATCCATGGCTACCTAGTATAAATTCCAACAAAAGGGGGAGAACAGAAATTTTTAAAGAAAATCTGCTTGCAAAATACTGTAAATGACCTTTAACTACTATATTATTTGTGAATCCTTTTTAAGAGGAATGAAAATAATAATTTTTATTACCATTTCATTCATTTTCATTCATCAGTGAATTTTTGCACATGTGCATATATTAAAGATGGTAATAACTTTTAATCTTAAATATTTGACAGTTCTAAGATTTTTAGTTCATTGTCGACGATCAAGAATAGAAGAAATACTTCTCATTTGAATAATTTTTATCCTAAGTGAAATATTAAATACATTGTAAAATTAATGCAAAATTCGTTTTCAAATAGATTTCTTTTATAATTAGCTCTGCTAACGTTTTTAACAGTAAATAAGTGAGACAGTTCTGATAGTAAATTTCAAATGCAGAAACAAGTTCACAAAGCTTGCCGACATGACAAAATACACTTTCAGATGAAATAAAATATTATCAATAGAGCAGATTCCATCAAAAGCAGATGTTACAAATATTTTTTTTATAACCAATTTAACTGTTTGCATTTTGCACAATAAGGTATTATTGACAGAAAAATCTGCCATACAGTTTGCAAATGATTTGACAAAATATTAAAATATAAGGGATACATTGCATGTCAAGGTCAAATAGAGGAGAAAAATAATCCTATCAGTAACAGAAATTTCCATGCATCTTTATTTCTTTACGTTTAGCATTTATATTAGCCACTATTTTAAAATTTTCAGTAGTTCAATTATAAAATCAGCATGTGAGCAACATATAAAATATCTATCACAAAGCTTTATAAAAATATAAATTTATATTTTTAATACGCTTTTATTAGCTTCACCTGTATGTTTTTATGTATGTAACTGACCTTTTTCCCCTGGAGATCTGTTTCTCTTCATATACACTATATAAGCTGCAAAGAAACATTTACAGGCATCTTTCAGAAAGAAAACAGTTGATTCTTTTTAATACGCTATTATATTAGTTTCACCTGAATGTTTGTTTGTAACTGACTCTTTGGGCTTGATTTTGCCCTACTTTAAACGATCAGATTTAATTTAAACGTTGTAGACTTATGAAGGACCAACGACACTAAAATAGTTTGATAAGTTTGTTATCTCATCATGATTAAGATCGGCAGGATTAGAGATTTTATTTTAACTTATGAAGATCAATTTAACCCATATAGAATGAAAGTATTCAATAAAGGCATTCAAACCTACATGGGACAATGGATTACGCGCCTGACTACGGATCAGGAGATTCCCTGTTCGAATCCTGGCTGGCTCGACATATTCGCATTTAGCTTTTGTTTTACTCACAATTACGATTACGGGGGAAAGTGTTGCTGACGGTTTACTTTCACTTGTGAAGGTATTTACGATGACCCCCTCAATAATAATACCCGAAAGGAAAAACGAGTTCATTCACTTGTTTTCAATTGACTGACCCGGGGTCAATACCTTTGGTATTTTCTGTCGCGACGCTCGAGATCCATGGCTACCTAGTATAAATTCCAACAAAAGGGGGATAACAGTGGATGTTTGTGAGTGGTTTGGAATTCACGTTAAACTGTAGATCCCGGTCTAATTAGTCCAAAGTGTGCACAAAATGGCCGCAGAGCGACAAACCAAACAAAAAACCTTCAAGAATTCTGATTTTTTTGGGGGGGGGGGGAATTTCATTTCATGAATTTTTATTCTGAGATTTGACAAACTGAACCTTAATCTTTATTTACTTGTAGAAAGTAGGAAAAATCAGTATTCTAAAAATGTCTTAGAATGAATATTGTTTTTATAAATATTTAAAATAAATGTTTATCATGGAAAGGGTTAAGAAAATCCTTCATCGCCAACATACAAATATAAAGCTATCCATCAATGCGACCTCCAGACCTCTAGGTCATTTGACAGCCTACTTCATAACATTGCCCTCCTTCTATATTTATATAAAGGCTAAGTTGTTGAACTGTAAATCCACCAGACCTATGATACGGTTTCACAGAAAGTTCAACCACAGACCCTTAATTTCTTAACCCAAATCTGCTGCCAACAATAGAGAGTTGGGCACGTGTCTGCTGAATTGTCCACCTACAATAAAGTAGAAGAAACTGGTGAATAGAATGTCGGGGAAGGTAAAGAATCAAAAACCATCTGCTTCAGTATGGTGCACAGATGAGCAGATGGTTTACGGCTGTTTTTTGATACATACCACTGATGATTGTCGAGTGTAACTCTGTTAGGTCGATGTCTAGACTTGCTGAAATGGCTATTCTCCCTCTCAATTGTGTGAACAAATTCCATGTGGTCGTAAATGTCTGCTTGTTCATACCGGCTGCTACCTCGAATATGAACAAGTTGCAATACGCTTTATGTTTGTGCTTTGTTCTTTTGCAAACAGATGAATTAGGTTGTTTATGGTTTATTGATAATTATGCTAAGAAAATATAATTTTTAATTTCAATGACTAATCATAAATTGCATCAATAATTTAAAAATTTAAAAACAAATTCTTTTGATTAAAAAAATATAGATTTCTAATAAATAAAAAGAATATTATATTTAGAATGAATATAAGGATGTTTTAATATCGTTAAAATCTAAGATAAAAATAATTAAAACATGTATATTTTTACTTTTCATTTTTTTTATTCGAGTTTATTGAAGATAAGTAAATAAATAAGAAACAGGTGATTCCTGTGGTATTGAGGGTAACGAATTTGCAGATACACTTGCTAAGGCCGGATCCAACCATCCTCAACCAGATCCCCCTAATAACTACCATAGTATTAAGAGAATTATCACAGCTAGTTTTAACCATATATCGTTGATATCGAGAAATTATTTCCTCAATCAGAGGGAAGACTTGTAGTTTCTTAATGAATAATCCATTCCATGTGATTTGTCCAGGCACGTAGGGGTAGCCAGTTTCAGAACAATAACAGAACTTGATTATCTTGGGAAACACCTTCACAGATTCGGACTAGTAGACTCTCCGACTTTCCCACTTTACTTGACTAATTCTGACATGAGTGGTAACCACTTGAACTACTGTCCTGGACAAATTCACGTAGGAACTGTAAATATTGCAAAAGATTTTAATTATTTTATGTGTGTTTCTAAACTGTATTGGGCTGCCTGTCGCAGACTGTTGGGCAGTCGTGGCCTAAGTCTGGCGTAAATTTAAAAATGAAACAGAAAATTCTTTTAATCAAAGCGTCTTTACGTAGCACATATATTTTTAGTAGTTTTAAAATGAAGGAATTGTGTAATTACAATAGTCAATGTAATGCTAAGCAGTGACAACTGGCAACTGACGTACCGATTACGGAGTACCTATGGGGTTAGACCCCTTAATCTCCTCGTCTTAATTCATATATTAGGCTGGGGAAAAAGAAATCCATTATTTTTTCGATAGATGGCTGTAGTGATCTATATCACGTAAAGTATCAATTAAACAATTTCAGATTTATGCTCGTTAGAAAGGTGGCACTTCGTACTAAAATAATTCTTTTTCTGTTTTTTGTTTGGTCCATTCAGTTGGGAGTTACAGGGTGTTAAAAATGGAAGTGAACAAAGATCAAAAATTCGGTACATTTTACAGTTTTCTTTGACAAAAGCGAAAATGCAAGCCAGGCGGCTAAAATTGTGAATGGTGTTTATGGTTCCGATACTGTAACAGCCAATTATGTGCAATTTTGGTTTCGTAGATTCCGTTCAGGAATTTTTGATGTTAAAGATGCACCTCGCACAGGTAGGCCGGTTGTCGAAAATGTCGATAAAATCGGAGAAATGATCGAAGTTGACCGGCATGTTAGCAGTCGTAACATCGCCCAGGAGTTAAAAATCGACCATAAAACAGTTTTAAACCATTTACACAAAGCTGGATTCAAAAAAGAAGCTCGATGTTTGGGTGCCACACCAATTAACAGAGAAAAACATGATGGATCGAATTTCCATCTGCGAAGCCTTGGCCAAACGGAATGAGATAGACCCATTTCTTAAACGGATGGTGACTAGAGATGAGAAATGGATCACATACGATAACCCTGTGCGAAAACGATCGTGGTCAAAGAGCGGTGAAGCACCTCAAACGGTGGCCAAACCAGGACTAACGGCCAGGAAGGTTCTGTTATGCATTTGGTGGGACTGGAAGGGGATTATTTATTATGAGTTGCTTCCATATGGCCAAACGCTAAATTCTGATCTCTACTGTCAACAACTGGACCGTTTGAAGATAGCGATTGACCAGAAACGGCCAGAATTGGCCAACAGGAGAGGCGTCGTGTTCCACCAGGACAACGCTAGGCCACACACATCTACAGTGACTCGAAAGAAACTTCGGGAGCTTGGTTGGGAAGTTTTAATGCATCCGCCATACAGTCCGGACTTGGCACCAAGCGATTATCATCTTTTTCTTGCATTGCAAAATTTCTTTAATGATAAAAAATTGGCATCTAGGGAGGATTGTGAAAATCGACTACTAGAGTTTTTTGCAAATAGAGACCAGGACTTCTATGTGAGAGGCATTATGAAGTTACCTTTAAAATGGGAACAAATCATACAACAAAACGGTGCATATTTGACCCAAATCGGACAATCCGAAGCATGTTAAATAAAGTCCTGAAGTTCATATAAAAATAATGGATTTCTTTTTCCCCAACCTAATATAAATTTACGATTATAATGGCTGCTTAAAGTTAGAATGTGATAAAAAATAGTTTCGAAAAATTAAAAATGGTTCTCTAAAAAATTAAGAAAATACTAAAAATAAATAAAAGTAAAGTAAAAAATAAAAAAGCTCAAATTCAAATTAAAAGAATTTAAGTTAAAATTCGGTACAATTAGGGACCCATTGTCGATGCCACAAAAATATTGAATAAGTTTTAAAATTGAGTTTGCTGAACGTGTGAGTCGTAACGATGAATCTATAAATGAAAATCCCTCCCCCCCAAAAAAAAAGGTCGATCTCTCAGAACCAAAGTTCTGGTATTTTATTTATTATTATTATTATTATTTTTTTTTTCTATCCTTTTATTTTACACAAAAAAAGGGGTAAAAAAGGCTAAACAAGATTTAAGTCATTCAAAATATTTAGGCACTTTTCATTATTTATTTATTCAATTCCTTCTATTAGCTCACTCTCCCTAAATATATATCTTGTTCCAATTTTCGATCGTTAACAAAATACTTTTTATTCATCCACTCACGTTCAAATACATTTTTTTAACTTGTAGTGGAGGACACTTGGTGTTAATACAGTTTTTTCAAATATTAATTCAGTAATTAAATTAAATTAATTAATTTAAGTGTTTTTTAGATTTAAGTTGCATATATCTACCAATAGATGGCGCAAGATAAATTTAAAAGAAAGGAATGAAAATTATTTATAAAGGACTTTCTGCAAAAGAGTGAAAAAAAAAGTAGAAATTGACTTTAAAAATTTTTTTTTTTATATTACTTGTTAATTAATTTTTTTTCCACAATAGTCATTAAGATGCAGAAGAATCTTAAATTACCTTACTTTAAAAAAAAGGTTGCTAAATTTAGATTAGACAAGTTGATAGCTTAATCAGCTAAGCTGATTATTACTTTATTTAAGAGCGATATTTATCTATGAGCGAGTTAAAATTCTCAAACGAAAAACCAGATTTCTCTCCACCCCGACTGTGCCTCGGGTCGCAATGCCGAAGATAAGCCGCTATATCCCTTTCAATACTACGATGACGGAAACTTGTTTTCAATACCTTTGCCTTATTGTTCCTTGAGCAATTAAAATGTATGGTGGATAATGCTCTGCTATCCATGCATTCCGGTTGAGAGCTCGTTGCGGTCAGTGGAGGTACTGCCGTTATGGTCATTGTCGAGGTCACGGACGATGGAAGGGGGTACACGGGGGCCCCTGTGCGGACCCCACTTTCTGCGAAATCACTTCTAGTGTGTCTAGTAAATCTCAATTGGGTCTTTTACATCACAGGATAATAAGTAGCTTCAGAGGTCAAAGCCATTATATTATACAACCACACATCTTTCTCATATGCTACGTGAACCTAGATGCCCCCACTACAAACCCGTAAGCAATGGGATACCTTCAACAAAGGTCTTTAGTTTGCTCATTTTTGGAAATTTCTTTTCTATCATCTTTTTTTTTTTTTTTTTTTTTTTTCTTCCCCTTTCTCTTTTTTTTATTACACAAAAAAAGTAGAGAAAGCCTTTTTTTTTTTGTTTATAAATTGGTGCACTGTTCTTGGAAGGGAGTTGAAATAGAGTACTGATTATGTAGTATATATTAATCACAAAGAACTATCAAAATTACACAGTACCGATTATTCAAGGAATTTCATTGGATTACATACATTCACCGACCTCATTATGTGCATGGGGTTGGTTGGGGGTGGGTATCTGGCAAGGGATGTCATTAAGGATTTTTTGAGTGAGGCCATGAAACGGTGATTTTTTTTTAAAGTGAGATTACCCGTCTATTTTCCGTATATTTAATAGACAAAACTTCTACGTTGTTTTTTTTTTTTTTTTTTGCGGAGAATTTGTCTATTTAACTGTGAAACAATAATTTACAGTTTATATTCGTTTTTTATAAAACCAAATCAATTAAAAGTAAATACTTTTATTCTTTAATACTTATTACTTTTAAAAGGGGTACTTTTATATACATCTTTATTGATTTTTTCATTAATAAATGAAAAAACTTCGATAACGAAGCACATAAAAGTATAACTTTCATTATTATTATTATTAATATTGGTAGGCATTTTTTATAGTGTCTTAATTTTTAAGATAAGATATTAAGATTGAAGATATCAAAATATTTATGTAATTTGTAAGAAATATAACAATTCCTTTTTGAAAAAAAAAGGGTAAAAAAGTATATTATTACTAAATAAAATGATATCATAATAATCCATAAGATTTCATTTATGATTTGATATTGATAATTTAAAAGTGATACGTGTATATTTAATATTTCGTTTCATTTTAAAATAAAAATGTTAGATTATTTGTTATATATAACATTTAAAATCGAATTTATTTTTAATCCTGGAAATACTTAACATCATTACATTATATCATTTATGGTGTTGTTGTTTGTTGTTTCTTATCCCACTTGGCTGGCCAAGCCCACGAGCCCATACGTACTCATGATTGAAGGGGAAGGAAGTAGCTTCTGTTGTGATGGAGCACCCGTAGGTAGAAGTCTGACTTTGGCTCCGTGACGCTCTTACAGTCATAGGAGACCGGGACCTACGGCTTAAAGTGGATTCCGAACCACTACAAACATCCATGGCACCGCCGGGATTCGAACCCGAAACCTGTGGCACCGAGCGCCAGAGCGCTAGACACTCGGCCATTCAGGTCCCAAATTTGTGAATGCCAACGGCACGCGGTGTTCCCAGGTGGTCACCCCACCCAAGTACTGACAGCGCCCAATGATGCTTGACTTCGGTGATCTAACGAGAACCGGTATTTGTGGTGTTAATATTGTAAAGTGGGTAGTTTGTTCTAATTGACTAGGCTTTGTTCAAAAGTAGACTGATACTACTTTATACCAATGGTTCTGAAAGGTAGGGCCCACACACATTGGGGCGTTGTAGAAGATTTTCAGGTGCGCCCTGTGTTATTCCAGAGAAATATGTGTCAATATATTAAAATAAATATAATTACTCTCTTTCTTGTCAGTTTTCCCGTTCAAATATAGCTTTCACAAACAACTAAAGTTTCTGATTAATCTTTTCTTCTATTATTCACACAAACAGTGTTAAAAAGCGATACTATGCCAAAAAATGAAGTGTGAAAAGAGGGGAAATGTTCAGCGTTTGAAGAGAATATGATAGTTTGTCTTCAAATATATACTTAAACATTGAAGAAATCGCCAGGACGCTTCAAACTCACGCTTCTCATAAACACAAGAATAAATAAATTTGGGATGAGTTTCATTATATAATTTATCATATTATTTTTTCTGTAATATTTGACTTTAACTATTATAAAATATTTGTCAGAAATTTTTATATAGTGCATCTACAATTATTTGTATGATTTTAAGTGCGCCCCGACATTAAAAAGTTTGAAAGCCACTGCTTCATACAGTATATTATAAAACCACTGTTTCATACAGTATATTATAAAACCACTGCTTTATACAGTATATTATAAAACCACTGCTTTATACAGTGTATTATAAAACCACTGCTTCATACAGTATATTATAAAACCGCTGCTTTATACAGTATATTATAAAACCACTGCTTTATACAGTGTATTATAAAACCACTGCTTCATACAGTATATTATAAAACTGCTGCTTTATACAGTATATTATAAAACCACTGCTTTATACAGTATATTATAAAACCACTGCTTTATACAGTGTATTATAAAACCACTGCTTCATACAGTATATTATAAAACCGCTGCTTTATACAGTGTATTATAAAACCACTGCTTTATACAGTATATTATAAAACCACTGCTTCATACAGTATATTATAAAACCACTGCTTTATACAGTATATTATAAAACCACTGCTTTATACAGTATATTATAAAACCACTGCTTTATACAGTGTATTATAAAACCACTGCTTCATACAGTATATTATAAAACCGCTGCTTTATACAGTGTATTATAAAACCACTGCTTTATACAGTGTATTATAAAACCACTGCTTTATACAGTGTATTATAAAACCACTGCTTCATACAGTATATTATAAAACCGCTGCTTTATACAGTATATTATAAAACCACTGCTTTATACAGTGTATTATAAAACCACTGCTTCATACAGTATATTATAAAACCGCTGCTTTATACAGTATATTATAAAATCACTGTTCGTCATTCTAACCCCTTCCCCCAAATATACATACATGGATACTTCGCAGTACCATTAATACAATACTATTAAAACGGTTTTCTTATTAATTCGTCACTTTTAAGGCGAATATAAATGAACGGTCGATTGTATATTAAGTACCGTATGTTAAAAAAAAAAATGCTATACAAAGCAGGACAGCCCTTATGTCTCAATCATAGAAATGTGTCTGGTTTACAGAATGGGTTGTCGAGCTGCTGCCCAAATTGCTGCAAATTCCTCCGTTTTCGCTTTCTTTACCCTTTTCTTCGAATAAGCAGCTGGAAATTTTGAGAAAACAGGCTTGAATGAAGAAGAAAAGAAACGTCGCAAACCCATACTGAAAAGAGGTCGGTGAAAAGGAAATGCCAGAATGGAGTAGGAAAACGAAAAGAAGGGGGAAAGAATCGGAAAGAAAAAGATAATCTCAATTCAAAACGAAAACGAAAGTGTACCCACCGTCTGTGCTTCCATTTATGTTTTCTTGACCTTATGGGACCACATTCGAGGTTTCCATTTTGACACAAAAATGATTACACACTCTTCATATTCATATGTACGCTGACGATTATTTTTTGTATGATATCGTTTATATTTAATCCCTTCAGAGCAAAGTGTACAAAAAAATGTTAAACAATTTTTTTTATTTTTTATTTTTTAATCCTGATCAATAAAAAAAAATTTTTTTTTCCTAATGTAGCTGGCAAATACTTAGACCGTGATCTTTTATGCCATAACGGCTGTACCGACGTTACTCACTTAGCATTACCCAAGGGGTGCGTGTAATTTGAAGATAAGCTGTGGACGTGGAGTAACAATGCCACCGCAACACTCTACGATCCTATTAGACCGGGACCTACAGTTTAAAGTGGATTCCGACCACTACAAACATCCACGGCATCACCGGCACTTGAACCTGAAACCTGTGGTACCGAGCGCCAGAGCGGTAGCCAATGATCAATAAAATAGCAAGTGAAAAAATTAAAATTTAGTTGAGATTCAAATAGTTTTTATTTCCAATATGCTTGAAGTGTTTTAACTTGGTGTGCGTACACACTGAAAATTTTTTAGTTGACATTACCGCTGACATCTTTAAATTAATATTCTCTTAGTTAAAAAAGAAAAAAGATATTATATAACTCAACTAATCAAACATGCTTCACACTCTGTAACGAAGAGATAATTTCGCTAATTTTGTGACATCTCTCATCAACTGCGATTAAATTTGGAATGACATATTATCCACTCTTTCCTCTCGAATTTAAAAACAGTGCCTTAGAAAGATGCCTTGTTTAGAAATGCTGATATCATAAACGCCGATAATTGAGATAATTTTCTAGAATTAAGACCGACCTGGCCCGAAGGCTTGCGGTACTACGATAATTGAGATAAAATATATTTCTTCCTGCCCACAAGAAATTGCACTTTTGTTGATGAAAAGATGACAAATAAAAGGTTTGTGGACGTATTTAATATCACAGTTAAAATTTAGTTCAGATTCAAATAGTTATTTCAAATTTACTGATATGTTTTAACTTGGTGTATGAGTGTTGACATTACCTCTGACCTCTCTTAGTACATTAATTTTCTCTTAGTTAAAAGAAGATATTATTTAATTCAACTAATCGAACATGCTTTACACTCTGTAACGAAGAGATAATTTCGCTAATTTTGTGACATCTCTCATCGGCTGAGATTAAATTCTGAATGACATATTATCCACTCTTTCCTCTCAGATTTAAAAACAGTGCTCTAGGAAGATGCCTTGTTTAGAAATGCCTGATATCATAAACGCCGATAATTGAGATAAAGGATATTTCTTCCTGTCCACAAGAAATTGCACTTTTGTTGATGAAAAGATGATAAATAAAAGGTTAGTGGACGTATTTAATATCACAACAAAGCACCACTTGTCTCGTTCTGGGAGCAAAGAACTATTTCTACAGCTACACATCTCCATCAGTGCTTCAGTTATCTCTCACAGATAAATGATCATTATTTTTTTTCTCGGTCATTGTCAATATCGTTAGACGTTCTGTGGATGATAATTTACGCTGTTTTTATTTCAAAATTGTTTTGGATCTTCATGTCATAATCTCTTATATCAAAATGCTCATATGTATATTTTAAGGTAAATTATATAATTTGGAAAAATAAAGCAGAAATGAGAGTTATATAAATTTATATTCATCATTAGCGTCATCAGTGGCGTAACAGCTTCATTGCCAATATCGTTAGACATTCAGCGGATGATAATTTACGCTGTTTTTATTTCAAAATTGTTTTTGGTCCTGATGTCATAATCTGTTATATCAAAATGCTCATATGTATATTTTAAGGTAAATTATATAATTTGGAAAAATAAAGCAGAAATGGGAGTTATATAAATTTATATTCATCATTAGCGTCATCAATGGCGTAACAGCCCCTTGATGGGCCAAGGCCGTCTGTCTGCTGGCAGATTTCTAGACAGTAGATGTTTTCTTTTTACTGGATAGGGTTGTAAGCTCTACGCCCAACAGTCATATTAAACATAACCTACGGTTTAAAGTGTATTTTAGACCACTATAAAAACCACTTAGAAAAAAAGACTAAAAAAAAATCCATGGCCCCTTTGGGACTCGAACCCTGTGGCACCGTGCACCAGAGCACTAGTCACTCGGTCATCAGGCCCTTAAATTTACATTGCATTCTTAAAATTTTTAAAATTTTATTACAGTATTACTTTTTTTTTTTTTTTTTTTTTTTTTTTGTTATTTGGATAAAAATGTCGAATTGTTAAAATTAGTTACCCTGTTAATTTTTATATGTACCGTCTCAAATATATTAATCGAATGATTTAATCAATGGAAAAGAAATATATCCAGAAAGAAAGAATATAAGTTATTATAGGTTGCTACACTAATGACTAGTATATAAAAGATAAAAAAAATAACACACACTCTCATCATATAAATTTTTAAATAGTATTAATATTATTACTTTTTAAAATGAGCTTAGGTTCGAATATTAGTTAATAATTTTTATTTAATTTGATCGCTAAAATTATGAAAAATAATAAAACATATTTATAAATATCGGATTTCCTTAATTACTAATTAAATTAATTCTAATAATTTTATACAGATAATATTTTATTTTTAACTATATAATTTTAATTTCATTGCTATTTTCTACGCCGAGATTTGATGAGATACATTTAAGCTACATTAGATACATTATATTAAATACATTTGAGATACATTATATTAAATAATTTATAGCATCAATAAATATAATTAATAAAAATGCTATTTTTTATGATAAAATTTATAATAATTAATTAATAAAAATACTTTCAAAAATTGATACTGCTTATTTTGTTATATTTGTTTGAAAGAGAAAGGAATTTTTCCATTTCGAAACCATTTACGAAATTAGCTTTTAATAAATGTCCTAATTTTAGAGCTAGATAATAATTATCAGGTCTTAAGAAATAGCCGTTATAAGATGAACTTTTATCTTTCCACGAAAAAGACTGTTTTCCCAGTTTCCTGCTTTTTGTTTCTTAGAAAACATTCCAATGAAATCCGGAAGTTGGTTATTCAAAAATCAAGGTTATTTCAAAATAGGACCAGCGCGCGTGATAAGTGTTCGAGCCTGAGAAAGATAATTGTCAAGCTTTGTTGAGCTATCGAGTTCAAGAATTAAAATACAGTGTGTCTTGGTCTGTGATTTATTCATTGAATTGGAATTCAGAACGATCTACAATTAAAAAACAATTTTTTTTAGTGAATGAGAATAA
Source organism: Caerostris darwini (assembly GCA_021605075.1). Lineage (NCBI taxonomy): Eukaryota > Metazoa > Arthropoda > Arachnida > Araneae > Araneidae > Caerostris > Caerostris darwini. Next base: position 173,428 of record BPLQ01015627.1, read on the forward strand.
ATTCCTCAAATTCTGAAATGGATTTAATTTTAACTTGAAGGCTTTGTATATATATATATAAATAAATAAAAATATTTGTGAATGAATATTTCGCAAGAATAATTTTTTTTTTTTTTTTTTTTTTTTTTTTTTTGAACATTGGAAGTTTTTAAATATTCATTAGCTTACAAACTGTTAGAAAAAATCTTGAATATATAATATGAATATATTTAAGATTCTTTATAAAGCTTGTTATAAAAGCTTTATAACAAAATTTAGGTTAAAAATAAAAAGCTTTATAATATACTATAAAACTTGTTATAAAGCTTTATAACAAATTAATTTTAGATATCCACTGATTTCTGTAATTGATAATTTAAGTATCTTTTCAAATAATTTTTAATTTTTGATTTGTTTAAATCCATAATCTGGGCTTAAATTTTCTTTAATTTTAATAATTTTATAGTAATTTTTAGAAAGGATATATAAAGTAGATATACTAATATACAAGAATACTCTATTATATATGCTATTATATTTTTATATAATAGCATATATAATAGAGTAGTAATTTTTATTATATGCTATTATATTTTTATATTTAATATATTTGTGAATAATAAATTATAACAGACTCGCATATTTAACTTAAGTTTATAATTTTATTTTATTAATAAGTAGCTACACAACTATAATTTAAATAGCAATTTTAATTTTTGATTTGTTTAAATCAATAATCAGGTCTTAAATTTTTTAATTTTAATAATCTTATTGTAATTTTAAGCAAAAATATATAAAGTAGATAATTTTGTATGCTATTATATTTAATATATTGTATATAATAAATTATAACTATTTAACTTATATCGTTTATGATTTTATTTCTCTAAAATTATCCTGCAATTTTTCATCCCGATTTCATTTTATTTTATCTTGTAAATTTTTACATACTGAATATCTATTTTGTGATACTTTTTGCTATGCAAAACATAGCTTACAATTATTTTCTTTACAATTTTCTGAGCCCGGACCGGTTTTTTTCTCAATTAAATTTAAATTCACTTACAACATCATAACTTCACCACAAGCATCACGATAGCGAATATTTTAGTACTGCTCATTCGGCTTCCTTGCAAAACAAGTACACAGAACGATTGGGTATTAAACACCGATAAATCAGGACTTCACCTTTCATCTGGCTCAGTTCACGTTCACCTTGACCTTGACTTACCATCGGATTGCCATGACAAGGTCAGTTCTCTCGGTAAGCGAATAAACTGTTAAAAGAGAGAAAAATTGTCCTTTTGCAAGACAGTTACAGTGGTGGTAGCATATTTAAAAACTAATTCGTAATCTTTGACAAGATCAGCATACATCTATTTGAGAAGGACACGGTCGCTTATGCAAATGTGCTCTTCGTAATCTTAATGATAACTTTATTTTATTTTTATTTTTAGACCTTTTATATATATATATGCATTTATATATTTGTCAATTAGCTGTACGTATAAATACTTTTTAATACAAATGGCTTATATAATTGCATTCTATAATGAGATGTTTTATCAGTGAATTACATAATGCTAACTAATGTGACATTATATTTTAGCCAACTCCACCCAAGATGTACTCATAAACAAGAATACTCTATTAAGAATTCTTTAATTAAGTGCTTTAATATATGTGATTACTTGTGAGATTTATTATAGATAAGTAAAATATTAAAAAGATGGGTAGCGGTTAAATATTAAGATGTCTGGATACAGAACAAATCGTTCATCTTAATATATGTGATCTCATAAAAATCAAGTTTTATTAATGTGTTGAAAATATGGCTATAAATATCAATTATCCTTGTGAAGTTCTTTAAGAATAATAATATGCCTATTCATCTTTCTTCATATAGCCCAAAATAATCCGTCGGACTTCATGTTGGGCAGAGAGACAGAAGTAGTAGATTTTCAGAGAAATTTTACATGAGAGAAGCTATAAATGGAAATAGTAAAAAATAGTTTAGTAAATATTTACATTAATCATGAATTATTTATCTTTAAAAAAGATTACAATATATTTGTATTTAGTATATAGCGACTTTAAATCAAGGATACATAAACTATGGCCAACAGACATCATATATCTGCAGTTGATTTATTAGAGTCTTGCCTTACCATGTATATTTGAACTTTAACAAATTACATAATAATTAATTTTGTGCTGACGTAAATAATTATTAATATTTTACTGGATAATGCATTAAAATGTATAAACTCTTCATATAAAGTCATCATATAACTGTGAATAAATTTGTTTAATCATAGAAGCAAACTGAAAAATAAGAATCGCAAATGAAATTTATAAGTCTTAACGCTTTTCTTCTTCATTGGCGCAACAGCCCCATTTTAAGCCAAGGCCGTCTGCTGACAGGCAGATTTCGAGCTTAAAGATGTTTTCTTTTTTGACTGGGTAGGGATGTCAACCCTACGTTCAACGTTCTGCAGTCATATTAGACCGGGACCTACGGTTTAAAGAGGACTCCGAACTACTACAAAAATCTATGGCACCGAGCGCCAGAGTACTAATCTCATGGCTCAGTCACTAGAAAATTCGAACAGATTTTTAAGTCAATAGAAAAATCAATATGATATTGCATATAAAATTAAATTCTTCATTTATTTATTAGCTTTTTCTGTTACAGTGCAAAATAATTAAAAATGAGAATAGGTAATATCTGGTAGTTATTCGTATAACCGTATGTCTTAGTGTATCACTGGTCTAAACTATTTACATTTAAATGTTGGAAATACTTTTTTTTTAATTCTTACTGTTAAAGATGTTGTTACCATACTATTTGGAAGAATATAACAAATCTTAATACTAACTGAATTCTTTCCAAACATTTTCGTTGCATTTGTCGTAAAAAAAAAAAAAAAAAAAAAAAAATGGAGCGAAATCTATTAAGAAATGTTAACTGTACAAATTTAAAGAAAGTGGTTAAAGTAATTTTTTCAAACATTTATTTTGAAATTTAGTTTTTTAAATTCTACAACTTTACAGTACTTAGTACCATTTTTTAAAACTGTTATTAAAAGAATATGTACGTGATAATAGTATTAAAATTTGTAATGTCCTTTAGAATCGTATTTGATAAGTTTTTTTTATTCAATTTTAATTAGATAGTTTTTGAATTAGAAAAAGGCATTTCTTTTGTTATATATATTTGTTATATTTTATTTTCACAAGATGCACCACCCACTGAATGGCTATCAAAACCACAAAACTTTTTACTGAAGGTCAAGATTATATATCATTTTGTTTATTCTTTATTCTACTACTAATATATAACATATATGCTGTGATTCATAATTCACATATCATGTATTGTTGCATATAATGTGGTTTTTCCTTCTTCCTTCCTTTAAAGACAACATTGCGGTTTTGATATCCATTCAGTGGGTGATGCATCTTGTGAAAATAAAATAATATTAAATAAATAATGTTTTTTTTTTTCTTTTTAATTTGTTGCTTCTTGTAGAAAATTCTAATTTGAAATCCTATATACGTGTTTCTAACTTAATCAACGTCCCATTTGACATTTGGACCGCGAAGTCTAGCTGAAGTAGTTAGAAGAGGAGAGTACAAAAATTTTAAACCTTCTTCTTTTATATTAGTTGACTAGTTTGTATCCTGACGCTTCTGCGGTTTCAGTTCTGTTCGAACATTTTTTTCTTTTCCCCTTCTCTGTTCTTCCTCGATGAGCTGTAACGTGGCCGAGTGGCCTTCTGGAGGGTTAATGACCTCCGTCCTGCCAGCGAATCTCTCACGAGGGCATGGCGACTTCAAAAATTTTTTTCATTTTTATTTTATTTATTTTTATTTTTATCTTTTTTTTTTTATTTCGGGAGTTGTACACATTTTAGTTTTGCTTCAATACATGCAGTCGACTACTTTTTATTTTTATTTTGCTTCTTTTATTACGCTATTGTGATTTTTTTGAATAAAGTGTTTTTGCGGGCTTCCTGTTGGCATCAGCATTCTTCACTCTAACGTAACGGTCAGAAGGAAAAAGGGTGATTTCTTCTTTATTTTGCTTCTTTTATTCTCTCGAGGGGTGGGATTTATAATTCGGATACTTGAGTGGCTGATCTTGACCCGCGAGCATTTTATTAAAACAAAGATTTGCCCTCCTGGTGGTATCCGGTCTTTTTAACCAGAACGGTTTGGTCCCCTTTCCGGTTGGGGATCTCTCTCCCAGCCATTAGTTACGCAACGAACATCTATAACCATAAAAGTCTTTCTTCCCACTTGGCCTTCCACCTTTTATTGAATTTTAAGTGAAATTCGCCACTTAAAAATATATACGAAATTTACTTTAATAAATGGACCATCATGTTTTAAAAGCTTACATAACACTTTGTTATGTCAGTTTTAGTATTCTTAATCATTATCGATACCATTTCTATGGTTTGTTGAAATTTGAATTAATACAATGTCCTCGCGTTTAAATTAATTTAAAATATGCATTTGATATAAGTACTCACATTTTGCTTTTTGTTTAATCTTTTTAAATTACTACACAAACGAGGATTTTTTTTTTGTTTTGTTTTAAACGAGTTAGTTAGAAAAATGTATGTATATATATATATATATATATTTGTATATTGTTTTATTTTAAACGAGTAGAAAAATATATGCATACATTATTTTTTACTTTTTTTCTATTTTTAGTTCTACAAATAGTCATATAGCATCATGGGAAACAATAAATTAATTCAACACACACGCATAATTTTTCAATTCCGATTTTATTTAAATATTGGTTTGGTTAGGTTTGTCGCTCTACGGCTATTTTGTGCACACTTTATGCTAATTAGACCGGGACTTACAGTTTAACGTGGATTCCGAACCACTCACAAACGTCCATGCTCCGTCCAGGATTCGAACCTGAAGCCTGATACCAAAAGCCAGATCACTATCCAATTGGCTATCAAGTCGCATACAATCTCTTAGGATAGGAAGATCGAAAAATATTGCCTTATAAGTAACATAACGGCCATGCCACCGTCAGGAATCGAATCTTTATTTAAAGAAGTTGCTCGCTTTTGCAAAAAAATTAAATATTAGAATGAGTATGATATGTTTAATACTATCTCTTTATCAGTAATTTCCAAAAAAGAATAACTTAACATATACACTGAAGTGACAAAAGTCATGGGATAGCAATCTGCAAATATTCAGATGGCAGTAGCATCGCGTAGAACAGGTATAAATGCGCAGTGCTTTCGCAGAGCTTTCATTTCTGTTCAAGTTATTCATGTGAAGAGGTTTTGACGTGATGATGACCGCACGACGGGAATTAACAGACTTTGAACGCGGAATGTTAGTTGGAGCTAGACGCATGGGTCATGCCATTTCGGAAATCGTTAGGGAATTCAACATTCCCAGATCCACTGTGTAAAGAGTGTGCCGAGTATGAAATTTCAGGCATAACATCCCACCATGGACAGTGCAGTGGTCGACCGCCTGCACTTAACGACCGAGACCGGCGACGTCTGCAAAGAGTCGTAAATTCTAACAGACAAGCAACACTGCGTCAAATAAAAGCAGAAATCAATGTGGGACGTACAAGGGACTTGTCTGTTAGAACTGTGCAGAGAAATTTGGCTTTCTTGGGCTATTCCAGCAGAAGACTGACTCGAGTGCCTTTACTGACAGAACGACATCGCTTGCAGCGACTCTCGTGGGCACGTGAGCATATCGGTTGGTCCCTAGATGAATGGAAAACCGTGGCCTGGTCCGATGAGTCACGATTTCAGTTGGTAAGAGCTGATGGTAGGGTTCGAGTGTGGCGCAGACCCCACGAAGCCATGGACCCAAACTGTCAGCAAGGCACTGTTCAAGCTGGTGGTGGCTCCGTAATGGTGTGGGCTGTTTTTTCATGGCATGGACTTGGTCCTCTGGTGTGACTGGACCGAACATTGACTGGAAATGCTTATGTTCAGCTACTTGGAGATCACTTGCAACCATTCATGGACTTCATGTACCCAAACAACGATGGGATTTTTATGGATGGCAATGCGCCATGTCACCGGGCCACAACTGTTAGCGATTGGTTTGAAGAACATTCTGGACAATTCCAACGAATGATCTGGCCACCTAGATCGCCCGACATGAATCCCATCGAGCATTTATGGGACATCATCGAGAGGTCTGTTCGTGCCCAAAATCCTGCACCATCAACGCTTTCACAATTATGGACGTCTATCGACACAGCATGGCTCAATATTCCTGCAGAAGACTTCCAACGACTTGTTGAGTACATGCCACGTCGAGTTGCTGCACTTCGCCGGGCGAAAGGAGGGCCGACACGATATTAAGAGGTATCCCATGACTTTTGTCACTTCAGTGTAAAATAAAACAAAGCACTTAAAAAAAATATTAATACTTTTATACTTTTATCTAATAAAAATCTAAGCTGACTGAAAAATTATATAACATTGATACATTATTTCAATATTATGTTTAACAATGCAAATTTCAATGCATGTCTCATCTACAATTAAATTAGTATTGCATATATCACAATATATTATGATAAATTGTGCACTATGAATTAGTCGGATTTCTTTAGAATTTGATAAGGCTCCATAATCGATCCAATTTTATTGGATCCATTCTTTATTTACAAAGACAGTTAAAAATCTGAAGACAAATTTCATTCATCTTCTTCAATGTATAGAAATCCAGTTTCCGGATTATTGTCAACAACAATTATCTCCACCGACTTTTCAGAAAGAGATACCTTGTGTCCTTTCGGACGTCAGTGCCTCTCGTTCAAAACGGGTTGACCTAAGCAGAAATGCTGGTATGCGATTTTCTTTCTTCTTTTCTCTTCATTTTTCTTCTCTCTCTCTTTTTTCCTTTGCCGTGCCAAATGAAGTATTCCTATAAAAGTTTTCCTCGACTGTGATTGCACAAATTGTTGACCTTGTGGCCCTCCACAGAGGCGGGATGCTCAAAGGTCGGTTATTCAACCCAATCGACTGTCGATACTGACGTCTTCCATTGACAGTATCGTGTGGTACATTTTTCTTTTTCTTTTCTTCTTCTTCATTTTTTTTTCTTACTTTTGAAACTTAATGAGACGTGGAGATAACTTCATAGAAAATGATTGCAGCTATTGGTGCGAAATTTTTCACCATGATGACACACAAGAGGCTCACAGAAAGATTGAAGTTTTAAACCTCATCTAGTAGTGTTTCATATTTTTTTCACCCTAAGTGTTTATTAAAATTATTCCGATCCATTACAATGTATTCCAGGCGTCAGTAGCAGATATTAATTTAAGGAAAAAAAAATCTTATATTTTTTTTAGAATAGTTATAATTAAATGGCAGTTAATTACTTAATTTTTCTTCATTAATAAAAGTAAATATTTTCTTTTATTCTTAATATAAAAGAAAATGTCTTATTTGATTAATATGTTTTTTGGTAATAAAAATAAAAATTAATACGATATTTCAGTTTTATAAATTTTTTCAAGGTATTTTAAGTAAGATACTTAATCATTCACAGCTCATAAGCAAAAAAACTAAATTCTTGTTGCATAAAACCCTTATTAGACCTAATTTGGTCTATGACTTTGAAACTTGAACTTTGGCAAGATTTTAAGGGCTATTCTTGGAGATGTTAAAGAAAGTAATAGTTGGAGACGACGGCACAACGCAGAAATTTATAAAAGCTATTTAGACCCAGATATTATAAAATTTATTGAAATCAATAGATTAAACTGGGCTACTCATATATTTAGAATGAATGATTTATACCCTGTAGAAAAGCTCGTTTTGGCAAAGCCACAGGAACTAAAAAGAAGAGGATCACCCAACTTGCGATTGATAAAAGCAGTTAAAAAAGGTTTTGCTCTACTAAAAGTTGAGAACTGGAGGGCCATTGTCATCCAGAGGAATGCATGGAAATCTCTTCAAGGGAAAGCCTTGGTCCACTCTGGGCTGTCGTGCTATTGATGATCATAATAATTCAATGATCAACATAGTGATTAATGGACTTCAGATGCATAGAAAGAAGGAGTTATCTCATTGTAAAGAAATTTCACAAACATTTTTCGATTCAACATGCGAATAATTAAATTTTGTGCTAAATTAATTTAATGAATAGCTGAATCTTCAAAGCACCACAAATGTATAAAAGAGGTGATATTCCAATTTAAAAGCATTACTTTCATTCTAGTGAAACCCTGTGTACTCTAGTTGATCCTGTTAATTCATGCTTCATGATTCATGCTTAGTAGGAGTAGGTATCATCCTTTGAGAGAGGACTGATTAGATCAACTACTCTGCTTTAGATTTGATCAGCAGGCTTAATTAATCTAACTGTGCTAATTAGAGCAGAGTGGTCAAATCGAGAGATGGCTCGACACTTGGATAGGAGCAATAACGCCATTCGACGATTTTGCCAGGAATGGTTTGACTATGACAGAACATGAGAATTAAAAAAGGTTCTTATAGCATCTTATTCGTCATTATCTCAATGATTAGATGTGTAACTGTGACTGCCAGAATCATTAATAGGTTTTATAGAGGTTGGAATCTGATCTCACCGAGCCTATTGTGGCGTGTAGAGAATGTGTCAAAAATTGAAAACTCCTTCTCAATTTCCTTCAGGTCAATTTAACCCTATAAAGCCGTCTGATCATTTACAAAGATCGAAATTAATATACCAAGACGTTTTCTTGTTACCCGAAGTGGAAATAGATGGATCTTTATTTGCACAGATTACTTGAGGAGATTCACAAGCATGGCTGCTGAAGCTTTGAGGATTTGCCGACAAGTGTATTTGCAGACCTGTTCAGAATTTCCTGACATGGTATCTCATTGCTTAGAGTAGAATAATTTTTAATTGTTACTAAAAAATTTTTTTAAATTATGATAATATTTTAGCAATTTTTGGTCAATATGTACTAACGGTTGTAAGGTATATTTAAAGGAAAAGGTACTTACGTATTAACGATACCTTGACGACAGTTGCGCCAATAGAGAGCACACACGCCAACCGCAGCTACAGATTTGGCGGTTTTTAAGTGGCGCCAATCTACACTTAAAATTTTTTGTTCCAAATAATAAAATATATAAAACACTTGATTTAAAATCAAAACGCTTTCAAAAATTTTTTGTTCCAAATAATAAAATATATAAAACACTTCATATAAAATCAAAACGCTTTCATCGACGTCAACTCCTCGCAGCAGCAGTATATGAATCTCAAAGCTGTACAAAATGGAATTCTGCTTCCCTCAAACCAGTTGTCTTTTCTAAGTCCCACACTGACTGAAATTGCATTTCCAAAACTTATGTTCACCAAAATAAAGTTTCATGTCATGAGAATTGGGACATTTTCGTTGTTTTGGTAAAATATTTCGCCCCTGAAAAAATAAAATTGCATCTTGTTCTGTTTCTGGCAAATCCCAAATACTCATTTTCGTAGCACTACAAAATGGCGTCAAAACTCAGCAAACTGTTAGATTGGCGCCACTTAAAAACCGCCAAATCTGTAGCTGTTAGATTGGCGACACTTAAAAACGGCCAAGTCTGTCGCCAAGGTATCGTTAATACGTAAGTACCAAGAAAAATTTCCAAAAACTAAATTTATAAAAAGACTGATTGAAAATGAATATTGTACATAAGGATTATTGAAATTGTCGATTGTTGAGCAGGTGAAAGTGGGAAATTATAATGCAACTATTTAATTAAAACTAATGATTTGCTATCTTCTGTTTAATATAATAATTTGCACTTATTCTATTATATGATTCATTGTGTAAAAGAGAGAATGACATATTTAGTGACTGTGCAAATGACTTGGAAATCCCAATATTTTACATGACGTAGCACTTTAACTGACAATTCTTATCTTTTTAAATTATTTTTATTTCTCAATACGGATCTTCTTTTACTCTCAGAATTTTATTTTTTTTTAAAGATTAGTAAAAATCATTTCCTATTTTTTTTTTTTTTTTTTTTAAATCACAAGGTAACAGTTATTTCTGAGCAACTATGTGCATAAAGATAGAACGGATTGCTTTTTTTTTTTTTTTTTTTCTCCCTCTTTAACTGAAGTGCTTTCTCCGCATGACAAGTTTTAAAAAAAATTACAGTAGAAAAAAATAAATAAATAAATAAATAACCCGAAGGAGTAGAAAATAAAAACAATACCGAAACAGTGGGGGAGGAAAAAAATAATAATAAAAAAAAGTATTTCCGGGATTTTTTTTTCTTTCACTCCTTTTGACATGTGTGAAAGGAGACTTCAAAGATAATGTGACGAAAATAATATCTTGTATAGCCCTGTTCGAAGAGTTCAATGACCTTTTCGGATGCAATTGTACTTTTTAGCTGTCATTTTTTTTTCCCTTAAGAAATTCGATTGTGTTTCTGTCTATGTAATTGAACATTTTAAAAGGATATTGCTGAAATGAGGTTTTTCAATTATCTCAGCTTAGCTTAAATTATTACTATTGGTTACGTACCTCTCCGCAGTTTCACAAAAAAAATTTCGAAAACCTATTTTAACCGAACAAAAAAATTTTTATTTTTATTTTTATGGCGTTTTTAAAATATTTGTTAACAAATCGTTATATCTTTTAATTAAACCCTTTCATTTTTTAATCTGTATTATTTTTTTAATAATTTAAAAGCAAGATATTCATTAATTTATGATATTAATGAAACGTGTTTAATATTCGATTGTGTTTCTGTCCATGTAATTGAACATTTTAAAAGGATGTTGCTGAAATAAGGTTTTTCAATTATCTCAGCTTAGTAAATTATTACTATTGGTTACGTACCTTTCCACAGTTTCACAAGAAAATATTTGAAAACCAAAGAAAAAAATTATTTTTTTGCAATCCATTTTATTATTACAACGTTTTAAAAATTTTTTTAACGAATCGTTATATATTTTACTTGAATATCTTCAATTTTTAGTCTGGTTGGTTCTTTTAGATATTGATCAATTTTTGATATTAATTAAACGCGTTTTATATTTATAAATATTCAATGACCTTTCGAAAGCAATTGTATTTTTTAGCTGTCATTTTTTTTTTCCTTAAGAAATTCGATTGTGTTTCTGTCTGTAATTGAACATTTTAAAAGGATATAGTTGAAATAAGGTTTTTCAATTACCTCAGCTTAGTAAATTATTACTATTGGTTACGTACCTCTCCATAGTTTTATAAAAAAAAAAAAAAAAAAAATGTTTTGAAAACCAAGGAAATTTTTTTTTTTTTTTTTTTTTTTTTTTTTACAATACATTTTATTATTACAGCGTTTTCAAAATACTTTTAACGAATCGTTATATATTTTACTTAAATACCGTCAATTTTTAATCTGTGTTTTTCTTTTAATAATTTAAAAGCACGACATTGAACAATTTTTGATATTAATGAAACGTGTTTTTAATATTCGATTCGAAATTCGATTGTGTTTCTCTCTATAATTGAACATTTTAAAAGTATATTTCTGAAATAAAGTTTTTCAATTATCTCAGTTTAGTAGATTATTACTGTTGATTGTACTTTTCCACAGTTTCACAAAAAAATTTTTTTTTAAAAATCAAGCGAAATTTTTTTTTTTTTTTAAATTCATTATTTTATTATTATAGCTTTTAAAAATATTTTTAACAAATCGTTATACCTTTTACTTGAATACCGTCCAATTTTTAATCCGTATTGTTTTTTTTTAATAATTTAAAGGCAAGATATTGAATAATTTTTGATAATGATGAAACATGTTTAATATATATGAATATTCAATGAAAGTTAAAGAGGCCTGATGGACGAGTGACTAGCACTCTGGCTCTCAGTGCCATACAGGTTCGAGTCCGGAGGTGCCTTGGATGTTTGTAGTGGTTCCGAATCCACTTTAAACCGTAGGTCCCGGTTTAATATGACTTTTGGGCGTAAGGCTGACAACCCTACCCAGTAAAAAGAAAAACATCTCCTGTCCCGAAATCTGAAATTAGGCAGACAGCATCGGCCTACCATGGGGCTGTTGCGCCAAAGAAGAAGAATTAAAGTTAAAATAAAGAGAAATAGCATGCTAAAAGCATATAAATGGCCTTATGAAGTAACATAAAATAAGGGATTTTTTTTAGATATCAGAATTGTTTCCTAAATGTGTTTTAAGGGCAAAAATACAAAATAAAATATGAAGTTTTTTTGAAATGTTATTTATATTTAATAAAAAATTATTACTGCTATTATCAATGTAATTTGTAATTTTTGACAGTTCAGATAAGGAAAGTATTAATTGATCATAGAGTGTATATTACAATATACCATTTTCCCAATTTAAGGTAGTAGGGCATAAGATTGGTTTTGCTTTACAAATAAGAGTGATGCTAACTTTTCGCATGAAATCGTATAGTGTGGTTTTCTCAGTTAAATAAATAAACATATACACAGTAAAAATAAGATCTAAAATTTAGTAGCTTTTAGAATCATTAATGTCAACCATTTTAAAATCTTTACCCTTAAAACTTTCTCTCAAAAAATATGAAATGAAATAAATACGATCACAAAACCCAGAAATGTAAAATACCCAGAAATTTTCTTTTTCGATTTAATTTTTTTAATTAACAATTTAAATATTTGTGTTGTATAACTTACTATAAATTTAAACTGATTTTATTAGAGCAAAAGTAGTTCGTTAAGTCTACAATTAAAAAATCCCGAAAAAAAAAAGATTAATGTATAATTAGGAGTATTCAGTTAACTATTTTAAGAATATCTAAAACATCGTGGGAAATTAAAAAAAGCAAATAAAAATGATTTAAAAATTTTTTTTTTATTGTGACAATAGCATATAAAAGACTAATAAGACTTAATAAAAGATATTTTTTTAACAAAACTAAATAAAAAAAATCATCTTAGATAATAATAAAAAAAATTTTCTTAGACGCAATCAAGAAAATTGTATTTGTCAGATGTGTATTAAAATGTACTGTTATAAAATTCAACAAGTCAAGAAGTTTCAACTTTTTTTTTTTTTTTTTCTAAATTCATTCACGTCCCAGTTGTAAGTAAACAAACTTTGTTGATAGATCCGCAGTAAAAAAAAAAGCAAAAAAAAAAAAAAAACTTTTTGCATCCTTAGGGTACAAGAAAAACTGCTCCTCCGAACGAGGAAGAGCAAGGAGGTTTAGAAATTGAAACGAGAGCTCGTCCTTGAACTACGGCGCTCACGTAACAGGATCTTGTTAATAACAGCATCACTCTCTGGTTGTAACTAAACTATTCCTGGTCGCCCAGTTACAAAGCAAAAGGATGAACCGTTTGCCACCAGTCAATGACCTCTCTCTCTGAACAACCAGAATTTTTAATCCGTGCACTGAAAATCTTATTGAATCTATCTTGTTGTACCTCTTGGAAATTATTCGGCCAAGAAGGGAGGGACTCTCATCTTTTTTCCTCGTGATAGGTGGAATTCGTTGTTTAGAACAGCTGTTTTTTTGTTTTGTTATGATGGAGATAATTTTTTTTGTTTAGTTTGGAGTACGTGATACGTATCATGTTGTTAAACTAAGATGATTCATGTTTTGTATTAAAAAAAAATATTACTTATTTAGAAATTTGGATGGTTTATGCTATAGGAGATAATTTCGTATAACGATGCATGATGAAAATTACTAATCATTATTATTCATGAGATGAGATGAATTATTGTTGGATATTTATCATAAATGCTAATCTACGGGGTTGATGTTGTTCATATGGATTTTGAGAAGAAAGGAAAAAAATTAATTCAAAGAATTAAAAAAAAAAAATAAATAGAAAAGAATATAAAAATCTATATAGAAAAATTTAAATTAGAATATTTATAGAAAAATTTAAATTTAAAAATTTTCTTCAAAAATTTGTTGTTGTTACTAATCCCCCTGGTGCAGGAAAGCCTACACCAGGTCCAAAGGACCCCGTCGCATGCCTAAGGGCTTATGCAGCTACACTTTTAGCGAGGAATAACGAGGGCTGAAGACTGACTAAACCTCAAGACAACGCTCTACTATCCTATTAGATCGGGACCTATGGTTTAAACTACATTCTGAACCCCCATAAACATCCATGGCACTGCCGTGACTCGAAACCGAAACCTGTGGCACCGAGTGCTAGACACAGGATTCACCAGATTCAGGTCCTTTAAAAATTTAGATTCATTGAGTAATATAAAGAAATTGCAAACGCCGGTAAGCCATGATTTATCATTTTATTCCTTCATTAATTAAAAACTATTCAATTTGAATCGATTGAATAAATATGTTTGTATAGTATATCATTTTATTGCATAATTTTATATAAAATGCCTACAATTTACTTGAGCATTAAAAATACAGAAGCTTTTTTTTTCTTTTCTTTCTGAATAAAAGGGTTAATCAACTGTTATTTTTACGGTTCAATTCAAATCATTGTTACTATGCATAATAATTCATTCGAACTAAATTCCTAACAAAAAATATGTTGACAAAAGTATTAGTTCTACTTAAATAGATCATGGTAGATATAGTAATTTATTATCTCTTCACGTAATAAAATTTTAAAAATCTTGATAAAGCACATACTTAAAAGTAAAAATTTACATAAAAGTAAAAAATTCGTGTTCTATAAAGATCAATGCTAATGTATTGTTTTACTGGTTTAAGGTCATTGATAACAAAATGAAAGTTATTTTGAAAGAATTTCCGTTTTTTAAAATATTTTTTATTTCAATGCAAGGATTTATTATTCTTAAAAATGATTTAGGAATGATTATTATAATTTATTGTCGTTTTTTTTTTTTTTTTTTTTTGTATTTACTTTATCTCTAGTTAATTACGCATTTAATATCATTAGAAGGACTTTACAGTTAATATACAGTCATCGGAAAGCTACTGATGACAAAAAAAATTATGAATTAATTATTCTTTCAAGGATTGATTCTCTAATTGTGATACATGGAATTATGTTGTTTTAATGATGACTAAAGAAAATTATTTGTAAATGTTATCCTTTAAGTATATTCTTAAATGAATGGTTGCAGAATCAGTCATTTATGAATATACATAAAGGAAATTATTTTACATAGAAACAATTTATATTTTTTTTTAATATATATATATATATATGAAAATTCGCTTCTGTGTTTTAGAAATCTGTAATGGATCGATAGGTCACATGTTTAAACATTTTCCTCAAAAAAAGATTAGTAAACGTAGGATGAACTCATGTTTCAGTTCGTTTCAATATAGTTCAAAATTATAGCATTAATGCCCGACGCGGGGCTTACCGGCAACGTGCTCCGGTGGTCAGCATTAGGACGGAAGTTCAATACTTTGACGCCTTTTTTGTAGACACTGTTTCAAAAAAGGAGGAAGATTCGATGACATTTGTGATGTTCAGCATCTTGCCTCGTGAGTCGAACTACCTGGTGGATGTTTTCAGGGTTTTCTCCCATACGAGAGGCAAATCCTCCTGGAGGGGGCATCACAACAGAAGCTGCTCCCCTTCCCTCCTTCCATGAGAACACACGGGTTCTTGGACTTGGTCTGTTGTTGTTTCTTATCTCACTTGGTAGACATCTAGACCAAGCCTACCAACCAGTACGGACTCATGGCTTAAGGGAAACGGGCAGCTTCTGTTGTGATGGAGCACCGTAGGTAGAAGTCTGATTTGGCTCCGTGACTCTCTACAGTCATACGAGACTGGGACTTATGGTTTAAAGTGGATTCCGAACCATTAAAAACATCTATGGCACCGCCGGGACTCGAGCCCGAAACCTGTGGCACTGAGTGAGAAACAACAACAACAGAGCAATAATTAATTCTCACTCGTCATAAAACTTTAAATATGGCATAAACATGAGTATAGATTAATTATCAATTTACATTAATTAGCAGAATGAATTTATTTCAATATTAATACTTAATATAATATTTCTTTAAATAAATCTATTTTTTGAATAACACATGTAAAATAATTGCGCTTATTGATTTAAGAACTTATACACTGAAGTGACAAAAGTCATGGGATACCTCTTAATATCGTGTCGGCCCTCCTTTCGCCCGGCGAAGTGCAGCAACTCGACGTGGCATGGACGCAACAAATCGTTGGAAGTCTTCTGCAGGAATATTGAGCCATGCTGTCTCGATAGACGTCCATAATTGTGAAAGCGTTGATGGTGCAGGATTTTGGGCACGAACAGACCTCTCGATGATGTCCCATAAATGCTCGATGGGATTCATGTCGGGCGATCTAGGTGGCCAGATCATTCGTTGGAATTGTCCAGAATGTTCTTCAAACCAATCGCGAACAGTTGTGGCCCGGTGACGTAGCGCATTGTCATCCATAAAAATCCCATCGTTGTTTGGGTACATGAAGTCCATGAATGGCTGCAAGTGATCTCCAAGTAGCTGAACATAAGCATTTTCAGTCAATGTTCGGTCCAGTCGCACCAGGGGACCAAGTCCATGCCATGAAAAAACAGCCCACACCATTACGGAGCCACCACCAGCTTGAACAGTGCCTTGCTGACAGTTTGGGTCCATGGCTTCGTGGGGTCTGCGCCACACTCGAACCCTACCATCAGCTCTTACCAACTGAAATCATGACTCATCGGACCAGGCCACGGTTTTCCATTCATCTAGGGACCAACCGATATGCTCACGTGCCCACGAGAGTCGCTGCAAGCGATGTCGTTCTGTCAGTAAAGGTCTTCTGCTGAAATAGCCCAAGAAAGCCAAATTTCTCCGCACAGTTCTAACAGACAAGTCCCTTGTACGTCCCACATTGATTTCTGCGGTTATTTGACGCAGTGTTGCTTGTCTGTTAGAATTTACGACTCTTTGCAGACGTCGGCGGTCTCGGTCGTTAAGTGCAGGCGGTCGACCACTGCGCTGTCCATGGTGGGATGTTGTGCCTGAAATTTCATACTCTCGGCACACTCTTGACACAGTGGATCTGGGAATGTTGAATTCCCTAACGATTTCCGAAATGGCATGACCCATGCGTCTAGCTCCAACTAACATTCCGCGTTCAAAGTCTGTTAATTCCCGTCGTGCGGTCATCATCACGTCAAAACCTCTTCACATGAATAACTTGAACAGAAATGAAAGCTCTGCGAAAGCACTGCTCATTTATACCTGTTCTACGCGATGCTACTGCTATCTGAAAATTTGCATATTGCTATCCCATGATTTTTGTCACTTCAGTGTAATGCACCAGTGATAAACCATATATATGACTCATATATTTTTTTCACATCCGTTGAAATTTTCAAGCCGCAAATATATATGACCGAAATAGAACGTTTGTCGTAATTAGTACACATACAAGATAACATGCAATGTTAGTAGGACAGATTACGCATCTTTGTTTACTTAAATGTTAACTCATTGACGCTTGCGTTATATTGATACAATTTTGATCACTGAATGTTAATTAGATAATGGCATCAGCTGATTTAAAACTAAAGTGTTATGCGACATTTCACGCCTGCGTTTTCTTTGTACTACTTTAACCAACGAGTGATATCCACGATACAGTCTGAAGTCAAACAAAATTGCCCTTCAAAATCCGTGAGACTTTTTACTGTAATTTTGTAATATGATTTAAGTAAAACTATTCAATAATCAGTAGCTTATATGCTTAAGATCTTATAAGATTATTTCACTTGTACGTTGTTTCGTTCGTATTATTACAGCAAAAACAAAATATTTATACAGAGAATCTTTGTGAATAAAATTTCAACGTTTTGTTAATCAAAGGAGATAAAGTATCACCATTATTTCCCTTTTAATAATCCATAATCAAATAAATACTTACTATTTTATATGATAGGTAGTCGAAAAATAAAAAAAAAAAATTCTTATTAGTAATTTTTATTTAGAGGCCTGGGGTCCGAGTGACTAGTACTCTGATGCTCGGTGCCGCAGATTTCGAGTTCAAGTACCGCTGGTGCTATGGGTGTTTGTAGTGGTTCGGATTCCACTTTAAACCGTAGGTCTGTTTAGTCTGACTGTAGAGCTGACAACCCTACCCCATAAAAAGAAAAGCTCTCTTCTCGAAATCTGCCCATGGGGCTGTTGCGCCTATGATGATGATGAATTTTTATTTAAGTAAAAAACTAATTTTTAGCGCCACCATATGGCACTAGTTGTTGAAGAATTATAAATTCAAAATTACACCACAGCTCTTTTTGAATCTGACACCATTTTGGTATAGTTTGGTTTGTCGCTCTACGGTCATTTTGTGCACCCTTTGGGAAAGTTAGACCGGGACATACAGTTTAATCTGCATTCCGAACCACTCACAAACATCCATGCCACCGCCAGAATTCGAACTTGAAGCCTGTGGTACCAAAGGCCAAGTTTGCTTTGGTTTGTCGCTCTACGGTCATTTTTTGCACATTTTGGGATAATTAGACCGTGATCTAACGTGGATTTCGAGCCACTCACAAACACACATGCCACCTCCAGGATTCGAACCTGAAAGCCTGTGGTATCAACAGCCAGAGCGCTAGCCAATTAGCCAATTGATATAAGGTTAGACTTTAAGACGAGTTCTGTACTTCTTTAGAAAAAAAAGATTGAATTAAAGAATCACATTTGGCTTCAAGAAACAAAAGGCTATTAAAATATATTGTGCCAATCTATTCACATTACAAAAAGCAGTAAAACTGTAATAGACCCATAAATTACATTTAAAAGTGCACAGTTTTATTTATACCCTTTTTTTTATTACAGCTTTTTGATTATGAAATTTTGATTATAGCTTTTTCATACAGTGTTTTAACTTTAATTTTTTTGTTTACCCTAAAAATAAATAATAGTGCCTTAACTATAATTCATATTGAGAATATAGGTTCTTGAGTAAGTGTCCTACAAAAAAAAAAAAATAATAATAATAATTTTTTTAGCTTATCTGCAGGAAACTAATTAGAAAATACATGTAGCATTACACTTCAACCTCAAAATAAATTTCTGTTAGGTTCAAAATATCTGAAGTAAATGCTGACCTCATAGCTCAACCTATATAACCAACCAATGGAATGGCTGGTCGTTATAGTTCTGGTTTCACTCGAATTTTTTTTTGCTTATTTTTTTAACTTTTACCCCTATCGGGGCCTCATGGGACCTTATTTACTTTCTCGACTTTTTCTGTCTTTTCGATAGCGTTTGCTTTCGTTTTGGAACTTCCTGTTACTGAAACAGTTCTCTCTCATGGCTAATGATTTTTTTTTTAAAAAAAGCATACTTGACCCAATTTTCATGCGCATTAACTATAACTTCGGCGATTTTTGTCTCTTCATGTTGATTTATCAGAAATTACCAGCGTTAGCTGAATCGTGCTTCCTGTATAGAAGCCTATCCATAAAACATGGTGAGAATCACTTCATAAGAAATAAGAGAACTACAGTTGGTTGATAAAATTCTTTTTCTTCTGTATAAACTGCGGTCGGGTGATCAAGTGGCTAGCTCTCTGCCCTTTGGTATCCCAAGCTTCAGATTCGAATCCTGGCGGTGACATGGATGTTTGTGAGCGGTTCGGAATTCACTTTAAACTGTAGGTCCCAGTCTATTTAGCCCTCGTGCACACAAGATAACCGTAGAGCGACAAACCAAACCAATCTATATAAACTAGAAAATTAACTTGCCATTTGAAATCTATCAAAACATCAGCTGGAAGCAGTGGCGGTCTGATGGTCAATTGGCTAGCGTTCTATACATAGGCTTCTGATTAGAGTCCTGGCGGTGCCACAGATGTTTATAGGAATTCATTTTAAGCCGTAGGTCCAGGTTCCATATGACTGTAAGAGCGTCACGGAGCAAAGTCAGACTTCTCCTCTACATCATTCCCAAACTGTAAAGGGACAACTCAGCTCTAGGCATAATGATGTGATGTCGTGTAGCAGGAGTAGTGGTTTGGAATCCACGGTATAAATAGCCTGAAGTGTGCAAAAAATGACATTGGAGCGACAAGCCAAATCAAACCACTAAACCCAGTTACTTAAAATTTTTGCTTATTGCATTTTCTACTTCTCTCTTCAATTTTCTATTGTAATATAGCAGTCTAACACGGCAAATCATGGAAAAAAAATGCCTAATTTTAGAGTCAAAACCCAATAGAAAAGTAGAATTTCAATATAGTGATAGTGTTACAATAGTGATTTCAATAGTGTTATAATAGTCAACAATAGTGATTTCAATAGTGTTACAATAGTCAACAATAGTGTTACCAATAGTCAACAATAGTGTTACAATAGTCAACAATAGTGTTACCAATAGTCAACAATAGTGTTACAATAGTCAACAATAGTGATTGTGTTACAATTTCCCGATAGTGTTACAATAATAGAAACGATCCAAAAAGAATAAACAGACGGCCAGAAAAGACCGTCTTTAGGTTTTTCGACTTTAGGTTTTACCAGAAAGAATAAATACAAAGGTAATTTTAGATTTTTCTAACCTAAATTATAACATTAGAATCCACTTTAAACCGTAGGTCCCAGTGTAACATGACTCTACTGCGTTGGGCGTAGGACTGACAACCCGACCCCGTAAAATAAAACCATCTCTTGTTCGCAGACGGCCTTGGTCCACCATGGCGCTGTTGCGCCACTGATGATGAAATTATAACATGAGGTCTTCATGGCCGAGTGACTGGCGCTCGGTGCCACAGGTTTCGAGTTCGAGTCCCGGAGGTGCCATGGATGTTTGTAGTGGTTCGGAATCCACTTTAAACCATAGGTCCAGTTCTTATATGACTGTAGAACGTTAGGCGTAAGGCTGGCAACACTACCCTGTAAAAAGAAGAAGAAAAAAAAAACATCTTGTGTTTCGGAATCTGCTAGTAGGCACACGGTTTTGCCCCATCATGGGGTTGCTGCGGCAATTATGATGATGATGTTGAAATTATAATATATATTAGGTTGGGGAAAAAGAAATCCATTATTTTTTCGATAGATGGCTGTAGTGATCGATATCACGTAAAATATCAATTAAACAATTTCAGATTTATGCTCGTTAGAAAGGTGGCACTTCGTGCTAAAATAATTCTTCTTCTGTTTTTTGTTTGGTCCATTCAGTTGGGAGTTACAGGGTGTTAAAAATGGAAGTGAACAAAGAGAAAATTCGGTACATTTTACAGTTTTTCTTTGACAAAGGCGAAAATGCAAGCCAGGCGGCTAAAATTGTGAATGGTGTTTATGGTTCCAATACTGTAACAGCCAATTATGTGCAATTTTGGTTTCGTAGATTCCGTTCAGGAATTTTTGATGTTAAAGATGCACCTCGCACAGGTAGGCCGGTCGTCGAAAATGTCGATAAAATCGGAGAAATGATCGAAGTTGACCGGCATGTTAGCAGTCGTAACATCGTCCAGGAGCTAAAAATCGACCATAAAACAGTTTTAAGCCATTTACACAAAGCTGGATTCAAAAAGAAGCTCGATGTTTGGGTGCCACATGAATTAACAGAAAAAAACATGATGGATCGAATTTCCATCTGCGAAGCCTTGGCCAAACGGAATGAGATAGACCCATTTCTTAAACGGATGGTGACTGGAGATGAGAAATGGATCACATACGATAACCCTGTGCGAAAACGATCGTGGTCAAAGAGCGGTGAAGCACCTCAAACGGTGGCCAAACCAGGACTAACGGCCAGGAAGGTTCTGTTATGCATTTGGTGGGACTGGAAGGGGATTATTAATTATGAGTTGCTTCCATATGGCCAAACGCTAAATTCTGATCTCTACTGTCAACAACTGGACCGTTTGAAGATAGCGATTGACCAGAAACGGCCAGAATTGGCCAACAGGAGAGGTGTCGTGTTCCACCAGGACAACGCTAGGCCACACACATCTACAGTGACTCGCCAGAAACTTCGGGAGCTTGGTTGGGAAGTTTTAATGCATCCGCCATACAGTCCGGACTTGGCACCAAGCGATTATCATCTTTTTCTTGCATTGCAAAATTTCTTTAATGATTAAAAATTGGCATCTAGGGAGGATTGTGAAAATCGACTACTAGAGTTTTTTGCAAATAGAGACCAGGACTTCTATGAGAGAGGCATTATGAAGTTACCTCTAAAATGGCAACAAATCATTCAACAAAACGATGCATATTTGACCCAAATCGGACAATCCGAAGCATGTTAAATAAAGTCCTGAAGTTCATATAAAAATAATGGATTTCTTTTTCCCCAACCTAATATTTATCATAATAGTCCTACAACAGTCATTACTGTGCATATTTCTTGTAATTGTTTTTGTACGTAGAATTACTATAAATTTTATGTGTAAATAAATATTTCTGATAGAAAGTATGATAGGTAGTAGCAATTATTCCTCTGTGCAAAAATTGCTTTTGCAAAAATATAAGTAACCACTTTAGTTACTGTACAATGTTTCCTTCTTGCATTATGTTACAAAAGATTGCTTCGTTATTATCAAAGTCCAAGTTTAAAATTGCAAACCATATGATGTTGATTTATTAGCCTAAATTAAATATGCTGTCATATGAAACGCAAAAACTTATTTATTCATTAGCATATTTATCTCTTCCCTGCAATACTAGTGACAGTAAAATGTATTAATAGGAGCTTCATGGAAATCAAACTCTTGTTTAAGAACTTATTAGAATAATGATTTTAGCAGAAAATTGGTTTACCAGAAAAGGAATTTAGATTATTTTTTTTTTTTTTTTTGAAAACCAGCAATTCAGCAGACTGCTGGGTTTTTTTACGTATTTCAACCAAAAAACAAACAAAGCTAGCCAATTGCTCCAAGTCGGAAAAAACAAACAAAGCTAGCCAATTGCTCCAAGTCGGACTTATCTGATTGTAACAAAATTTCACATGCAAATATCTTTTCATCTAATATGCAATTCCTTAAATTTTGGTGACCACTAAATAAATAATCGTAGCTCCAGAGCAGTTTAGCATTCTTATGATATTATATATGTATATAAAGAAAAGAGAAAGAGAGAAATTCCTTATCTAGTGTAGTAGTTCTCAAAGGATGCGCCTTAGAAGATTTATATGAGTGCGCCCTGTGGTATTCACAGAAATAAGTACCTAGATAAGAAAATAAATGTAGTTCCTCTTTTTCTTGCCAGATTTCCTATTCAAAGGCAGCTTTTATTACAAATAACTATCATTGTTTGATTTTTTTTTTCTTTTTCTTCACATTAAAAGTCGCCAAACTATGATAATGCACCAAAGAAAATTTCCGGGAAACTAAGAGCGCCAACTTCCATGGTTGGCTACTAGGAACGTTATCGCCTATGTGATGTTCAACGATAAGAAAATTTCCATTGTAGCCTCTGAGTTTCCGCCGTCTGTAAGTTGCAGTCTGTGGAGTTGTCTGGATGCAGGTGTCAGGATATAAAAATAGGATCCATTAATAGCGGATGCTTATTTCTCAGAATTTTTAATAATTATTAGTAGGTTTTTAAAATAGCGCCAACTTCAAAAAGTTTGGCATCATCGGTTTGGCTCATAATTTCTAAATGGATTCCTTTGATTCTAATC
Source organism: Caerostris darwini (assembly GCA_021605075.1). Lineage (NCBI taxonomy): Eukaryota > Metazoa > Arthropoda > Arachnida > Araneae > Araneidae > Caerostris > Caerostris darwini. Next base: position 196,978 of record BPLQ01015627.1, read on the forward strand.
AGACATCCAATGCTTCGCATATGGGTTCACGCACAATACGAACATTGCCACCATTTAAAAGTCAATACGTATTTCTGATAGAGGAAACAGAGTGGTTAAATATAAAAAGCACTTTATATTTGTGTCAGAAGAAAGTTTCCATTCTACATTGCTGGCAAGATTAATTCGCAATAGCAATGTCCAAAACGTAATGTCCAAAAAGTAGCCGTAATTCTTCAAATAAATTATACTCAGTACTCCTATCTAAAATATGCCCATCTCGAAATTTTCCTGCGCAGTTACAGAAAGCTTATTTTCGGCCACGCATTCAATAACGTTTAAAGGAAACAACTGAACTAATTTGTATATCATATCCTGATGCTGCATTATCTTTTAAGTATCTTGCGTAATTTTTATATGAATTTACATATTGTGGCCATATAAAGGCAGTTTATCAACTTTTCCTTAATTTTTGGAAACTAGTATATACATATATATCTGGCGCTCGGTGCCACGGTTTTCGGGTTTGAGATCTGGCGGTGCCACGCATGTTTGTAATGGTTCGGGATCCACTTTTAGAGCAAGTCCTGGTCTAATATGACTGTATAGCATAGGGCACAGGACTGACAACCTTACCCTGTAAAAAGAAACATTTCCTGCCTCAAAATCACCAGTAGGCAGACTGCCTTGGTCCACCATGGAGGTGTTGCTCTAATGAAGAAGAAGAAGAAGTATATATATATATATATACATATATAATAATAATAATTCGTCTAAAATGCAAATAAATATTTGTTTTTATCCTAGTAAAGAAACAATATTATTTGATTTACCAAAGTGATAAATTAAATAAACCTGATTGAATTTTAAGGACAAGTTTCTTACAAAGCAAACAATTATTTTTTACTACAATTGGGAGACAAAACTTGCACATTGCCGATTGATCTATCCATGGCACCGCCGGTGGCTCGAACCCGAAACCTGCGGCAATTAGAGCCAGAGCACTAGTCACTCGGCCTTCAAGTCCCTATTACTCTTTTAAAATCAGTAATTTAGCAATAATTAAAATGATAAAACAACTTATTTCATAATTATTTACTTTATGTAAAACAAATTCCTCATACAAATTTTACTTAACTACTTCTAATTGTTTATAATATGTTGCGAAATCAAGAGAAAGTCACCAGTAACTTCTTTTACTATTCGAACTTTATACAACAAATCTTGACCGTCTCGTGTCCCCCTTTCGCTTTACCTACTTGCAACCAACAGAAAAGTTTTTCTAGAAGGAAAATTAATGTTATTGCTTTCGCAGTTACGAAACAAACGATTAGAGCAATTAAACTGAGAACGGATGGAAACAAAAGTTGAGCTGTCAGAAAAGAAACGGAGACAATAGATTACAGTTACTTTCGTTGCGAAAACTAACGGGATAAATGATGACATAAACAGGGTAAACACACCTGGACCTATTGCTTATTTAGTTCATGAACTAACAATTAAATTTTTCAATGCATACACAATACGTTTTAAATCGTTAATTCCATTTGTAATAAACACAGGCAGTTCGCAATTGAAAAGACAAAAACAATTTTTTTTTTTTTTTTAGAGTATTTCTGTTATAAACAGAGAAATTTATGTATTTCTTGATTTGTTTCATATCTTTTTAATTTTTTTCTCATATTAACTTAACATATTTGTATATTTATTTAATTTAGATGATATATTCATGTGGCCGAGTGACTAGCGCTCGGTGCAAGAGGCCTCGGGTTCGAATCCTGGCAGTGCCATTGATTTTGAGGTGGTCTGAAATCCACTTTAAACCGTAGGTCCCGGTCTAACATGACTACTACTGCTGCTACACCACATCACATCACTGTGCCTAGAGCTGAGTTGCCCCTTTATAGCTTGAGAATGATGTGGGTGAGAAGTCTGATTGGGCTGTGTGACACTCTACGGTCATGTGAGACTGGAACCTACGGCTTAAAGTTGATTCTGAACCACTACAAACATCCAACACACTGCCGGGATTCGAACCCGAAACTTGTGGTACCGAGCGCCAGAGCGCCAGCCACTCGGCCATCAGGCCTCACGGTCTAACGTGACTGTGGAGCCTTGGCCATAGGGCTGACAACACTACCCCGTAAAAAGAAAACATTTCTCTTCTCGAAATCTGTCAGTAGGTAGACGGCTTTGGCTTACCATGGGGCTGTTGCGCCACTGATGATGATGATGATCAATTAATGATCAACATTAAAATTGTCTGTTGTTACTGAAAGGATGCATAGAGGCTTAAGGGATAGAGCTTACAGTTTCCAAACAGAATGGGCTCCTTTTTGGAATCCTACAAGTGATACCTAATAGAAAATTCAAGTATCAATATTGGGAATGGACATAATAAATTTGAAGGCAGGAAAGTCTCTGCTGTGAATTCAACGAAGAGAGTTCAGACCCCAAATACCAGCTCTGGGGAAATTTTCTTTAAAGTTGCAATAAAGGCGGTGTAGCGAAATAGGCCTAAAGTGGATCTTGATAACGCTGAATCTGCTGTATGTCACTTCTGGTGAAGTATCCTCATTTAAGTTGCTTATATTTAAATTTACCTGTATAACAAAATAACAAAAGCATTAGTAAGTAAATAATTAAATAAAAATATACAAAAATTAAAATGAAAAATTGTGTAGAAAAAATAGAATCATATGTAAAGAATGGATACGTTTATTTTAATTCAAAGGGGCTTTAATCAATTATTAACATATACATTAACTACAAATTTATTTACGTTATCTTTAAACAAACAAATCTATAATTGTCCTTCTTTTAAACGTTATTATCTACCTCATTATTCTCCTACATTTTAGAAATTTATTAAGACTTTATGTAGTTAATCTTTTTCGTGATCTGCAAATTTTTCTACAGATATAATAATTTGTAGATAGCATTTTCACGTAACTTGATTGATTCTTTCACCAATGTATTGAATTGAGAATTAAGATAAAGTACAAAAAAAAAAAATTTTTTTTTTTTTTGTCGTCAATATTAATAATAAAGTGTGAATCGTCTGAAAGCTGGCAAAGAACGTTTTAATAATAATGATATTTATTTTTTTGCGCTAAAATAAAAATCACTATTACTAAAGCGTTCTGTGGTTAGTATTCTAAGTTTTATTATTATGCGGTAATTCTAAGTTTTATTATTATGTAGTAATACAAACTTTTATTATTCTGTGGTAATTCTAAGTTTTATTATTCTGAAATAAAATATATAGGACTTTCTAGATATTTCATTATCATCGGCTCAAAAGCCCCATGATGATGACGAAATGCGGGGCCAAGGCCGCCTTCCTACTAGCAGATTTCCAGACCAGATATTTTTCTTTTTATGGGATAGATTTGCCAGCCCTACTACGTCCAACGCTTTACAGTTATATTAGACCGAGACCTACGGTTTAAAGTGGATTCCAAACCACTACAAACACCCATGGCATCGCCGAGACTCGAATCCTGCGGCACCAAACGCCAGAGCGCTACTTCCTCTTCCATTCTTGATATTTAATATCATTTAATTTATTGAAAATTAAATGGTTCGCGGAATAACTAAAATAATAAATCCTTTTTTTTTTCTTCTTCTAATGCAGATGGCAAACGCTTTAGACACTTAGTCTGGGATGCCTTAAGGCAAGCTCTGCACAAACGTTATTCACTTTGCATTACCCAGGGGGCGCGCGTAACTTGAAGATAAGCCACGGATGCGGAGTAACAATGCCCCCGCAACGCTCTTCGATCATATTCGACCGGGAACTACGGTTTAAAGTGGATTCCGAACCACTACAACATCCATGGCACCACCGGGACTCGAACCCGAAACCTGTGGTACCGAGCGCCAGAGCGCTAGCCACTCGGCCATTCAGGCCCATAATAAATCCTTTGACAGTTAGGTTTTAAAAAGGATGATGTTCTGATGATTAAAAATACATTTAATTAATATCTAAACTTTAATTAACATACAGTGAGATGATAGAAAATCTCAATAAAAGATAAAGCTATTTAGTAGTTTTCTGATTGAATATCAGCTTTCATCTTATTATTCACACATAACTAGCGTTCGTTTGGATTTGCCTGATTCGAGTAAAAGAGAATTAAGTCTAATTCTACATTTCAGATGTTTATTTTACTAGCAAGAAATAATGACATTGCGAAAATTAGGTCAAAAGAATTTAAATAAATAAACAACTTGAATACTTCTCATTTAATTTTATTTTGTCTGGCGGAATTTTGAAGATTCCTATTCATCCTGAATAAAAAAAAAAAAGCAATCGATAAAGTTACGCTTGAATAATCAAATAGGAATGAGTTAGACGAGAACCGGAATCAGTCACTACTGTAATAGATTCAAGAACGAATAAAACAAATAACAATTGCGTAACAAATGTGATGTATGAATATCTGCTTATTCAAATTTCTACTATAAACTATGCATAAAATATTATTTGTTGCATTGTTTCCGAAAGCTGGGGGGTCTTTGGTCTGTGGTTGCTCACCACTAGAACGATAGATATGTAGCAGGTTCAGCGTTACCTAGGGTGCACCCTGTAAGGTTAGCTAAATTACACACTAATTTTTACTAACGTACTTTTGAACTCTTTTCTCCAGGGATGACATAAGAAGGGAGGATAGCTCGTAACCTTTTCGTTATCTTTTCAAGACTCACTGGAGGACTTTCCGGTTTACAAATTTATTGTACCACTTCCCAATCTAGATGCTGACACTTTCGGTTTTGTTTCAGCACGATTTTCATCCTTCCAAGTTCTCTTAATTTGGATATCCTATACGCTATGCACTATGACTTTCTGATACTATTTCATCATCATCATCATCATCAGTAGCGCAACAGCCCCACGGTGGGCCAATGCCGTCTGCCTATTGTCAGATTTCGAGACAGGACATGTTTTATTTTTATGGCATAAGGTTTGTCAACCCGACGCTCTACAGTCATATTAGACCCGGACTGAATGGCTCTGGCACTCGATGCTACAGGATTCGCGTTCGAGTCCCGGCGGTGCCATGGATGTTTGTAGTGGATCGGAATCCACGTTAAGCCTGTAGGTTCCTGTCTCATATGACTGTAGAGCGTCACATCAGACATCTCACTTGCATCATTCACAAACTGTATAGGGGCAATTCAGCTCTAGGCACAGTAATGTGGTGCGGTGTAGTAGTAGTAGTCATATTAGACTGGGACCTACGGTGTAAAGTGAATTCCGAACCACTACATACATGCATGATACCGCCGGGACTCGAACCTGAAACCTGTGGCACCAAGAGCCAGAGTGCTAGTTAGTCGGCCATCAGGTCCCCTGGTCCTACTTAAATGCTTAAATCAAATTTTTTTTTAAAGAAATATATTAATGAAAACTCCTTGTCTCGTAATTAGAAGATGTTATAAGCTAAAGATACTTAATATGACCATAAAAATTACCTCAATAATACTTTATAAATATGTTAAACAGAATGGTGTCTGTTTTATCTGCAGCTTCTTGTACTTAGATGTACTTGGAACATTCTGAGATTAAGAAATGCATCATTGGGCGCGGTCAGTACTTGGGTGGGTGACCACCTGGGAACACTGCGTGCCGTTGGCAAATTTGGGATCTGAATGGCCGAGTATCTAGCGCTCTGGCGCTCGGTGCCACAGGTTTCGGGTTTGAATCCCGGCGGTGCCATGGATGTTTGTAGTGGTTCGGAATCCACTTTAAGCTGTAGGTCCCGGTCTTCTATGACTGTAAGAGCGTCACGGAGCAAAAGTCAGGCTTCTACCTACGGGTGCTCCAATCACAACAGAAGCTGCTTCCCTCCCCTTCAATCATGAGTACGTATGGGCTCGTGGGCTTGGCCAGCCAAGTGGGATAAGAAACAACAAACAACAACAGAAACAAACAGTCACAAGTTAATGATACAGTTCTTATCGTTTAATACAAGCATACCAAATATATTTCACAGAGGAGTTGATGCTTAAATGCGTAATAAATGACTCACGATCTTATGTAATATTAATGTAATTTCTTTAATAGCTTTTATCAAAGTCTATTTAAAGAGTAAAGTTCTAGCTATGAGGTTACGATGCGCGAATTACCAGTTTATTATTACTTTGTTTTTAGTGCAGAATTAATATATACATACATACATATATTCATTCATATTATATATTTAATATAATATGCCTCCATATTGTAAAAACTACCAAAGCAGTAAATTTTATGATTGTTGAGCCAATATTTGCATTAATAACAATATGATATTTTTTTTTGCAGAACTCACAGTCCACCCTCTTCAGAAGAAAGAAGAAATATCTCCAAAAGCTCCACGACCACGTCGTTCAATAACCTCAAGTAAGTTTGGGGAATATAAAATATATATTTTATAATACCATAGTACCATTAACAAATGACCGACAGTCTTAACGATTAAAACGGGCATTTGTATGAACCAAGAACAAAGAGACACTCATGGTAAGAAACTCCGGGGGTGCAGTGTAACGGGACGAAGTTGGAAGCCACCCCACGAAATAAGACTCGAAATTTTCTCATTGCGAATGCCGTGACCCGAACTAAGCATCGGAAAAAATTTGCAACAAAAGCCTATCCAGTGCAGTTAGATCAATTAGAATAATAATGCGCGCTAGGAGAATTATTCGGTTTCCGGAACTGCCTGCCTTCGTCTATTTATTATTCATTTACTTTTTCTTCTGGTGGTGGTGCATCTACGGGTGGCAAACTGCAGCAGCAGCAGCAGCAGGAACGAGTCCTCCGATCAGTAGGCTTCAGGGTCAAGCTACTACAATGGCAGCAGCAATTGAGGCTACTACTGCAGAGAGTTCATTGACTTGGCTTGACCAAGTTTCATGCGCAGAGCACCGTTTCAATTCTCTCTTTTGTTTTGTGCTGCTGCTGCTTTTGTTTGTGCGTTTCTTTTTTCTTTTATTAATATTATTCAAGGTGTTCACGGAGTCACGTGAGTCAGCGGTGTGGTGCGTACGTTATTCCGCCCATCTTTTAGAGTTGCGCCATCTGGGGAGGAGAGCCCGAAACGTGACTCGGAGCGTTTAACGGGGAATCAGAAGGAATGAATATTTTTAGGTGATTTTTTTTTTCTTCCTTTCGATAGTTGAGACAAATGCTTTTTTAAAAATAACCAATTTAAAAATACTTTCAAAAGTAAAGATACGTCATTTGGTATATATATTTATAAAGAAATGTTTGAACAAGTGGTATGTTTGTAGTGATACATGTAATGATTAAAATTACATTGTATTAAAATGATTTAATGATTTAAATTACATTGATTACATCTGTAAATGATTAAAATTTAAATGTTTTATTTTAAAATATTTTATGAAATAAAAGAAAACTGAAGACACTTGTAAACTTGATAAACTCAAATCACTTGTTGTATGGAAAAAAAAAATTTCAATTTAGAATTTGAATTTAGATAAAATATATAGCAATAAAATAAATATATAATATATATATATTTAAGATTTACTATAAAAAACATATTCACAGAAATCAAAAATTAAATTAAATACATCGAAAAATAATTTATCATCACACTAATATCGATAACACTCACAATTTTGGAGGGGTTTTTTTTTTTTCATTCCTTTCCTTGTTGTTTTGGAGTTCAAAAAAGTTCGACCTTCTTCAAAGCTTCTAATATGCTTTTGAAGTATTGAAAATTATTTTGAAATATTAAATTAATCATTAGAGTAATCAAAGCGATTATTTAATAATGCAATTACTATTGAAATCTTTTAAATACCAAAATACTTCTTCTTCTTTACTGGCATTACAACCTTGTATCTGTGTCGCTCCAATGTCAATCTCTTCCAGTTAATAATTTTCAGTTGTCTAAGATCAATCCACCTTTCCCTTGGTCTTCCTATTGTGAACAATTTACATAAGATAATCCATTTAAGGATGTTTCCCTCATTTCTGCGATGTACATGCCCGAGGCAGCGGATTCCTTGTGATTGAATGTATCTCACAATGTCTCTGTTGTTAATTAGGTGTTCAATTTCTTTGTTCGGTCTCCTAATCCATATGTTATTGTCAACTCTTTTTGTCGAAAATTTTCCTCTCAAAGGCCCTGATGTTCTCAGCGTTTAATGTCCACGTTTCTCCAGCATACGTGACAATCGGTCTTATTAAAGTCTTATAACAAAATACTACTTAATTTAATAATTTAACAGATTGTATAAGCAATTTTCACACATAAAATATAATCAAGTAGTATAATTAGAGCAAATACGATACATTTATAAAATAATTACGATGTCGATTTAAAAATGGGACTGATCAATGTAAAAAAAAAAAAAAAAAAGCCGATGAGAATTATGACGTGAGAAAAATGTCAAACAAATTTACAAAGTATCACTAATAATTATTCTTACGAATGAGTGAATTCATTTTTCTTTTTTTCCTGTTAAAGAATTTTGTTGTTTCATTCTAATATTTCCGGTTTTAACGGTGGAAAAGTATTTTTATTGTATCATCATATCCTATTGGGTATTGGAATGTGTAAATTAAAAATTCAGGTGTCGAAATTTTGGTTTGATCATACTAATTATGTGATCGTAAATGCATGAAACAACAGGATTTAAAAAAATATACGTGATTGCATCCTGGTTATAATAGCATTTATCTGTATTGAAACAAAACATTCTTTAAAATAAATTTTAAGTAGTAAGTAAACGTATGCTTTAACTTCTATCTGCCAGTATTAGATTTTAAACTAATTTGTTATAAATAAAATTTATTATGGCATAATTGACTATAAAGGTGTACTTGAGGCGTAATAAATTTTCTCTCAATTTTTTGTGAATTAGCTGTGGTAATAAACAATAACAATGAAATGTTATATTAAATGTTAAAATTTATGAAGATAAGTTATTTTAATATAATGATTATGAAGTTATTTTAATAAAATTATTTAAAACTGTTATATTACAAATGTTAGTACAATCATTCAATTTCCAAATTAAAAAGGGATTGCATTAAAAAGTTTCTTAGGATTGACTTATTTTAAAGATTGGGTATTTCACTAATTAGAGTTGACAATAATATATGGATTAGAAGATCAAACAAAGAAATTGAGCACCTAATTAAAAACAGAGACATTGTGAGATACATCAAATCCCAAATAATCCGCTGGCTCGGACATGTACATCGCAGAGATGAGGGAACATCATTAAATGGATTACGTTATGTAAATTGTTCAACAATAGGAAGACTAAGGGAAAGGTGGATTGATAGTGTTGAAAAGAATCTTAGACTACTGAAAATTATTAACTGGAAGAGATTGACACTGGAGCGAGACCTGTTGTGTTGGAGGCTCAAGGCTGTAATGCCACTAAAAGAAGAAGATTTCTCTAATTTAAATCCCTCTTTCTTTACCTCTTTCATTATTGCACTATGTACTAGATCAGATTTACGACTTTTTTGTCGTATTTTGTCTCAGTCCACAATTACTGGTGGAAACCCGAAAATTTCTCCTTTCAAGCCTGCTGTGAGTCACTGTTTTTTTTACGTGCGTCAAACCAGTACTTATAACCATCACTTCTTAAAACGGTTGGGCGACCAACCTTGTTAAAGTGTATTCTTCGCTTACTATCTCTTCCGTCTCTCCAAATAGTAAAATTGTATGAAGTTATCATATTTGTATCTTTATTTCACATGCGTGTGTCCCATCCTGGTACAATTTTCGCGACCACTCCTTGCTCCCATGCCACTGAACTCTGAATGAAAATTGTCTCCTCTTCTTCTCACACGAATTTAAAATGAATGACAGGACAATGATAAAATAAAGAGAATATAATCCTTTCGTTGGCTAGATAAATGCCCAAAAGAACGGAAATTGTAAATCAGCGTCTCGAACGATATCCATCTTTTGGTGTTCTATGCAGAATAGACACCCACGCTTTTTCTTCCGTAAGCAATTGAGGGAAATTTAATTATGGTGAAGGGAAAAAATTCAAGGAAAGGGGAAATTTCCAATTTGATACAGCATTTCGATTCTCGAATTTATTACAACTTTTCGACTCTCATATTTATCAAATTTATCAAAATACAAGTGTCATGAATTGTATTACAAAAGTTGAACATACTTTTTTGATGTTGGCATGGTTGTGAATTTCACTTTATCAGATATGAATCTGTTTTATAGCTCATTTGCCATAGCGATCTTGAATATATATAATAATACGTGTTGCATGTGTTTTTAAAACAGCGCTGTATCCTGTTTTGAAAAGATTATATTTATAGTAATTTATGTTCGATAGGTAGTATTGTTCCTCAAATATAAAGTACTATATATGTTTGTCATGGACCTGATGATGGGCGAGTGTCTAGCGTTCTGTTTCACGGTGCCATGGGTTCGAGTCTCGGTGACGCCATGGATGTTTGTAGTGGTTAGGAATCCACTTTAAGCCGTAGGTCCCGTTCTCATATGATCGCAGAGCGTTGTGTTGAGGTTTAGTCAGTCTTCAGCCCTCGTATTTCCCCGCTAAAGTGAAGCTGCGTATAACACTTAGCCATGGACCAGTCACGGCTACGGGGTCTCCTGGACCTGGTGTAGGCTTTCCTGCTTCAGGAGGATTAGTAACAACAACAACATTTATTAACAAAAATTATTTATTGTACATCTATCTCATTATTTATAGATGCGTATTGTATTATTATATTCATGGATTTGTATACATTATTCATTGTTCCTACAATGAATAACAGATATAGCTTAGATATTATTACTTTTTAAAACTATTTAAAAGCAGCAATATTGCAAAGTTCATTTTTAATTTATTATGCTTCCACTTATAAAATTCATCATTATCCGGTCTCATATGACTGTTAGAGATTGATGGAGCCAAGTCAGACTTCTTTTGGGTGCTCCATTACAACAGAAACTACTGACTTCCTTTCCTTTTAACCATGTGTCCCATACAGGTTCATGGGCTTGGTCCAGATGACTGCTGAGTGGGATAAGTAACAACAACAACAACACCATATGTTTGCCATTGCATTTAAAAATGTCATTCTTGTTTATCACCACATAAATAAAGAAATCAACAGCCAAATATTTTACTACATCTACATTATTTACTATACCAAACTTTTGTCAGCAATCTCATAAAATTAAAAACGAAATCTTTAAAATCAACTCTCATAAAACAATTTTTTTTTAATTGTCAGATCCAGTGGCACCTAAACAAACAGTTATTGGTTGCAGCCACTGGCTGTTTTGTTCATAAATAATGACTTCATTTCTACACCCAGCTCACGTTCCTTTTACAATGGTCGTCAAGAAAGAACAAAAAAAAAAAAAAAAAAAAAAAAAAAAAAAAGAGTTATGCTCTTTCGAACTTCTACTGTTGAAAAGCCATGTTTCCTGCTACAGCCTACTGGAATGGGCTTTTGCCGTTCTTCCATTGTTTTCGGCAGTGAGCATTTTTGTGTAACCTCAGCATGGGAATGTTTGTTCCCCTTTCTCTTTCGACCCACACGTGTGGCAGTAGTATTTGTGCAACTCTGCTCATGATCTCTGCGTCCGCCGCACACTTAAATGAGGTCAATATAAGAAAACTGTGCTTCGCAACCTTTTCTGTTTGACTTTGAAAAAGGAAGTGTTGTGGATGATTTTTTTTCTTTTCTTTTTGCTTTTTGAAAAAGGAAAGTTGTCCCAGCCTGATATTTTTTTTTTTTTTTTTGTCTTATATTGATTGCCGTTCTACTTTGAGACCTTTTATTCCTAGCTATTAGAATTAGGTAACATGCACTTTAAAAAAAAAAAAAAGAATACTAAAGTGTAATGGAAATGACCTCTCTAGAAATCTGATAAGTAGGCCTTCTTAATTTTTTTTTAATGGAATCAATATATATAGTACCAAACGGTATTATCTTGTTAAAAAATTCTAAATGACAACAAAAATTTACTTTTCACCAACAATTTTTGATCTTTTGTTTTGATAGCGGCCTGATGGCCAATTAGCTAGCTCTCTGGCATTTGGTACCATAGGCTTCAGATTCCAATCGAATTTTGTGAGTGGTTCGGAATACACGTGAAACTGTAGGTTTCATTCTAATTAGCCCAAAGTGTGCACAAAATGACCGTAGAGAGACAAACTAATAAACTAATAAACATGATATAATTATAAAAAATAGGTCATATTAATAAAATTGCTTCTTTCTTTATTGTTGAGCATTAGTGGGCCTCATGTACCATTTATATATCCCACAAACAGCTTTGACAACGTTTTACCAACAAAAATTAGATGTATTCATTTAAGTATTCATAAATAGTGATTTCATATCAACAAGACTTTAAACAATACACTACTTAAAGTTATTTCCTTTCACAGAGTAATTTCATGACAAACATATTTGTGTATGTAATTGTATTAAAAAAAAAATTATCATAAAACAGAAATTTTTTAAAAAAATTCCTTATTAAAATACTTTTTTTGCTATAAAGACTGTAAAAAAAAAAAAAGAATATTTCAGTTTTTAATAAGTTCACTGTTTGTGTTACATAGAATTAGATATTTCAATCCGCGCCATCATTATCAATAGCAGGACAGTCCAGACAACCAAGGGGGCCAAGGCATTCCTTTGAAGAGATTTCGTACATTCACCTGGCTAGACCCAGGTACTCTGACCCCTGGTCCTGAAATTTTTAACCTTTTGACCAGCAAAATTGTTTTCAACAGCGTCTGACCATTGCAACCCCCCTTCTCTGTCTCCGTAGGTTTGCCACAACGAGCCTTTTTTACAGGGTTTAAAAATAATATGCCAAAGAATATTGAAATAATTTTGACAGTTATATTCAGATTACATAATAAGATTACACTTTGTTTTAATTGATTATTTAATAAAGTATGTTTAATTTTTTTCCTTATTGCAAAAATTATGTTAGTATTCTTTTCAATACTTGTTATAAAAGTATTAGTGAAAAATTCAATAAAAATTTTCTTAGAGAAATTAATCCATTTCTTTAGTAAAAATAAATTTATCTGCTTTCAGTTAAGATCCTTAAGAATGTAGTATAAGAATTAATATTCTTTTGAATACTTGTTATAAAAGTATTAGAAAAAAATTCAGTTGTAATTTATTTAGAGCAATTAACTTTTTTTTTTTTTTTGACAAGAATAAATTTATCTGCTTTCAGTTAGGATTCCTAAGAATTTATAGTATTCTTTTGAATACTTGTTATAAAAGAATTAGAGAAAAATTAATTAACAATTTACTTGGAGTAATTGACAAATTTCTTCGGTAAAAATAAATTTATCTGTTTTTATTTAAGATCTCTAAGAATGTATGGAAACATATCTGTATATAATAAAATTTACATTAATAAAATTATTAATGACAATAAACTTGAAAAACTTACATAAATGCTTCCATTTCAAATGTTAATACTTTTCATTTAGTAATACAATGAAACCTGCCTTGCATTTATTCGTCATTTCATAACATAAAGCATGCCACTGAATTACATTCTCGGTCATTAGCACTGATCTTGCAATACTCCTTCAATGCACACGAGTACATTGCTGTGATATTTATACACCTGATTAGCTTCTACACCTGATGAAATCCTTCTGCATCATTAAGGAGGCTGATTGAAATGGAAGCAATAAATTTATTATTATCAGTTAGACACGTCTTGAGATCATGAATTTTTTTTTTTCTTCCATGGATGTGAAATATTTCTTTTGATTCTCTGCCAATTTTAAAGCATGCAGAAAACTAGAAATAATTTCTTTTTTTATGAAGGAAAGAATTAAATGTAATTTTTTTTATGAAGGGAAAGAATTAATGTAATTTTTTTATGAAGGGGAAGAATTAATATAATTTTTTATGAAGGGGAAGAATTGATATAATTTTTTCATGAAGGGGAATAAGTAATGTAATTTTTTTATGAAGGGGAAGAATTAATGTAATTTTTTTTTCATGAAGGGGAAGAATTAATGCAATTTTTTTAAGAAGGAGAAGAATTAATGTAAATTTTTTTATGAAGAGGAAGAATTAATGTCCTACAACAACCAATGTACCAACAAGTTTTTTTAATTATAAACATTCATTGATTATTCCTTAAAATCACTGAATAAGAATTTTTTTAAATATACTAATTGTTTAATATAGTATATATGTTATAGTATATATATATATATATATATGAATGTATATTCGATGCACTAGTTTGCTACGTGATTAATTATATCACGTATATTGTATTAATATATAACTGTCTATAATTTTGTTAAAAAGATTGCAATTTAACTTAAATAAAATACTTATTTATTAATTATGGCCAAAATTGGTATTTGATGAAAGAAAACGACATCTTTTCGTTTTATACATTAAAATTTATTTTTCAATCAGATATGTTAATAAAATTTAATGAACAAAATAACTCAACGTATAAAGAAATCGATTTATTTATCTATCAATTATAAGATATCTATAATTTATTTATCTATATTATTATTTTTTCCACTTGCCAATCAAACAAGAATCAAAATTTCCTCACATCATTTTATTCTTATTTATAACTCTAGAAACTCGATTTTAACTTCAATTCACTACGTTAATAAACCAGTAAATAAAATTATTTTTCAGTGCATCTTATTATTCGTTCATTTTGTTGGTTTTTAGCAATGTTTTTTTTTCCCCCCCATTTATATATTAGAAATCATTAACTGTTTTTTTGAAAAAATATTTAATTCTTGGAAATTTTTTTAAAAACATTCAGAGATTATTTTAATTACGATTAATGTCATATAATGTTTTTGTTGTTAAATAATATATAATTTTCATTTACACGTTTTTTTTTTCTCCTTTAAAATCGATTTGACTGACCATTTCTTTACTTTTTTTTTTTTTTTTATCGTCATAAGAATCGTTTTGCTTTAAAATACGAATAGGTTTATGCATTTCAAACTAGAGAATTATTTTCATCGCGTTTTATATTCGACTCATTTATCGCCATCGTTTATGTGCTATCTTTATTTCATTTACTAAAATTGATTTAATCATTATAGAGCAGGAATTTTTTTAAACATTTTTATCATTATTCAAGCAGTTTCATATTGAAATTCCATTCAAAGACATCTTGAAATAAATATGATTCAATTCACTCTTGGCCATTCTTTTTTTGTCGCCAAAGTTTCCAAGATTAAATCTAAATAAATTATCAACTCTACATCCCACCTATTCGCCCAGATCCACCACCTATGAAATATCTTGCACCGGACATTTGCCCCAACCCTTGGATCCGATTGGGCAGAGAGCCTACGAAACAGTATATATCCAACAGCTGGGAGTCCCTATCCCCTCCCCCCCTTCCTTCCCCTGCTTTCCCCCCTCTCGCCGATCGCCAAAAGGATCCCTTGGCTGTCGCGTGGCTGCCTCACTCATTCGCCACTGTGCAAGAGAGGAGCTGTTTCTTCTTTTCTACCTTCCTCTGCTGCCACCACACTGCCGAGAGGTCCCTTTGTCCACTCCGGCTACTCTTCTGGAAATCGTTTGCGGAGAGAAAGAGTTCTTTTTTTTTCATTTAATAAAAAATCGTTTGGTTTTGTTCCCCTCCTAATCCAGGGGACTTGTTATTAGTTAGTGTTGGGAATTTTTTTTGTGAGTGTTGGTGTTTATTTTCTTGTAAAAAAGAAATATAGAAAATAATTGTGTTGCTAGATTTGCCATGCTTATATCGAAAGATTTGTTAGTGTTAGGACAACAGTGTCTGAGTCTGGGAATCATCGACAAAGAAAAAGAAGCTGCAAAAACCATGGAGTAAGTGATTTGACAATTTTTTTTTTTTTTTTTTTTTTGTTGAAGTAAATAAAAAAAGTAAGTAATAAAGTCAGTAAATACTTTTTAAGCAATTTTTTTGCTGTAAATTTTAGATAATTATCTGCAACAAGAAATTGTGAATAATAATAATAATAATAATAAAATGAACTTTTAATTTAGATTATATCTTTGATATAATTTGTTTCTAAAATTTTTTGTTATACTGATTCATTTTAAATTGATTTTATTATATCATACAAATATGTTGATTTTCTTTTGAAAAGGAAATTTGTTAATTTTTTTATTTGAGAAAATTTTGCTTAAAATTTGTTAATTTTTTTGTGAAAAATTGTTTAAATTCAGTTAACTTCATATGCAATCCGGTGTTTTTATTTAAAAATAAAAATTTATATAATAAACTGATAAATTGGTTACTAAAGATTTAAATTTGATAACTTAATTTTTTTGCAAAGGAAAAAAATATTTCTAAAAAAAATAAAATTTAACTAGAAATAATTATTTTACAAAAAATTTTAGAAGCATTTTGCTTAAATGAATATTTTTTAAATTAAAATTATTTTTAATTTTGAAAGAAATAGATCATTAATAAATTCTCTATTTAATAGTGAATAATGTTATAATTTTAAGTGAATATTCTTATAATTTTATGTGAATATTCTTATAATTTTTATCTTAAATAATTATTGAGAAATTCTTAAAAAAAAAAGGTGAATATTGTTATATTTATTTTTAAAGTGAATTTTGTTATAATTTTTATCGTAAATAATTATTATAATCAGTGCCAGTAATTAGTTTTCAATAAAAATAAAAACATACTTTTTTTAAAAAGCAATTAATTATTTTTATTTTACCCTATAATAGATTTTTAAGCCTTTCTGACCTCTTAAAAAATGTCAGCTTCTGAGATAAGATTAATTTAATATTATTAAACATAAATGAACTATGAGTCATTTGAATGCTAAGCCCAAAATAAACAATTGTATTATTTCTAAGACTTAATTTTTTTTTTTTTAATCACACATTACATACGAAACAATAATCCAAACCGAATTCTTGAGATTGCTACTCCAAACAAAAAAGGTTCACATGTGCTTTACTATAATAATAATAATAATACAGTGCCCCATTAACATAATTAAATTATGTTAATAGAACAAAGTATTAATATTCCCAGAATTCTGTGACATAATCCCAAACCGTATCGTTCCACGACTGACTGAGCATAGTGCCTTGTTCCGTTATAGCAAAGAAGGTTTTTCTTCTCTCACACGCTTTTCTACTACAAGTGCTGTGCGGGGAGAAAAACTTCAGACAGCAGGTTTATTAAAGATGTTTTTATTGCTCCGCAAGACGGAAGCAATGTTATGAAAGCATTTTCAGGAGTTACAATCATGCTGGAGATGCATCAATGGGTTTCAGAATAGTTCAGTTTTTTTTTTTTTTTATTTATTGGGACAAAATGCTTTTTGTTTGTTGTGAAAATAGATTCCAATTCGAGTCTACTTAACTGATTTTAGTTTATTTAAGTTTTTAATCATTATTTTTTAAGAATGTAATTCAAGTAAAATAAAATTTACCTTTATTTTGTTGTTCTGTATTATAAAAATTGAGTTTTTTATTTTTGTATAATATAATAAAAAAAAATAAATAAATGATCTCAGTATAATATACCTAGATCAGAAAAAAAGATAATTTATACATCATATAGTGAATTATATCTTATCATCATATAGTGCCAGTCTAAATTCTATGAATTAAAAGCTGAATACGCTTAGTTATTTAAGTGTATCATAATTTTTTTAAATGTAATTCAAATAAAAAATCAAAATTTACCTTTATTTGTTTGTTCTGTATTACAAAAATTACAATTTTTATTTATGTATAACATACCTAGATCAAAAAAAAAAATTCAATTTATCCATCATATAGCGATTATCAGTTTAAATTCAATGAATTGAAAGATGAATATGAGTAATTCTTTACATTATTTTCAAAGACTGTTATATGTACTCTAAAAATTTTAAACTCAAATATACAAATGTCTGAAATCTTAACCTTTTAATAGATAATTTTATTTTTACGTGGTATTTGTTACTTGTATATTAACTGTAGTATTTTTAAAAGCACAAAAAAAAGATATTTAAATGGTTTTTAAAAAATTATATCATGCTTTTGTTTGTTGTAAATATTACATTTAACATCACGTCGACTATGCAACGATATCACCATAAAACAGTATTTTTTTTTTTTGGAAAATTTTCATTATTAATTATCATCTCCATTTATTTTAGTTAATATCATTTATTAAAGTATAATTTCCTAATAAATTTTAAAATAAATTAATACGTCATAAGTGCCTTTCTTTTTTGCTGAAAAGGACTTATAAATTTCATAAATTATTCTACAAAAACTTAATTTAAAAAGCTAAAATTCAATTAAAACACACTAGAAGAAAAGACCTTTGTTTTGATTTTATTGTGGGTCAAAGAAATCATCTGTTTCCAAGTGAAAACACTAACGGTTAGCCTTATGACTAAAAGTAAACACCCATCGACGATATCAAGGTTAGATTTCATAAGATTATGCAGCTGGTGATAACATTTTCTGTAATACCTCAAAGCCAAACAAATTACCAAATCTACCCAAAAGCAACTTCAACGCGATAGAATTAATTGCTTTGAAAAATTGTAGCACACTATGAATAGCTCTGTCCAAGCGCGTCATAGTACTATTATCTTATCCATTTCTCACAGGCCTTCTTCATGATATATGAAACAGTGCAGCGATATAATATCTTATCATCATTTTTTTTTTTTTTTTTTTAAATCGCAAAACTTTTTATAGAAGAAACATGACCTTTTATCAATTATATAAGTTTTGACGAAAATCCTGTTTAAACCAACTTATTTGTGTCGAGGTCATCTAAATAAAAAAACAATGTTTAGATTTAAAGAAATCTTTATAAATTTCAAATCTTTCGTAAAATATGACGAAAAGTTTGTTATAAGAAATTTAAAAAGCTGATTTTTCTTAAAACATTATGTTGACTAATTTGACTTTCTGTTATAAATCATTGCAGATGTAATTGTGGTTATGGTGTTTGCAATTAAAAACAAAACTTAATTAAACGCAATAGAATTAAACAATTAAAACTGAGTAATATATAGTCAAACTCGAAAATTATGAATAATTATGGTAGCGAAAGAATGAATTAACTAAACATAGAAATGCTTAATTGGCATCACAAATTATCCATAATTGCGAATACATTTTTATATTTCATTTTATCTGTCACTGAAAGACTTTAATGGCAACTATCACAAATTCATTAATTCCATATTAGTTCATATTGTCTACAATAGTCTTAGAATTTAAATATTTATGCCATCTAAAATGTTCCACTTTAAAAGAATCATAATTTAATATTTAACATATCTAGTTTTTATCGGAAAACTGACATTTAACGATCTATATTTAAATATGAATTGAAGTATTTTTTCACATCTCCAACAATTTAATCGAGATATTATAAAATAATAAGTTAAAAAAAAAAATTTCATTTTGTATTTTAAAAAAAGGCAAGTAGATAGTAACCAGTTAGCGACTTAAATTAAAGAAAAAAAAGTAAAATCTTTTAAAAGTTGAATGACTGCCACTTTTTATCTCTCTTACTAACTCTATTACAGAAGCAAAGCATCTTAGTGAGAACAAGTCTGTAAATAAATAAATAAATAA
This sequence comes from Caerostris darwini, assembly GCA_021605075.1. Classification (NCBI taxonomy): domain Eukaryota; kingdom Metazoa; phylum Arthropoda; class Arachnida; order Araneae; family Araneidae; genus Caerostris; species Caerostris darwini. The sequence goes on from BPLQ01015627.1 coordinate 216,557, forward strand.
ATTCTTACGCTACGAGCGAGATAAAAAAATTTAATTCAATCAATGTCAAGGTTTTAGCGAAGCCTGATACTTGCGCCCTTGACCTGCTCGAAATACTTGACCACGAAGGACCCGAGAAGAGTCTCTCTTCTGTACATCGAAGTATCGATGACCGTGAGGCTTGCAGCCTTGACTAAGACTGCGATCGGGAAGTGAAAGGCCTGCATTATGATATAATCGTTGCATAATAAACTGGTAGCCGGCTAACGTTATTAAAAGGGTGACATTGGTACTTTGTACATAAACAAAGCTTAGTGTTAGCGATTGTGCTCCAGCTGTTTTGCTATTTTGAGTGTGTAGTGTTTGCTTTAGATTATTCATGCTATCAGTTGCCCTACACAAGTTTTGATTTTATTTGAAAAGAAAATGTTAACTTGTTCTTTGATAACTAACGGAAACACTCAGCTTTTAAGGCTTTTCCTTGCCTTGTTTGAAACATAGATAAAATTCAAAAATCCGTTAAAATACTCATAATTGAAATTATCTATTTTATATAATATTTTTATCAAAAATTCATATCGCTCAAAAACTTTGCGGACAGATATATATATTTGCATTTACTAACGGGCCTGAATGGTCAAGTGTCTGGTGCTCGGTGCAATGGATGTTTGTAGTGGTTCGGAATCCACTTTAAAACCGTAGGTCCGATTTAATATGATCGCAATCGATTTAATACGTCTTGAGGTTTAGTCAGTTTTCAACCCTCGTGGTTCCTCGCTTAAGTGAAGCTGCATATAACTCTTAGCCATAGACCAATAGTCTATGATGGTGTTTATTGGACCTGGTGTAGGCTTTCCTGCATCAGGGATATTAGTCTATACCTACTCTACCTACCAGTTCATTTTGTGAAAAATTGCAGTATTTTAGTCGGTCAATTATTCTACAATATGCAATACTTCTGCACAAATTAAGTATAATAGACATCGCTTAGATATTATTACTTTTTTAGACTATTTAAAATCAGCAATATTGCCAAGTTCACTTTTAATTTATTATGCTTCCACTTACTAGTATACAATTTTATCTTTTTTTTTCGACCATTACGTCCACTTCTAACTTAGTACCTGAACTATCTCATTTCGCCAGAATCGTGTCAATCGTATGCAACGCGCAGACGTGGTTATAAAATAAAATAAAACTATCCCATTCCTGATCCCTTTGACAGGGGAGAGGGACAAGGGAACCTTTCGGATCCCACTGTGTCAAGGCCGCTCTCTTCCGTCATACGACCGTCGTTTTTTTTTTAAACTTTTTTTTTTTATTATCTCAAGGCCACGGATTGCTGAAAAAAGGTAACAACGTCCGGAAAATGGTAAGTAAAGTAGCAGAATTTGTTTTTCATGGACCTTTTTTTTCTCTCTCTCTCTCTTTCTCTTCTTGCGATCAATTGACATGATGATATAAAGTTTCTTTCTTTGAAGCCAATCTGGTTTTGTAGCGGTTGCTACCACGCTTGGCAACTATAAGTCTCCCATGATATAGCTTCACTCAAGCATAAAGTATATCAATATTTTTCTTAGATAGTAGTAATATTTAATTATAAATTTTCATTGTGCATTTGATATAAATAGATGCTTTCTTACTACACAAGGTTCACGTAAGGTGGTTGGTAATTCTCTGTTATTTCCCAAAAATATATTATAAAAAATAGAGATTGTATGATAATAAAAAAAATAGAGAGCTTAAAAGTAAATTCCTGATTGCATTCCGATAAATAAATGTTACTAATAAATGGACCTTTTAGAGATTTTAAAGATCTAAAATAGTTTACAGATTGCAAAACGTAATTCTGAAAAATGTAAAATAGCGTAACATAAGAAGGAAAATGCCATTGACAATTCAATATCGAAAATTGATTTGTTTTCAAATCTGAAATCTAGCATTTTTATATGTCCTTTTACACGATTTGTTTAAATTGTTCCTACTATAACGTAACATAATAATAAGGAGAATGCCATTGACAAATCAATATTAAAAATTAATTTTTTTTTTTTTTTTTTTTAAAAGTCTGAAATCTAGCATTTTTATATTCTGTCCTTTGACAATTTGCTGTTTAAATTGTAACATAATAATAAGGAAAATGTCATTGACAATCTAATATCAAAAATTTATTTGTTTTTAAAGTTTGAAATCTAGCATTTTTATATTCTGTCTTTTTACATTATTTGGTTTTAAATTGTTCCTACTATGATTATAATATTTAAGACTCTTCTGAATAGCAAAATTCAGGTAAATAAATAAATATTCTCAATGACTTTATTTTAAATTCTATTTAAATTTAACTATTCATATATTTATCACATTCGTCACATCATATTATGTGTCATAATTAGTGTCTTTTATTTCACTCATAGTTAATTACAGCTGAACAAAACTTAATTAATGACATCTCCAAGCTCTTAAACATGTTGCTTTCTTTTTAAATAAAAGTGTTTAGATATCGAAATAAAACAATGTACACATAAAAATAAAAGAAATTTATTTGCTGGCTTAACACTTTGGTATAATTTACTGATGATAACATCCTTCTGGATTGTTGTTTTAGTTATTATACATAACATTCAATACTGGATCTCATTTCCTATGGGAAAAAATTGAGTAACAGCACGGTTATGATTACGCTTGAATAAATATTACTTAATATGGGGGCCCAGACAATGAAAAAAAAATAATAAAATAAAATTCGAGCATCCCATTTCATTACCGGCAGGCAGACATCACAACCTGATCTAGACAGTGATTTTTTTTCGAGCGAAAAGGGGGGTTAAGGAAGATTTCTGACAGTGAAACGAGGCGTGATTGTGAATAGGTGTTATGGGCGTACATGTGTTCGAAAAAGATGAGAGAGGGGAAGAAAGGATGTTCGGTATCCAAACTTTGTTGTAAGCGAACTGACATGTCACCACCTATATTTGATCACCGTGACATCTGCAGTGGGTTTTCATCCATTATGATTCTTGTTTTGCATCGTTATATTTGATACTTTCAAGGTCATCATTCGGTTTCGGTGACGCTGTCTTCGTCACACGTGCAGCGTTATTTCGGGCCCCTTTTCTCATGACAGCCCAATACCATATTAGTAGAACGCTGAATAACAGACGCTGAATGTTACAGTGTGCGTGGTTTTCAACCGCTTATTTGTTATGATTGTCATGGTGGAAGTATTTTTGTTCTGCTGAAAGGGTTAGTGGTTTCTTAAAGCGGTTGTTATAAGGGATGAGATAATTCGTAGGGATTTATTTCCTTTGTATTACTGAGTTTTGTTTAGCGTGAAAAGCGTTAGTTAATATTCCACTTTCTTTGAATACTCTAAAAATTTAATTAATTTTTTAAAACACCTTTGATGTTATATTTTGTTCACATAGTTCATAATGTTATTTTTTACATATATTTTTAAATTAAGAAAGAATAACGAAATAAATAAATAAAAATATCAAATATTTATTTGTCATAGAATCAAAAAAGTTACAATGACTTTGTGATACATAAAATTGAAGAAGTGTGATTCATAAATTATTATAATGTTTAATATAATTGTAAAAAAAATCCAGAAAAAATTAATTAAATCATTATTGAATTAAATAAATAAAATCGAATAAATGTAATAAATCAATAAATAATAAATTGAAATCATGAATTGAATTAATTGAATCATATGTAATGGAGTAATTTATTATACATATAAATTATTATGAAATTACTTCGTTTCTTAATTTAATATTCAACAACTGATGGTTTAATTATTCTTTCATATATTGAAAATATCTTAAACTTTAATCTAGAGATTATTCTTCATTCATTAAATTAAACAATCCTTTTGGTAAAACAAAAACAAACAAACCTTTTTGGTCAAATTTTTATTCTTTTATTAATTCCTTTACATAGTAGGAAGGTTAATTGCTTGTTTACATTTAATTAAAAAACACCGATACGACAAACCCTTTTCAAATCTAGACAATAAATAACAAGCAACTTGTTTTCCTACCTTTCTACGAATTTTCCCAATATCGCCAGCGCCAAAATGCAGAGAAAGAAAACAGCAATAAAAAGAAAAACCATCCCCCAATAACAATCCCACTTACCCAGTGGCCCACTGTCTGGTGATTTCTTTTCCCCTCTAGATAACAGAGCCATTTAGACAAATATTGCAACAGGTCTCGAAGCCGGAGCCGTAAAGTGATTTCGATAACGCCTACCTTTACTCCTCCACCCCCTCTCCCCTTTAGACCTAAAGAGAGCATTTCTTGGAATTGGATTCTTCTGGTAGGCCGCTCCCCTCCCCTTCGAAGCATTCCTTCTGTTTTCTAGAAAATGCTTTTTTGACATTTCCGACATCCTGACGGCAGAGGCTCTTGAAAGGTGCAGACAATCTTCTGTTTACGTTTGGGTTTCCCATTCGGTTATTGATGTATATACCGCTCGATGGGGGAGATATAAGTTTGTAGATAATTCTATAAATAATACTAAAAATACTGTTAACTAATAATACTAGAAATACTGTCAGCTAATAGTACTAAAAATACTGTTTACTAATAATACTAAACGTAAATATAGTTATAATAACATAAATATAGTTAAACTAAATATAAATATAGTTATACTAATAAAACTAAAAATACTGTTTACTAATAATACTAAACGTAAATATAGTTATAATAACATAAATATAGTTATACTAAATATAAATATAGTTATACTAATAAAACTAAAAATACTGTTTACTAATAATACTAAACGTAAATATAGTTATAATAATAATACTAAATATAAATATAGTTATACTAATAATACTAAGAATACTGTTCACTAATAATACTAAAAATACTGTTTGCTAATAATACATATAAATATAGTTATAACAATATTAAATATAAATATAATTATACTTAATAATACTAAAAATATTGTCAGCTAATAATACTAAATACAGTTATACTAATAATACTAAAAATACTGTTAGCTAATAATACTAAATATAAATATAGTTATACTAATAATACTAAAAATATCTTTACTAATAATACTAAATATAAATATAGGTATACTAATAATACTAAAAATATTTTTACTAATAAAACTAAATATAAATATAGGTATACTAATGTATTAACTAAGCCATGTATGGTCCATCTTCGCGTTTAATTAGACTAATATTCATCTACTGTTTATCAGTCTACATAGCTGAAATAGGTGGAGAATGCTGCAATATTCCCTTTAAATTTTTGAATCCTATTTTTCAGAAATGTTTTCATTAAAATAATGAAGTTTTTTAATAACTTTATAAAAAAAAATATTTGTTTCGAAAACAAAATTTTAATTAATTTAATGTTTAGTGAAATTAGACTGATTATAAATAATATTAGAAATTAGACTAATTATTAATAACTGATTATAAATAATTTTAATTACTAATTAAAACAAATATTTTTATAACATTTATTAATTATGCTTCATTTCTTCTGCCTTTCAAAAAATATCATAACACACGTTTATTATTTACTTATCCCTTTTTTTATTGCTCTATTTTATCAAGAAGTTATTCTTCTAAAATTATAATTATTTTGATAGTTAAATCTTTGTTACTGAAACTTTTTTTGTGAATTTGTTTGTATTCTGACCTATTCGTTTGGAATTTCAATCTTAAAATTATCTTTAAGTATTCTCACAGCATTTTGTGTTGTATATATAAAACAATAATAAAAATATTTTCTTTATTTCAATAATAATAAAAATAATTAAAACAATTTTGTTTCTATATATTCAAACAACAATAATAAAAATATTTTCTTTAGAATTCTTCATCTTCATTTCATGTAATATCAGAGTTCAAGTATTTAAATTTTTTTGAATAGCATTTGAATTTTTAAAAAAATTATAAGTATGTAGTATGCCCTAGATATTTTTGCTTAACTGCAGCTGAAAATAGGTCTAGTTTCTTATAAACAAAAATATATATTGATTTAAATACTTACAGTGACTGTCTGTTTAAAAAATATTCATGACCGAATTCGAATGAAATATTTAATCTTTGTGATTGTTTGAGTATTTATTTTTCGAAAGATACGCTAACTTTTAAAAAATTTAGTAAATTAAATAACTGGGTACTTACGTATTAACGGTACCTTGGCGACAGTTGCGCCAATAAAGAGCACACGCGCCAACCGCAGCTACAGATTTGGCGCCAATCTACAGTTAAAATTTTTGTTCCAAATAATAAAATATATATGAAACACTTCATTTAAAATCAAAATATTTTTATTCCATATAATAAAGATTGGCGACACTTAAAAACCGCCAAGTCTGTCGCCAAGGTACCGTTAATACGTAAGTACCAATAACTGATATAAAATGAAATAAATCTAATAAGTACTTTATGAAGTTTTTTAATTGTTATTGTTGGTATGTTATTTCTCCCTTTTTTTCCCAACTCATGTATTAGTTCTAAAATCACCCGATAGATGGCGCCGATCTACTTCCTGTCTATTTTACATATTCATGGCGAGACCTGTATTCGAACATGTTGTTCCAGTCTTTCTAACCCTTTATGCCCAGCGGAGACGAAGGTTTACCATTAACATGTCATTAAGGTAGGAAACACGTGGTGTTTAGTTCCGCCAGTGCTTCACTGTGTCACATGCCGACTAACCTTCGTAATACGTTTTACCCAGTCACCTTATGTTCTACTGTTCCTCTTTTAGCATATTGAGATTATTAAATTTTTTTTTTTTTTTTTTTTTTTCATATACATGCAAAGAGATACTTGCTTTGTTAGAGGTTCTCTCTCGCAATACGTAGCTTCTTAGGATTTCAAGATTTTTTGGTGCTCTTATTCAATTAGAGTATATTTAAATTTTAAATTAATGAACGTAATTTTGTTTTAATTAAAGAAAAAAATTTGATCTTTAAAAAATTGAGAAGAAAATTTAATCTTTTCTACATTAAAACTATATTCATTAATTCTTAGCCACGAAACGTTTTTTAATTTATTACAATTATTATTATTATTATTATTTTTCACAAACTTTTATTTTTATTTTCAGTCAAGTAATATTATATTACAAATGCATTAACTTTAAGTGTGTTAGTATTCGATTGAACAGTTCTAAGATATTTTCTTTTTAAAATAATTTCTTTAAACTGCATATAATATATGAAGGAAAACAATATATTTTCGAAGAAGCTATGGTCGAAATTAAATAATTAGATAATGCTTTAAGAAATAACATTTTTATTATTCATTTATATTTGCACTACAAATTGAATAGAAGGAATTATTAAAATTTATTTGTGAAAGTTCTATAAAATACATTTCCTTAAAAAAAAAAAAAACAAAAAAAATAATCATTAAAACATCCTAAATATAAAAAGAATATTGATAAGTAGAAAAGTCATCATCTTTATGAAAATTGTACTAGAGCAATAAGTTAACGTGTGCTTATTTATTAAAACATCCTAAATATAAAAAGAATATTGATAAGTAGAAAAGTCATCATCTTTATGAAAATTGTACTAGAGCAATAAGTTAACTTGTGCTTATTTATTCCGTATTTCTGTATTAATCCAGTGCAAACTGTAGATAGCTCTAGACTTCAGATTTACGATACATGTTTTGCTTTTACAATAGCTCAATCACCGATGAAAAACAGAGTTTTTTAATGAGTTTCTTCCGCTTTTATCTCTCAACAATCACTTTATGTTTTATATTAAATTTCTAACGAGAACACTTGTTTGTTCACATCAAAAAAGGTTTATTTTTAACTTTAATTGGTATAAAAAGAAACAAAGATAATAAAACGAATCATTCGTGTTATTTCAATTGCGAACTTTGTGTTGAATAATTAAATTTCTTCATAGAAATGGATAATTTTTTTTTTTTAAATTTATGTAAAATATCTGCTTTGAAAATTTTATTTGACATAAATTATATTTTGGGAATATTTTCCTTTAGTGCTGCCATCTATCTGAAAACACCAATACTAACATTATAGTCAATGAATAATTATGAATAACTTTGAATTTATATGATGTTTTCTTCATTTTGTAATTGATTGATTATTGATTTTTTTTAATGTTATAAGTCAATAAAATTAAAAAATTCAATTTATTAATTTCTTACTAATATTATTTTTAAACAGAAAAATAATTTAAGAGGCATTATTGTCTATTACCAGGATGAATTAAGTTTAAATGAAATATGGAATAAATTATGATTTAACATTTAATTAATTTATTAATAAAATTCAATTTAAATTATTAAATTAATATAAAGTTAGTGTTGTAATTATTTTCAGCATAGATAAGATGATGTATGATTCCCATAATCCCTTTAAGAGATAAATCATTTTATATAAAATATAAACAAATTGATAATAACACGTGAGAGATAGCATTTAAATTATATTCCAATAATATTTTGATATATAATAATTATCCAATAATAATTTGCTTAAAGTAATCAATACGTCTTATCAGTCCTGGTGTGATATGCTCCCTATATATAATCTTTAAATTGTTCTTGTAATTTTTATGCAGCAAATCTATCTTCTTGAATTACTCAAGGAATTCCTTTATTTGAATGAAAATTTTATATCTTATTTCATAAATTAAATTACAGTTTTCATGGAAATGAAATTAATTCCTGAACTTAGAAATTTTGCTGTAGTATTTCAAATGTTATTATTATTAAAATAATATAATAAAATAAAGGGGTAGGAATGACATTTGCAATATTTTTTAGTTTGAAATTGGAGAATAAGCAATTATTTTTTATGCTTTAATTGATTTCCTCTGCCTCAAAAATATAAGTATCCATTGTGACAGTGGGAAAGGCATCGGGCAATGCATGCAAGAATCCCATTCCAATGCGCTCAATGACCTAAGTAAGTAATAAATAAATAAGTAAATCATCCATAATTGATTTTTTTTTTTTTTTTTTTGTACTGTCATTCTTGCGAACGGGAATATTATCTGAGGTTTTCGTGCATGATATTTTAAGCTTCCGTTTGCATAACACTGCTTTTCATTCCATTGTAGAACGAGAATAAAAAAATATAAAAAAAGAAGCAACTTTTAACCCTTTCCTCTCGGAAATAAAAGAAGACCCTCGTTGGAATCGCTTCCGGAAGTAATGGGGAGGTGCAGCACTGAGTCACTTCCGGTGTCCTTGCCTTGGGGACGGTTGACCGCGGCTGTATCTACTAACCTACAAGAACGCATGTGTGTGACCCGATATATTTGCAATCAGCGGTAGGTCACTGACCTTCACCAACTTTGTTTTAATCGAGGGAGGGTGTTGTTTCAGTAAAGGAAGGGGGTTGTTTGTGGAAGGAAAAATTGGACTGTTGAGTGTGAGAGAAGCCGCGCGGTGGGAACACAGTTTGAAAAGTCGTGCGAAAAAGGTGACCGCTATGTCTGCGAATTGTATATAACGGTAGGTAATAAAGTATACAAAGAATATTTTTGTCAAATGTCTGTAGAAAAATTGTAACGAGAACGTGGGAATGGAAGGAAGAACAACTTCTTGATTAATGCTCTTTATTTTTATTAAATCGTTTGTTTTATTACAAAAATGGGCAATATTGAAAATTTTGATACTGAAGAATAGCATTTTAAATAGTATAACAAATAATGGAAGTAGAAGATTTTTTTGAAAATATTTGGGAAGGGGGGGAGGAGAACGGTACAGTTAGAGAGAGGGAGAGAGTGAAAAAAAAAATAATAATAAAAGAGGAGGATGGGGAAGGGAAAAAAAAAACAGGTTTCAAATTATATTTCTAGATGGCGCTGCTTTAGCTTTTGATATTTTTTAGTAAAAAGAAAGAGGGGAAATGAATATAAAGTTAGTACAATATAAATGGACGATAGAATAGTTAAAAAAAAAAAAATTTTTAAGCATACCAATCAAATACGTTAATTTTTATTTAATTTATTATATCATATTTTTTCGAAACTGTATTAAGAAATTATTTTTTGGATAAATAAAATTTAGAAACTTAATTTAAAAGTTTAAAAAATTTTCTTCGTTGAGAAATAGTAGCATTTAAACTTTATTTTTTCATTAAATATGCACAAATGCGTGATGCATATCTATGTATAATTAGAACGTACGTGCAATTTAGAAAGTATACAAATACGAATACGAAAATATATGTACGAACGTAAGTATAATTAATACTAAAAAATATGAAAATATATATGAATTAATTAATTTATTTAGAACAGGAATATAACAAAACAACCCATTCAAATTATGTTTCAAAAATCGAAACGATGCCAATTTAAAGAAATAAATAACATTTGAATTTATTTTATTTTTAAAAAAAACTCGTAATTTTAAAAAGAAATAAAAATGAATAAAAAAAAAATCCTTTCTTTTTATAACTGTAATGACGTGAAAATAGCAAATGAATTTTTCCTACGCAGCTTAATTTGAAAAGAATATAGTATTCTTAATTCAGTTCAGTACAAAAACCATCACATGATTTTGAAAAAAAAAAAAAAAAAAATCGTTTTCGCTTTGTGGCTTTTGTTCACATTGTCTCTGTACTGAACAGCTGTTGAATCTAAATTAGCCATCACGTTCATAATAAGATTACATTTGCTATGTGTCATTTCAGAGTACACGCTACACTTTTTTTTTCTGTGTTGCATGGAGCATGCATTATAGGATAAGTTTAATTTAACAATGAAATGTCATAGTAATAACAGCACATTTTAAAAATATTTTCATTGTGAAAGCTTCGATACATTTTTCTTTTATGAATCATATTTTTAAACAGATATTATAACAAATAAAAAAAAAAAAACATGACGTGAAAGGGATAAATCTTAGAAAATAATGAATGGGTGTATACTGTAATGATGATTTCTATCAAATTTACAATGACATGAAGATTTCATAATGATGATTTTTACCATGATAATTTAAGAGAAAATTCATTTTAATTATCACGTTTATTTATTTTTCAAAACGAATTTTCTGGCAAACTGTAATTTTTTTTTTTTTTTCCTCAAGTGGTTTATAACACAACATACTTTAAAAGTTTACTGAGTTAGTTTAAATGAGATAGGTTTTATTTAATCTTAATCCTTCTGATATATTAAATTTATCTTTTTATTTTATCCTTATCACGTTCAACTGATGTTTTTTTTTATTTTTTATTATTATTATTATTACTTTTTTTTTTTAAAATTAGATGTTAATAACATTAAATATAACTGGAGAATTTTCTTAAAATTTCATTACAGTAATATATATTAATAAAATTACTTCAATGATTTTTGAAAAGTATTTATAATTTAAAAGTAATATAAGTATATTTTTAATTTCAGAAATAATAGAGAGTTTTTGCATACCGTAGGACGTCCGTTAGCTTTTTCTCCCTAGTCCTACGGTAACTAACGTACGGTATGCAAAAACTCTCTATTATATGCTTACTTTATATTATCCATTAACGAAAAGATAACGTCTTTAGTTCTTTGTGACATAAAGTTTTTGTGCTGCATTTGATGTGTTTTTTTATTACTTTGTTTTTTTAAATATTAATTTTTAATTTTTTAATTAATTTTTAAATTTTTTAAAAATATTAAATTTTTTTTAAAATATTAATTAAAAAAAATTTTAATATTAATTTTTAAGCTTTTGTATTGAATATTTACACTCTTAAAGAAGTATCTTTAATTAGATTTTTATTTACTGTTTCTTTTTACTCATGTTTAAATATTTTAAGACGAATTTTGAAATTTGTTCGATATTTATCATTTTAAAAATAATATGATCATAAAAACAATTACCATGTTCTGTAATATAACACAACAACAAAACATATATTTGAATGTTTTAATGCCTATTTTTCTGTAATATTAAACTCAAATTAAATACACGGAGAATATCAGTCTTAAGTTTTTTTTTTTATGCAATAAGAATTATTGCTTAAGATAAGACATTTGCTTTTGTGTATAAAAATTAAATTTTCAGTAGTATTTGTTTAAAATGATCTTTTTATAAAGAAGAATAGCATTAATATTTGATGAATTTATTATATTTATAAAACATTTTATTAAACGATATATAAACAGAGTAATACTTGTCAATACGTTGCTTACAAACGAAACCGGAAGCAACAAGCCAGGGCTGATGTTACCATAACAACAATATTCCGTTTTTTTTTTTTTCCCCCTACTAGCACGTCTTGTTTTGTTTTGAAATCCAAGAACGTTTTCCACATTTAAAGGAAAACGATAAAATTATGTATGGGTTTTTCTTTCAAAGTGTTCTCCACATAAACGTTTTAGGCGAGTCTAACAAGTTTCCCGAATCATGGCGAGAGAGGGGGGAGGGGAGATTAGGAATTTTTGTCTCTCTCTCTACTGACATATATTCCCAGAGCACTCCTCTCCTCCTCTTCCCCAGCATCTCATTCAAAGGTTACCGGAATCGCCAAATGGACCGAACGTCGCCCAAAGTGTCACAATCTGGCGACCGTTGGGGTTTTGATACATGGGAAAAAAATTAGAAAAATATTGATCTAATGTTATTTAATATTTACGGAAAAATTAAAGTAATTTTCAATTTTTTTTTTTTAATGTTAAACATAGGTCTCATGCTATTTTAATGAGTATAAGGATTAATGTATATATTTTATTTGATTGCACAAAGATATTGGAGACATTATATGGTCAGTCATTTGCAAATAAAAATTTTAGTTATATTAATTAATATAATTATTTAATCAAATATTATTATATATTATTATAAATATTATTAATTATTATATTTATTATTATTTAAATATTATCAAATATTAAATTGCTGCTGCAAATCTAGTTTCATATACGTAATGGCACGAAATAAATTTACCGAAATTTTTTTAAATTTATTTATTTATTATTTAATTACACATTAATTGAGAAATTTTTTCTATTAAATGAATTTATAATTGACTAATTTATCTTCTAAATTTTAAGATTTTGATGATAAGCGCAATGAATTCTATTAAAGCCTGCTAAAAAAAATTTTAAATCAATTTTTAAATTTTTATTAAATTTGTTAAATTAAAATTAGAGCTTTAAAAATACAGTGATAATGTATTGCATATTGGTTGTAATTTGACAATCAATTTTTTTAAAAATCTTTATTGTTTTGCATAAAAAATTGTATATATATGTATATATATAAATTTTTTTAAACAGCATAACAAAAATTATCTATCTATCTATCTATATATATATATATATTGTATAAAATTATATAAATAAATATAATGTACAAAATTTATATATATTTAGATGTATATTGTAAATGTAAGTGTACTAGCATAAATTATTTCGTAGTGAAATAAAAATTAAATACTGAAAAAAAAAATGCTTTTAAATAAATATATCAAAATATTTAAGAGTATAATGTGATCAAAATTTATGCTTCAGACTCAATTTATGTTTTCTAAGATTTTTTTTTTTTAATCCTGAAAATTATTCCAACTTCATGATCCCAAAATTTAATTTCACGCCAAAAATCGGTAAAAAATTGCCACTCGAGAAGGATGCACTGCCAAATGTGACCTTTTTTTATCCGCTGCTCTGTCGATCGTTCGGAGCAGAGAAGGGTCAATGACCGCAACTGACAGTCTGCCTATGCTGTGATGTCGATGCTTCACTGTTTCTAACTGTTGTTTAATCATTTAGTAAAAGCATCTCCCTGCGTGTTTTTTTGTTCCCTTCCTGTTTGCCTGCTCAACGATGAGTTTGTCACTCAGTTTGCGAAAAGTTTTATTTGGATTCAATATCATTATTTTTCAAACTTTTTTTAAGAGAATATTTTTTTTTTTAACTATGTGTAACTTGTTATAAATAAATTGTTTATTCTACAGAAGAATTTTATTAAAAAATAAATTAAATATAAAGTAATGAAATTATTTATTATAATAAAAAAATATGTAGCAAAATAACTTCTTTTTGCATAGAATCATTTTGGGAGAAATGAAAAATTCAAATCAAATCGTTTTGGGAGAAACGAAAAATTCAAATCAAATTATTTAATAAAAAAAGCTATATATCAAAATTTTATTGCTTAGGACATTTTTATAATACTATATGATTAAATCATTTTATGTCTTGAAATACCTGCCTCCTGAGATATGTATACATAAATAAATATATCTACATATTTTTTATTTCATATATATATATTACTGAAATGCAAAATAATTTCTTATTTTATACTGAAATTCAGAAAATGAATGCATAACTTACCATCTGCTTCTGATAATAATAATTCAAAATTCATATAATAAATAAATTCATATAATTCAAAATTCATATGTTCATTACAATAATTTAATATAATAATATAATGTTTAATAGAATTTAATATAATAATAAATAATAATTCAAAATTCATATAATAATTCATATTCTGATAAAATAATTCATATATACAACACATACACAAAGAATATACAAAAGTAATATTATACTTTTTGTATATTCTTTTTAATAAGTGATTTTACATGAAAGATTAGAAAAAAATATTCTTTAATTGCAACATGCTAACAATAATAATAGTGATAATTAAATAATAGTGAACATTATATACAATTTACAATTATAACTTATATTTATTGCTACGATTATACAGCTATGAATTGTTTTTAGTTTCATATTTTTTTTTTTTCATTTGTCCATCCTATTATTCCATTAATTACATAACCAACTTAATTTTGAAGTAATGTTTTTTCATTTGTCATATTCATGTCAGAAGTTTGTCACAACGGTACATTTAAATATACCAGACAAAAAAAAATCCATTTAATCTTTGACTAATTACTGCGTAATCATAATTAAAACAAAAGAATTGTTCAATAAGACGATTATTTGCACAATAATGACACAAATTAGCCAGTTCAGACGTAAAAAAAGTCGTTGGGATAAAATTAGCACTCCATTCCACACTAGACAGTTAATTACGTAACAAGAGTTGCTCTGCGCTGTTTCCTCTACGTCACACTTCCAAAAGAAGAAAATTGCGGCGCAATTGTAGTTCAAGGTCAGAATCAAATGAACCGCGAATCTGTATTGCCTACTAAATTAGTTGTTACATTTAATGCGGAGATGCTCAGACTAGAGCTCGCGGGGCGCCTTGTTAAATTTTCATCATGCTTAAACAAAATATAATTGGTAATTTTTTTGGAAGATTTTAACGATTCAGCTTTAATTTAATAAAAAGTAAACATTTATGTATTAGAAAGATATTTTATTTAGTATTTTCTATTTTATTGCAATCTAAAAGATCAGATCTTTTATTAATGATCTATTACTCAGTATGCAGGATCCCTATGTATTAATTTTTTTCATCTGTATAATGCATAATCTTAAAAATATGTACCATTTTAAAGCGATAAATAAAGTACATGTAGTTGTTTCTAAATAATCATTAACGTCTGTACGTTTTTTTGAGAGACATATTTTAAAACAAACATAGACGTGAATATGCGGGGGAAATCGATTTATAAAAATCGAATTTTTATAAATAAATGGCAGGCTTCAAGACAGGAGTTGTTTTCTTTTTACGGGGTAGGGTTGTCAGTTCTACGCCAAACGCTCTACAGTTATAATAGACTGGGACTTACGATTTAAAGTGGATTTCGATCAACTTACAAATATTTGTGCCACCACTGGGACTCGAACCCGAAACCAATGCCAGAGCGTTAGGCTATTTTCTATATGCATTCCTAATTATTCCGTCATTACTTTTTTTCTTTTGTAAATGTTGTGTAATGACTGGCTATATTCGCCTGCTGCGCTCTGGATAACATTAAATCTGCTACAAATTTACAACAACAATATAAATTGATTTGGATCAAATACTTGGCCTTGATAAAAAAGTTTCTTTTAATGCTTTCAAAACAATTTTAAACAAATGCATTGAAAGTTGATGATATGTGACTTATGCTATAAGAATCATATTTTTAGAATGATAGAATGATACAAAAATGTTAATTACAATGAAATTATAATCATAGTTTAAAAAATTATAAACAAATCAAACTTAAAAATTTTAACTAAAATATTTAAAAACATTTTTAGGTAAAAAAACGAATAAAACATTCCACTTGTGAATAAAATCCCACCCGTTTTTCCGTATCAATAAAAAAAATTAAAAACGATGAAAAAAAAAAAAATTCACATTATAGATCGATAAAAAAAAAAATATCCCCCTCCAAAAAATTTATCCCTCTCTTGTTTCAGTTTCTGTTAGGCTGGTGACATTATCAAATAAAAAAAAGTTCTTTCGCAGGGGGGTTGCTTTACTTTATTGTGAGGAGATATATAGATTTTTTTTCCCCTTATCCCGAGGGGGAGGGGATTTTTTTTCGTAGATCGATCAGTAGCGGGGGAGGGGTGAATAAAGCTTTGGCAGTGAGGTCAGCTTGCAGGGGCCGTTTTCTGTCACCCCTTGAAACGTAGATTTTTTTCTCTTTCTTTCTTTTTTTTTTTTTTTTTTTTTACCTAAAGCGTAAAAAGTTAAATAAAAAAGGGGAAAATACGATTTTTGATCAGTGCCTTTTACTTTTTTTTCCCCTTCATCATCGCACAGCGAAGGTGGTTTGTGGGGTTATTGCCCCTGCGGTGAAATTTTTTACTAATCTTTTTTTTACAGAAGATTTTTTTTTTTTTTTTTTTTTCTTCTCCCTCAGTGTTAAGGTAAAGTTGTTGAACTCTTGCTGCAAAAACTTTCACAAAATTTTCGTTTTTTTTTATAATTTTGAAATTTTTTTTAATAAAAAAATGTTATTTATATTTATTTTGTAAAAAATTTAAAAATTTAATTTTAATTAATTTTAATTTTTGTAAAATTTAAAAAAAATTTATTATTATATTTTTATTTTGTAAAATTTTAAAAGACAGACAATCTAAAGATTTTTTTAAAAAGGTAGATAAAATACTAAATATTTTGCGTTATTTTGCAAATTAAATGGTTTACATTTATTCAATGAAAACTGTTTTAATTCAAAAGTGAAAAAAAAAATTAATTAAATTAAAGTGAATAAAAGTTTAAAGTGAAAAAGCATAAAATTTTAGAAGTTAAAAATTTTAATTTAAAATGTATTTTTCGATTTTTTGAAATATATTTTTTTATTTTATTCAAAGTATATTTTAAATATTTTTTCAATTTATTTATAGTAATTTTTGAAAAATTTTTTAAATTTTATTTATTGTAATTTTTTAATAATTTTTGAATTTTGCTTATAGTAATTTTTGAATTTTATTTATAGTCGTTTTTGAAAATATTTTAATTTTATTTAAAGTAATTTTCGAAATATTTTTTAATTTTATTTATAATAATTTTTGAAATAATTTTTTAATTTTATTCATAATAATTTTAAAAATAATTTTTTGATTTTATTTATAGGATTTTTTTAAAGGACTTTATATTTCTACGTAAAATTCAGTTTTCTGATTAACAGTATATTTTTTTACATTTTTCATCATACGAAATGCATATTTTTTATTTAAATATTTTTCTATTTAATATTATTTTAATCATTAAATGAATTTTTAAAACTGGCATAAATGAAAAAAAAAAAAATATTTTTGATAATTTCGACTTCTAGCTGGGGTTCTTTTTTTTTATTTATTTTTTTCACAAAGTATTTAAAATATATTCTGATACTAAAATTAAATCGTTAATTTATTCAAGAATTAAAAAAACTGCCGTCTTACTAGCAACAAACGATATTTTTCCATCTCAATCAAATCACGTGGCACATACCTGACAAGGTAATACCGACTCCCAGATCATCCACGTGGGGGGGGGGAGGGTATAGGTAACGCACGGGGAGTAGGGGGTGGGTGTCTGCGAAATTCAAGTGAAAGTAACATCCAACGGTCGAATCGATCAATAATGTATCCTTCAACCCTTATGATGTGGGGTGGGGGATCCAGTACCGGCTCCCATTGGATAAAAAGCTTCCTTTTTTCGTTCGTTTAAAGGGATACGGGATTTTTTAAAAAAAAAATCTTTTGCTCGACCCTTTGGCGAGTTCAACGGAGGACATGCATGGGGCATGTGCCCCAGCCCACGCAATTCCCACGACTATGGGTGGAGGTTTTTGTTCAAACAATGCTACTAGATATGCAAAAACTGCTCATTCGTTGGTACTGGCTGCGTTAGGTGCCGTGTAAATGGTAGAATATATGTCATATGCTGCAAGCACATGTTACGTGTGAATGAACTTATGAAATTGAACGAGTTTTTTATTTTTATTTATATTTTTTAATAAAAATTTTATTAGAAATTTGGATATATCTTTTTTATGCTGAATCTGTGTATTTTAAAAGAAACCCAGTTAAAAAAATCGTACACACGTTAAGATTAAATGAAAATGCATTCTAAACTTCAAAATTGATAAATTTTACGATGTTTTTTGAGTTGAAAAATATAGATAAAATGTAAGTATTTTTTAACGCATATAATAATAATATTAGTTTTTAAAAATACAAATGTGGCAAATACAAAAATGAGATGTTTAAAATGTAATGAGAATTATAACTGACCCTCTCTTGCAAAATTCTGATTTATAAAAAGTTAATAATAACAGATTTAAAAACAAACAAACAGACAAAACTAA
This sequence comes from Caerostris darwini, assembly GCA_021605075.1. Taxonomy (NCBI): domain Eukaryota; kingdom Metazoa; phylum Arthropoda; class Arachnida; order Araneae; family Araneidae; genus Caerostris; species Caerostris darwini. The sequence goes on from BPLQ01015627.1 coordinate 235,225, forward strand.
AAACGTTGTTAAAAATTTCGATAGATCTTTCGAATCCTAACTTTGTGAATTTTGCTTTTGCATAAGAAGATATTTAAAGATGCTCTAAATTATTTAAATACGTGCTTAAAAAAACCCCAAGGAATTTTGCAATGATGGATTGTTACATAATTTAATAAATTTCTCAATGCTTTCTATCAATGCTCAAACCTATTTTTTAAATTAATACATCTGTCATACAATCATCATACATACTTATCTACTTATTTTTTATGTAGTAAATATTTAATATTATTTATTGTTAAAAGTAAAAATTTCAATGAAGATATTGTTTCTGGATACCTAACTGCAAAATTGCAAATTAAAATTTAATTTTAAATTTTTTTATAATTTAAAAAATAAAAAATTTCAATTTTTTCCCAATTTTCCAATTTTTTTAAAAAAAAAAAAAGTCAATTTTTGAAAATATATTGCCCATTTAATTCTTATAATTTGAATACTAATTCAAACTATATTTTTAAATTCTTAAATTTCAACTGAATTTTTAAAATTTTTAAAATTGGATAATCTTTTTCATATTCAATTTTCAGATTTTGAATCGTAATTAATCGTGTAATCGTTCCACATAATAATATTCAGATGTTTATTTCACACTAAATTTATTTTTAATTATGTAAGACATTTATAGATACATTATTTGTAAAAAAAAACATTAATTTATAGAATCACGACAAGAGCTATCAAATTCAGGCAACCTTAAGATGCTCCCCAATCCTTTCAAAACTCTTGTTCCAATCTTTACTCTACAACTATCAGTTTGTTAAACTATAATTTTAAACTGTATTTTTAAATTCTTTATTTAAAATTATTTTTAAATTAACTGTCAATTCTTAAATTTTTTTTTTAAATTCCTAAATTTTAACTTAATTTTTAAATTCTTAAAATTGGATAATTTTTTTTTATTCAGTTTTCAGATTTTGAATCGTAATTAATCGTAATCGTTCCACATAATAATATTCAGATGTTTATTTTATACTAAATTTATTTTTTAATTGTCTAAGACATTTATAGATACATTATTTGTAAAAAAAAAAATTTAATTTATAGAATCACGACAAGAACTATCAAAATCAGACAACCTTAAGATGCTCCCCAATCCTTTCAAAACTCTTGTTCCAATCTTTACTATCAGTTTGTAATACAAGTTAGAGTTGATACAAGTTAATTCCCTTTTCGATCTACTGTCACCTATCTTTTCCTTGCAGGAACGTGCCATCATCGATAACGCCTCCCTTCTCTGCTCCTCTATAAAGTTCATTTTTTTGGGGCTCAACAAAAAAAAAATGATCCACAAAAAGGCAAAACAAAAACAATAATGATAATAAAAAAAAAAAAAATAAAGTCAAGAAGAACTCATTTTCTGAGAATCACTAATTTCTTCTGCCCGAATGACTGAATGAGAAGGATCGGGGTAGAAGTGTTAGGGAGACGGTGGTGTGTGATCACGTGACTTCGTCGGTCAGTGACCCCCCGCGCAACACTGACACATAAAATCGTTCTCTCTCCATGCTATGCTAGCTCACCAGCAATAACGGATGGAAAATAATGCCTGTGCAATCATCCGTGCGATGGAGAGGGTTTTTCCGCAAAAAAATTTGTAAAAATTCTGTCGACTGTTGTGGTAAATTTTGTGTTTTTTTCTTCAAAAAAATGGTGAAACGAAATAAATAAATAAATAACTATGCTTTAAAATATGTTAAATTTCGATTATAAGTAAGGTATATTAATTAATAGTCCGTATTAATGTTTAGAACAGGGGTGGCCAACCCAAATGATCTTGCGGGTCACTTCGGAAATGCAGCATAAGTCCGCGGGCAGTATATAAAAGTATAATTGATTTAATACTAATAATCGTATAGTAAAAGTATAATAGTGGGTCCCATAATAGATTTAGACTCACTATAGAAATTTTTATATTCATATTACAATCTTTTTTATTAGATGTTCCAAGATGCGTGCACATCATGAGTTACCAAAATATAATTTAATTATTCTGTAAACTCATATATAAAATAGACAATATCTGTCATATGTTAGCAAGAATATTATTTTAAACTCAAAGTTAATTTTTCCCCTTAATTTCGGCAGTTAATTTTTGAATATAGGGATGCACACATAATGTATTTTTTTTAATGCATTGGTTTTCACTACTTTGGCCATTATAAAATAAATATATTTTGGAAAAGTGTGATAAATCTCATGGGCCGGAAAAATGGTCAAAGCCGGCCGCGGGTTGGTCACCCCTGGTTTAGAACATGCATTAAACAATTACAAACTTTTTGGGAATATTCCAGAATTTTATTGAAAAAAAAATTTTGGTAAAAATAAAAACATTGAAAATAATGTTCGAACTATGATTTAATCGTTTATTTATAGAACTCAGTTGAATCCAATTTAAACATAGTCCTTAAATATTATATAGTTTTAAATTACTTTTAACTATAACGTAAAATTATCACTATTTTTTTAATATAGTTTATCACTTCCGGGTTTAACATGAATGTGCCCTACAAATAATGAATTAATATTTTAATGATATAAAATTTTTGTTCTTTCATATTTAATATGCCATTAAATTAAAATTAATTGAAATAGTAACTAATTAATTAGAAAATAAATTAGTAATTAATTAGATTTTATTTAAATATAATAAATTAATAATTAGATTTTATTATTCAATTTCAAGATTTTATTTCATTATAATTAATTATATTTTATTATATTTAAATAAAATCTAATTATTAAATACTTTTAAAACTCGTAAATATATTTAATTAATTATTGAGATCATGGTTAAATCTTAATTTATTCAAATTTAATTTTATTTACAGATAAATATATTTAAACATATTTAACAATCATTTCGCTCATCATTATTTTTAACAATCTTTTCATTCATCATCATCAATCATCATTTATTTTTATCAAATTTCAATGAAAAATAAAATCTATTAACAAATAAATCAGATGCTTCACTGCATTGCATGTAATTTTTTCCCCCTTTTTCAAATATTAGCTTTTGAATATTTGATTTTACACTGCCATTTTTTTTTATCAGTGGTTTTATTCATCTATTTGAGAATGAAATCTTTAATCACAATGAAAAACACATTACAAAACATAATAAAAAAAAAAATTGCAATAGCTTCAAGTTTGTTTTTTCTTTATGGTTTCTAAAAGTCTGTGATAGTGGTATCTGATTTTTACTCATCATCAAAAGGATTTAAAAGGGGAGGAGGTCAGTGACCGAGTCTTTGCTAATGTGAACCAACAACTGGTCTGCTCTATATGTTATGCTCTCCGTGCAGCAGTTATAGTTTCCAATACTGTTTTTCCATTAGAGAGGAAAATCCCAGACGCAGCAGAGAAATGTGCGCCTCTCACATTCGTAAATATTTGTCTATGTGTGCGTCGTGTAAAATTGCATAATTGAAGGAAGTTGCCTTATAGTTCGTTGACCCTTTCTGTTATGGCTAATGGTGTTTTCACACACACGTAAACAAGCCCTTCGGACCCTAAGTGAAAGAAGCATTTGGTTAGGGAAGGGAGTGCTTGGCTGATAGGGGGTTGTTTGTAACGGGTCCCACGGCAAAATAACGGCAAAATAAGCCCTACCCTCTCTCTCCCAATGGTCCTTTAAAAAAAACTATTTTCTCATGTCCGACACCGTTCATATTGTTGAGAGAATAATATTGGATGGCTTTTGAATTGTTTGCCTCCCATTCGGTAAAGGAGGAATTGATACTGATATGCCCAGATAAGGTTTCGTTTGCCGTTACTGAACGAGAATCGTTGTTTATCATATTTTTGTTTGTATATACTGAACTTAACTTTTAAATTATTTTTAGTAACTCAAGTGATGCTGTAATTTAAGTCAAATTAGCACCAAAATATTTATGTCTCCAAAATATTTATTTTTTAAAATTAATTTTACTGTTTTGTAATCAATTTTAAATCATTTATTTAGCAAAAGACAATTTTTTTTTTCTGTGCTAGTATCACAATTATTAAATAAAAATAATTTTTTGGTTAGTAAATAAAGATATATATTTGCTAATTGAACAATACTTTTGAACAACGTATATCTTATACATATTGAAAAACAAAAATATATTGAATATAATGAAAACAAATAAGCAAAAGTCAATGTTTTTAATTAATTATTTAGCAAAAGACTAATTATTTTCTAATTATTTAAAGATTAATTATTTTTTGTGTTAGTATCATAATTATTAAATAAAATACAATTATTTTGGTTAGTAAATAAAATTAGATATAATACTATATTGAATATAATGAAAACAAATTGTTCATATATTGAAAAAACACCAATATCCATCAATATCTATGTTCTATATATCTGAAATGGAATATTTGAAGTTATGCCAAATTATTTATCTATTTTTAGAGAGACACCATTTATAATAAAATTGATAAAAAAGTTAGTAAGTATGCCAATAAAGATATCGACTTCCTGTATCAACAAATTATATACCATACCACAAGATATTTAAGTATCTTTTTGTCATGATTGCTACATCGATTCTATCTGTCTCATGAAAATCGATTTTCGATACATACTTCAATTGTACCTCTATTTATAAAGGAAATACATCAGTATTACTTTTTATTTCAAATATCAGATTGAATTGGATTTATATGATATTTTAACAGAATAGGGATGGCTAACCCGCGGCCCGCCTTGAACATTTTTCCGGCCCGTGAGATTTATTGCACGCTTACAAAATATATTTATTTCATAATGGCCAAAGTAGTGAAAACCAATGTATTAAAAAAATACATTATGTGTGCATCCCTGTATTAAAAAATTAACTGTCGAAATTTTGAGAAAAAATTAACTTTGAATTTAAAATAATATTCTTGCGCAAACAATTATCACACTAGTAAAATAAATATTTTTTAATAATTTCATTTTTTTATTTCATTTATATTTATATATTATTTTTATTTTTAGTGTTATATATTTCTTTACAATGTACGTTTAGTATCATTATTATTATAATATATACTGAAGTGACAAAAGTTATGGGATACCTCTTAATATCGTGTCGGCCCTCCTTTCGCCCGGCGAAGTGCAGCAACTCGACGTGGCATGGACTCAACAAGTCGTTGGAAGTCTTCTGCAAGAATATTGAGCCATGCTGTCTCGATAGACGTCCATAATTGTGAAAGCGTTGATGGTGCAGGATTTTGGGCACGAACAGACCTCTCGATGATGTCCCATAAATGCTCGATGGGATTCATGTCGGGCGATCTAGGTGGCCAGATCATTCGTTGGAATTGTCCAGAATGTTCTTCAAACCAATCGCGAACAGTTGTGCCCCGGTGACATGGCGCATTGTCATCCATAAAAATCCCATCGTTGTTTGGGTACATGAAGTCCATGAATGGCTGCAAGTGATCTCCAAGTAGCTGAACATAAGCATTTCCAGTCAATGTTCGGTCCAGTCGCACCAGAGGACCAAGTCCATGCCATGAAAAAACAGCCCACACCATTACGGAGCCACCACCAGCTTGAAAAGTGCCTTGCTGACAGTTTGGGTCCATGGCTTCGTGGGGTCTGCGCCACACTCGAACCCTACCATCAGCTCTTACCAACTGAAATCGTGACTCATCGGACCAGGCCACGGTTTTCCATTCATCTAGAGACCAATCGATATGCTCACGTGCCCACGAGAGTCGCTGCAAGCGATGTCGTTCTGCCAGTAAAGGCACTCGAGTCGGTCTTCTGCTGGAATAGCCCAAGAAAGCCAAATTTCTCCGCACAGTTCTAACAGACAAGTCCCTTGTACGTCCCACATTGATTTCTGCAGTTATTTGACGCAGTGTTGCTTGTCTGTTAGAATTTACGACTCTTTGCAGACGTCGCCGCTCTCGGTCGTTAAGTGCAGGCGGTCGACCACTGCGCTGTCCATGGTGGGATGTTATGCCTGAAATTTCATACTCTCGGCACACTCTTGACACAGTGGATCTGGGAATTCCCTAACGATTTCCGAAATGGCATGACCCATGCGTCTAGCTCCAACTGACATTCCGCGTTCAAAGTCCGTTAATTCCCGTCGTGCGGTCATCATCACGTCGAAACCTCTTCACATGAATAACTTGAACAGAAATGAAAGCACTGCGCATTTATACCTGTTCCACGCGATGCTACTGCCATCTGAAAATTTGCATATTGCTATCCCATGACTTTTGTCACTTCAGTGTATATGTTTACATACAAGAATAATAGCAAACACAATAATAATAACTCATTATGTTTCAATATTTCACCACAAGAAAAATGTCTATAGTGAGTCTAAATCTAATATAAGGATGTGTAAGTTTACATGCGGCCCGCGGATTTATGATTCATTTCCAAAGTGGCCCACAAGATCATATGGGTTGGCCACCCTGTAATAGAGTATTCTTTTTATTGTGAATTACGTATTATTATTTAATTTTAATTATTATTACGCATTATTATTTAATTTTATTTATTATTACGCATTATTATTTAAATTTCCTGAATCTAACTTTCATTTTATTTTGTTAAGATATAATTGAATTCGGGGCCTGATGGCTGAGTGACTAGCGCTCTGGCGCTCGTTGCCACAGATTTCGGGTTCGAGACCTGGCAGTGCCATGGATGTTTGTGAGTGGTTCGGAATTCGCTTTAAACAGTAGGTCCCGGTCTAATATGCCTGTAGAGCGTTGGGTGTAGGGCTGATAACCCTACACCATAAAAAAGATAACATCTCCTGTCTAGAAATCTGCCAGTAGCAGACGGCCTTGGCCCACCAAAGGGCTGTTGCGCCACTGAAGATGATGATGATAAATGAATTTCTTTTCCATTATTTAAATACAATTCACATAAATACTAACCATTCTAAATACTAACTATTCTAAATGCTAACTATAACTAGCTATTCTAAATACTTCTCCACTTTTTAAATCTCGCCACAAAAAGCATTAAAATGAAAAAAAAAAAGAGCAAAAAGGAGCCAAGACACCCATCGCTGTGGATGAAAAACTCGGAATTCCTTTCAAAATTAGACCTTTAGTTTCGCCGCTGAGCAGAGAGGGATAGGTATTATTCTCTTCTTCAGCCCTCCCCCCTTCCAGGGCTTTTCCCCACGGGAGAGAGCACAACCCCCCTCTCTTCGGCTGCTCTTAGAGAGACTTTGGATAAATAAACAAAACTCGAAGCTCGGCCTGAAAGGAAGGTACGTTGAAAAAGCTGCATTAAAAAAAGAAAAAAAAAATCTGCCTTTTAAACTTCCGTTTTGAGAAAGTGAGTTTGCCATCAACGGGCATAACTAATGCATAGTTATGTGCGAGTAGAGTACGGGGGTGCAGAGCGTTGAACCCGAAGGCTTCCTTTTTTTTTTTTTAAAGAGGAGAGATATAAAGGGGAGAGTATGGTTTATCGTATCGAAAATTTTTACTTCCGTGTATGCGGTTTCAAGGGAGATGGTTGTTTTTTTAAAAACTCCCGAGCTTCGTTCTTTGTTGTTTTCGTCGGTTGTTAAAAAATTAAAAAGAAAAGAGTAATTTTTAAAATTCGTTTAATAAAGGATTAATAAATTATTTGTGATATTATTATATTTCTGAATAAAATAATATTTAAAATTGAATAATATCGATAGTTTAAATTTAATATAGGTAATTTGCTTTGTAAAAAAAAGTCTGTTTGATTGCTGTTAAGTAAATGGTTTTTATTCTAAATAAAATATTGCTAATATAATATTACCATCATATAAATATTTATTGTTAACTAAAAATTTTTTTACTGCTCTATTTGCTATTTCACACATATGCATTACATATTGCATACAAGTATATTTTTCATATATACATATTTATTGTAATTTTTCTCAGATAAAAGTGTAAAATGTCACTCTGAGAAAAATTACAATAAATATGCATATAAAATATTTACAATAAATATGCATATAAATATTTATATATATGCATATAAATATGCATTTCTGTACAGAATTATTTATTTGTTATGAATATAATGTTTATGAATATAATGATAATAATATGTTTGTTAGAATTATTTATTGTTAAAGTTAAATTTTTTTTTATTTGAAATTAAATTATTGTTAAATTGAAAAACTCTTAAATTAACTGTTGATTTTAACAAAAAACTGTTAAATTAACTGTTGATTAAAAAAACCCGTTAAATTAAGTGTTAATTAAAAATATTAAATTAACTCTAATGAAAAAACTGTTAATTAAAAAACTGTTAAATAAATTACTTTCAACTCTGCTTTTCTTAATGATATTAATATTCGAGTGTGAATGTAGATTTAAACATAATAATTTGTATACCTACATTTATATTCTACAAATTCAAAATTTTTAAAAAGTAATATCTTATGTAAAAACATTTCTCAATCTCCTTTCTTAAAGGAAAAACAATAATCACACAAAAATAAAACAAGGAACCATATATCGTTGCATAATATATGGCACTTAATTTTCTTGCTTCCCGTTTTTATTGTGCTTTTTCCCGATTAGATAGTTTTGTTTCCGGGAAAAGTTGTGATATGCGTATGTGAGCTTAGACTTTTAGCAGTGTGCAGTGTGCTATGGAATCGCAAATGCATAATAAAATGCACCTACGATCACTAATCGTGGAATCTCAGTTCTTTTATTTTTGAGTTTCCTTGAAGTTGTTTCATGCGTTGAATATGCTTGACTCTCTTTATTATTGTGTTTATTTGAAAAGAATATTTGAGAGCGCATAAGATGAACATTGATCATAAACATTTTTTAAGAATCTTCTTAAAAAATAAATAATAATAATATTTTTTTAAAGATGTAAAAAGAGATGCTCTCTAAATGAAACTGTTAAAATATTTCAAAATAAGCGATACTGCAAGGACCTCTTTGATAATCTAGAGCATTTCTGCTTCAACTACCAATTTTGTTTGTAAATTGCAATATTTTGTATTTTTTTTGAAGACTTCAATTCCATTCATTTTTTTAAAAGGCATAAAATCCAGAATTTCCCAAGAAATTTATAAAGATTTATGCAGTTTTACCATTATTTCTGGGTTTGGTTTGCTTTATCGCTCTACGGTCATTTTGTGCACTCTTTGGGCTAATTAGACCGGGTCCCACAATTTAACGTGGATTCCAAAACTACTAACATACATCCATGGCACCGCCATGATTCGAACCTGAAGCAAAACGGCCAGAGCGCTAGCCAATTGGCCATCAGGCCGTTAGCAAGACAAAGGAGAAAATGAGAAAACGATGGGAGACACTAGGGTTGAAAGAGAAAGTATTGCAGATAAACAATTGAAGTTAAGGAGGCCCGAGGTCATGATTCCATTTGTGAAATATGGTTAGTGATTTATTTATCTTCGTTGTGGGCGAAGAATAATTGAGCTTTAATTAACTTATTTTCATACTTCTGTACAAGATGAAAAAAAAATTATGCAGAAATTATTCTGAAATAGTAATTTTTTTTTTTTCATCTTGTATAAAACATATATGACAATTTATTTCTACGTACGAATATATATATATATATATATATAAATAAATTAATTTCTACATATATATACGCACTGTTATATATATATGAACTCTTGTGCTATGAACCATATCCTAAAATTAAAATTCTTGATGATCGTACTCTGGTTTTTATATATTTCATATGTAAAAGAAAGATATAAGTTTTAGATTTTTTTAATACCCATAAAATATATGGGCATTGTTTTAGGGACAGGGGGTCAGCGATATCTTTGACTATTTTCAATTTTGGTTTGTTTTTTATTCCTGCTATAATAATTATATATTTAAATAATCAAATAATGCAATTTTTTTTTTTTTAAATTTATATTTTCTTTTCAAGTATAATTAAAGAATTTTATGAGTAACTTGCATATCGGTCCAGCCGATTATATTTTCAACTTTTCCTTTTTGTCTTAGATATTCTATCTTGTTTTAGTATAGATGTTCTATCCTGCATCTTATATAAATTCCTAAGTCTGAAAATAAAAGCAAAAAAAAAAAAAAAAAAAAAAGTATTGAAAATTATCCATATTATATTAATTGTATCAATGAAATTATCCATATTTAAATCAGTTAAAAAATTAACTAAGAAGTATCGAAAAATTCTTGTCGTAAGGTATGAAGTGAAATTATTTCAATGTTCCAAAACATTGGAATGCAAATGAGCATTCTAGAATGCAGCCTTTAAAATATAACATTTTAAGTTTGTAAGAAATCCCCTGTGTCATTGGTAAAGGTTAAGAAACCCTGTTTAAGTTATTCAAGGACACCGATCGAAACATTTGCGCAACTTTAATTAGAGATGAATAGAGGAGCTAACTAAATGGAAAAATTCGAACAAACAGAAAAATGTGACCACTGGTTGAAAGAAAAAGTGAAATGGGAAAAAAGAGAGAGAAAAAAATAAAAGAAGGAAAAAAGAAAAGAAAAAGAAAAACTGTTTAAAGTTATATTCGAAGTACCGCTGCATGGAGTTCGCCTCGTTACATATGCGTGCGCAGACTATTTTGCCTTTGCTTTGTTCTTGTTTGACTTTGAATGATGTACGCCGTTTGGAAATTTGACATTTGGTTTCGTCATATTGTTTGGTTTCATCTGGTGCGAATATGGACTGGATGGAGAATGGAGAACTTCTTTTACCACCGCTTTGTTTTCCTTTTTCGATATTCTCGAAAATAAATGTAAATAAATAGATTATGAAGCATTTTTTTTACAGTATTTTAAATATTCATGAAATATGTCACTAATTTTTATTATTAAATATATATGAATAGATTAATTTATACATGATTATATTTAATGAAATATTACATATTATATTTTATATAAAGACTTTCTGCCTGTGACGTAATCATTTGGTTTGGTTTGTCGCTTTGTTTTATAGAACATAAATTCTTTATTGTGGATTTGGTTTTCTAGTCTTCCAGTCCGTAGGTCTCGGTCTAATATGAATACTATTATTACACCACACCACATCACTGTGCTATGCAATTTGGGAATGATGTGGGTGAGAAGTCTGATTGGCTCTGTGACGGTCTACAGTCATATAAGACTGGGATATACTGCATAAAGTGGATTCCGAACCACTACAAACATCCATGGCACTGTCGAGACTCGAACGCGAAACCCGTGGTACCGAACTTCACAGCGCTAGACACTCGGCCATTCACGATAGAGTTTTATAGTCGTTTAATTTATTGGTAGAATTCAATAGAAACATTTTCAATTCATTATAAAATAACAAAATAATTAATTATAAAAAAATAATTATAAATTAATTATAAATTACACAATAGTTATTCACAGAACTGAATACATGTTTTTCCCAAGTTGAAAAAAAATATAGCTAAAAAATAAGTTAAAAGTCAAATTAATTTTTGGTTCCATCTTAAATATTTTCAATAAAATGTTTAAAAATAATTAATTGTATTAAAAACTTCTATTCATAAATTAAAAATTGATTAACAGTAAAGATTTGGTTAAATTTATAATTTAAAAAAAAAATCTAAACAAAAAATAAATGCGAGTTTAAAAAACGATATCATGAAAACAATTATTCTCAAACTCCAAAAATACTAACTGATCCATCTTTTATCCTTTTCTTTCTATCTACATTCAAAAAGTTTAAGTACAAAAAAAGCAGATGAAAATAAAAGTAAAATTTCAAGGTCAGCTATAGAATTTGCTTTAACATATGTCCCTAAAAAAAAATTACGCAACTCCTAACCCCTTTTTACAATCTTTCAACGAGGGGGGAAATATTTAAATAAGGGGATGAGAAGTAAGCCTTTTGGTTAGTGTGTTAAATTTTTTTTTTAGATTCCTCCCCCTTTTAGCGTGAGAATAGGTTTTTTTTTTCTCCCTTTTACAAATTAACCCTACCACCTGCACCAAATATTTATAAATATAAAGGGCCTACTTGAAAACTAAAAAAAAAAGTATAATAATAAAAAAAGAAAGATAGGTTACTATGTTTATGATGGTGCACTTGATTTTAGTTTTGGCTTCGTAAAGAATGGATGCTTTAATGTTAAAAAATTAATCACATTTTTTTTTTTTTTTTAAACATCACGTTTTTCTCAAGTATTACATTCTGCTACTGGAGATTTTTTCACAGATAGATCTTAAAAATGCTTTTTTTTTTAAAAAAAGAGTAATGTATATAAAAAAATAAAATGTATGCATAATAATGTAACTGCACCTGTACAGCAAGTGTGCTGCTTTTGAAGTTTTTTTTTTTAAAGAAAGAAAGGGGTAAGGGAAAAAAATGAAATTTCAAAGATAAACTGATGTAATTTTTTTTACCGCTTTTTACAATTCATTGAACTCTTGATTTATATTTTTTTTCTGTCATAATTTGGCAAGTGGAAATGTCAATAAACTTATAAAAGGTTAAAGCATTTTTAAAAATTTTTTAACTCGATTCTGAAATATAAGTCTCCTTCATTGAATCACTAGATTCATTAACATTGGAACTAACTAGTAAATTTTTATTTATGAAGATTTATTTTTTAATGGTTTAATTGTAGTTTTAAAATCAGACGTATTTTAAAAGGTACTTACTAATATTGATTTATGACCTCGTTAGAAGTGTCTGTAAATGTAGTTTCTCTGCTCAAATCGTTGTATAGTGAAGAACATGAATTAACAGGATATTTAATAGAATTGAGTACTTTTTTTTTTCTTTTCTTTTTATACCTTTAAGCTTTAAATTTTGATTAAATATAAATATAGATAAAATGATTTTAATGTTAATATATCTATATAGAACATCGTATTTAATTTTATATATATATATATATGAGTCCTGATGGCCGAGTGACTAGCACTTGTTGTCACAGATTTCGGGTTCGAGTTCCGGGGGTGCCATTGATATTTGTAATGGTTCAGAATCCACTTTAAACTGTAGGTCCCGGTCTAATATGGCCGTAGAGCTTTGGGCGTCGGGCTGATGTCCCTACCATAGAAAAATAATCATATACCGTTAGAAATCTGCCAATAGGCAGACGGATTTGGCCCACCACGGGGCTGTTGTGCCACTGATGATAATGATATTGATGATGATGATGATATATATATATATATATATATATTTAACTACAAAAATTTCGTTTTTTTATTTTTAAATTGATCGATTTCAGTAATTAAAGACCCTAATATTCAGTGCTATTTTTAAATATAAATTATTATTTTTTTTTTTGGCATAAGGATTAAAAATTCAAAAAGAAACATTTAAAATTATACTTAAATAATCTATAAATATTTAAATATACAGATTTTTCAAGAAGAGTTCATACTTTAGTGATGTCATAAGAAATAATTTTCTTATATTTCCTTTAAGTATACATAATATATTATTCATAAAAATTATATTTGACTTAAAACAATTATCGACCCACATTATTCATTATGCATTGCGAATACTATGGTTTATATTATTTTAACATCGTTATAGAGCTAAACATTTTTATGTTTTTAATTCTACGCTTGCATTCAAACAATTAACCCACTGCATGCCTTTTATAACGACTTCTTTTATTTTATATATATATAACGATCATTACTCCTGTGACTGAGTAACCGAGTTCGTATCCGAAAACAAACGCGATCGATAGATGGATGCTCTTTCTTTGAGAATCCGGAAGTCGTTCCAAGCAAAGCAAGCAATCGAAGCATGCACATAATGCAGATTATATTCTGGGGCTCTGCTCATTTGTGTAGAGTAGTAAGAAGATGAGAGAGACAGAGGAGAATCACCTCAGGATCTGTGTCGTCCCTCTGACCCACACACGTGGAAGACCGAATTTGCGTTGCCTATTTTTTGCATCCATCAAATCAGCAACGATAAGTTTTCTGCCCCAAAGCGGATATGCATCCGTTTTTCTTTTTTCTTTTCTTCTTTATTTGGCATATTCAATGAGAGGACGCATTGAACTTTTGTAGTTTGACAGCTGCTGTCTTAAGTTCTTCTGTCTGTCTGCTCTTGCAAGACTTGATAGTGATAATAAGGTTCAGATCTTACCGCTGGTGGGTTATTCTTATGAAATAATTTGACAGAGTAACAGCATTGAAAATTGGCTCCAATGACAGTTATAGTTGATAATAGGTGGCGATAGCAAATAATTTAATGGTAGTACATCGTGTCTTATAGCGATTTGATACTATATTGACTATAAACATGTTGTTTCAATTCTATGCTTTGATTTTCATTTTAAACATATATTTTGAAATTAATTTATACGTTTTGTATGGTTATATTTATATGTTAGTCGAATTTTTTTTTCTTTATTTGGCATATTCAATGAGAGGACGCAGTGAACTTTTGAAGTTTGACAGCTGCTGTCTTAAGTTCTTCTGTCTGCCTGCTCTTGCAAAACTTGATAGTGATAATAAGGTTCAGATCTTACCGCTGGTGGATTATTCTTATGAAATAATTTGACAGTGAAAATTGGCTTCGATGACAGTTATGGTTGATGATAGGTGGCAACAGCAAATAATTTAATGGTAGTACATCGTGTCTTATAGCAATTTGATACTATATTGACTATAAACATATTGTTTCAATTCTATGCTTTGATTGTCATTTTAAACATATATTTTGAAATTAATTTATACGTTTTGTATGGTTATGTTTATAAGTTAGTCGAATTTTTTTTTATTTGAGTCTGAGTTTAATTTTTTTAAAATTTTTAATTAAGTGTAAAGATATATTAATACTTTATGTTATCTGATATAAAATCAAGATAAAAGTATTCTCTGAAAGTTTATAGCTCATATAATTAAACAATAAGTTAATTACCAAAGTTGAATAAAATGTAAAAGTTTAATTTAAATGATACTTTATATATAATATATTTTATATATAATAATACTTTATTACAATAAATATACTTTATAAAATATATAGTTTATTTATATACTTTATATATAATAATTTGTGTTTAATATAATACTTTTATCTAATATAAAATCAAGATAAAAACATTTATAGATCACAGAATTAAACAATAAGTTAGTTACAAAAGTTGAATAAAATATAAATTTACCATAGAAATAAATTAATAATAAAAATCTGTTATGTCAAAACTGAAATAATTAAAATTTTACTTTAAATTTTATTTATAGTCTTCCTAATATACTACATATACATATATACAAAAAAATTCTCGTCATACTTACACATATCAAAATGCTATCTCACTTAAACGCAAACCATTTAGTTCATTTATGTCATATTAAAGGCTCCTTCTACGCTCATTCTGAAAACGGGAGTCGTGCCATTACTTCCCGCATCCTCCCCCAGATGGCGCTGGCGGCGTTGAGACAGGTTGCGTAGAAGCGTGGCTAGATAAAGCTAAGCCAAGCCCTATCAGTCATTGAACTTGAGGAGAGCCGACCAATTTTTCTCCTCGCTCGCTTACGTTCATATGCCGAGAGACCATCACACTGTTGGGATCGGTTCACTACAGCAGCCAGCCGCGGTTTTGCCAATTGTCACCCACCGCGTGCTTTCGCCGTTTCTCCCTCGCTCGCCTCAACTTTTATTTTTCTTCTTTATTAGTGGAGAGAGAATTCTGCATTCAGATTTTTAGATATTTATTCACCTTTTTGACTGCTGCCGTGCTTTGTTTATAATAAAGTGGTGTGACTATGTTACCTCTCAGTTATGGTTTGGAAGTTATACACTTCTTAGAACATCCGCACCACCAGAGAGCGGCTATTCGGTCTCAAGAATCGCCGAAGAGGTAAGACTCTTTTTACTTTTTTTTTTTTTTTTTTTTTATTGTTGTACAATGACGCAATCGTGTCTCGTTTTTGTCTCCGAATTAGCATGTGAGTTTTTTTCATGAAAAGTTTGTGCTTGTATGGAAAAGATGATTTTTATTTTGGATGATGATTCATGAAGTAGATTCTTTGAGTTTTATACTTATGAGAATCACAGCTGATTCTTAAATTAAATCACATCTGATATTTTCTAAATGGTTTTAAATAAATAAAAAATTATTAAGTGCGAGTTAATTTTTTGAATGGTATAAAAAAACACCAAATATATTTTTTTCTCCCTTTTTTATTAAGTTATCATGTTTGATTAAAGTGTTTTTTCTTATTTAAATTTTTTATATATATATGTGGCTCTTAAAAAAGGTCTAATATTTTTGAAGATAGTATTGAACATTTTCTTCCCTTTTTTATTAAAGTTACCGTGATCGATTAAAGTGGCTCTTTTATGACACAGATATATTTTTAATATATATGTGTCATGTCTTAAAATAGGTCTAATATTTTTGAAGATATTGAATATTGAATATTTTTGAAAATATTGAATATTGAATATTTTTTGAAGATCCATAGCTATTTAATTTTCTAAAAGTTATAACTTATTTCGTGTTCGATCGATGTAATTTGTTTTAAATAAACAATTAGAAACAAAAATCTTAATTTTAGTAATTAATATATTCTCCGTGGAATATTTATTGACAATAAAAATGATTCGTTTATTATTTTAAACATCCGTAAATTCAAATATTTAGTTATCTTTTAATACATATTAAATTAGATAATAAATTTATAATATTAATGATAATTTATTCCCTGTTATATAAGTAGAAATTAGTTTTAAAAATCGATATAATTTTTATATTATATGGAAAATTAAATTTTCTATATTCTTTAAATAATTAGTGTTATATAACATTATATAGTTGCATTAATTATGTTAAATATATGCTAGTTATCTCCTTATTTTAAATATCAAAATCAAGAAACACGTATATGTATAGAGAAAGAAATGTTACTAAAATTGGATAGTAATAGTTATGTATCATTTTCATCGAAAAAAAGTATAACTGTAGTATATTCTATTTGAAGATGGTTATCATGGCAACCAAGGACACATCAGAGAAAAAGAGAGCAGAAAGAGAAATCGATTTAATTATGCAAAGATATTTCCCCTCTTTCAATAAAGATCTTGCACATGATGTAAATAGTTCCCCCCTTTTTACATAATTTGTTATAGCTTAATAAAAAATTTGTATAGATGAAATCAATAAAAAATCGTGTAGAGTTTTAACAGTAGTTGATAGGACTTTTGTTTTCAAATTTATGGCTTCGCAGTAAATTTTATGTTTTTCATCAAACCATCTACAACTACTTTTATGCTCCGAAGAAAAGCAACGTTTAAAGATATAAAGCTATAAATAGATTTTTTAATAGTATTTTAGTTTTCTTAACACTTAGAACTGATTTTTGATGTTTGATATGTATATCAAAAATACTAATCTTTATTTTAGAGGAAAGTAATTTTTATAAATAAATTATAATGTCATTTTTTTTGCTAATATTTCGTTAATACATTTAAAATTTTCAGTATTTAAAAATCAATACATTTTTTTTAAAAATTAGGTTAATATTGATATTAATATCATTATATTCTGTTATATTTTTTAATTTATAAATTCGTAATGAAAATACGTTTCTGAAAATTGTTAGTGTACTACAAATTATTATTATATATTTAATTAATTAAATTATTAATACTATTCATTAGTGATTTTTGACATAATTTGTTATAATTTTTTTACAATATTTGTAAAAAAAACTCATTACGATTGTATTCAAGAAATATATAGACATTTAATACTAAGTATAACATAAAAATTCATGCAACCATTTTATACATTGAAATAATATGCTTTATATTATAAAAATAAATTATTTATTAATGTTGGTATTAATTATTATTAATTAATTATTTAATTTTTTATCTTGTAAAGTATTAAAATGAAAAGCTGACATTGGCTCTTAATACCAACACCTTCTCTACGATAATAGTAAGTAAATAATTTCTCCAAATATCATCTTTATATACATTGATAAGAGACTGTGAAAACCATTTATCAAAGAAGCGTACATTGCTGTACCTCCTCTCTGAGGTACAGCAATGTACACGTTTTATATAATCGTTGCTTTGCAAAAGGAAGACTTGACAGCGAAGTATTTTTAAAAGTATTTGGCTTTGCCCAGGAGAGCTCGAGCTATTTTGGCATGCTTTTAGATAGCTGAGGTTAATAGTGTTATCTTGGGTGGGAGGTGAAAGTTTATATTGATTTGCCATCTGTTCATTCTCTTAAAAAGCGTGGTGTGTGCAGTGTTATTTAGGGGTGGAGAAATATGTTCTTTTCTTTTTTTCATGTTGCCTTTGCATTTTTGCTGCACATTGCTTTGCAACATTTTTTATATTCGTATATTAATTTATGTTGTATAGTATGAGATTGATATTTAGAAATATAGTTTAAAGAAACTAAAAAAATTTATTTGAATTTTTTTTATCGGTGTATTTTTGTGATAAAAAGTGATTCTATCAATAGTTTGAAAAATTTTAAAAATTACTCTGTGTGAATTATTAACTTTATTTTCTTAATATATTTTTAAAAGATAAACGATTGCGCCACAAAATATATTCCTTAAAAAAAGTTATAATTTTATTTAAAAAAAAAAAAATATGCAAATTGTAATTTAAAATTTTGAAACCCAAAATTACTAAATTTTCGATTGGTGAAGAAATTGCATTTAAATTTTGTCTTTAAAATGTTAAAAGGTAGCGACTGAAATAAATAAATAAATAAATAAAAAAAATATCCTAAGCATCAGATAAATTTTTCACAAAGGAATAAAATGTTTAAAAGTACAATGGGAAAATGGTCCTGAACAATTTAAAATTATTTTACTTTCTCATCTATTAATGTATTCCGGCTCAGAAATAAGCTAATGGGGACCAATTACTTTTTCTTCAACAATTGTTTCCATCATTATTTTTATATTATAACAATAAAAAAAAAAATAATAAAAAAGTAACACTATTAATTTTTTCATCTAAATCCATAAGAAAATAATGAGGGGCACAAAACGATACGAATAAAAAAAAATTTTTTTTTCTCTTACAAATAAATAAATAAAAAGGGTTTAGTTTTATTTTACAATTTAAGAAGAATGAAACAAGAGTATTTCAAGGTCACGTGCTTTTCAACAGCCCCTCCTCTTCTTTCCACGCCTACCTGGATCGCCCTCATCCAATCAGATTCCATGGCATTTACGGATGACATCATCTACTTTTTATTCGTTCTTTTCAGGCACGTGTGCTAGCTTGCAGAAGACGCTGTAGCATGAGAGCAAGGGGGCAAGAAAATCTAACCTTGAAAACGTAGAACTTCGGTTACTTAGAGGTAAGGGAAGGATTAAGTTCGCGTTTTTAAAAGAGAGAAGGGATTGAATTTTCTTTGCGAGGCGCAAGGATTGTAGGAAAAAGAGTGGTTTTTCCTCGCGTGTTAGGAATAAAAGAAAAGAAAAAAAGAGTGTTTTTTTTGGTTCTTTTGATTTATGGGATCGAGTTACTTTGAAATTTTGTGGATCTGGAGAAATTAAGTTGGAAGGGCAAAAAAAAAAAGTTCATAGGTTACATAGAATTGTGTGCTGGGAAAAATCTCTTAGAAGTAGCAGATTATGTAGAAATTAAATATTTTACATTTAATGAATAATGTATATAAAAGGGAGATATGTGGTTTCAAAAGTTTTTTTTTCTTCTAATGAATTATTTCTGAAATTACATTACATAAAGATAGAATTTATATTTTAAATTAAATTTTGGTTACCTTTCAACAAGGACAATAAAAAATTTTCATTTATATCTGACTGTATTTGAATAAACCTGTAAAAGTAATTTTAATTTGAAATATTAAAAAAACAAGTTAACGTTTTGATTAAATTAATACATAATATATTAAATCAATTAAAAAAAAATTCCAGTTCCTTTTTTTACTTAATTAAATAACCTGTGTATTAAAAACATCATTGCTTGATTAAATCGTGTAATATGAATTGATTAGAATATAAACGAGTTAAAACGTTTATTATAATCATTTATGATTTGATGTGATAACAATTTATGATTAAATATTTAATAATTACCTATGATTCACATATTTAATTTGCATGGATTCGATCATTATTTTCCTCAATAATGTGTGTATTGAAAACATCATTGCTTAATTAAATCGTGTAATGGGAATTCATTAGAATATAAACGAGTTAAAACGTTTAATATAATCATTTATGATTTGATGTAATAATAATTTATGATTAAATATCTAATAATCACCTATGATTCACTTATTTAATTTGCATGAATTCGATCATTTGCTTATTAAATATATGAATAACTATTCAACTATTCTTTTTTCTGGAAGTGATTATCTTTCTAATGACTGACCTCTTAACCGCTAAAAACCCATTAATGTCGTTTTATTAGTTACGGTTACGTAATCAGCCATAATAGATTGCCTCCTAAAGATCATTTGAGGTTTGGTTAAAAACATGTACTAGCAGTGCCATCCCTTAAGCTGTTTTTACAAGCTAATAACCATCTATCACAGGAAGTAATTGAATAAATAATGTTTAGGATCGTAGTTACTTAAAATAGAATCCATTATGTTTAATAATGGTGCACTCCATCGAAGAAAATGTAATAATGGAAAAAAAGTATTTAAAAGGAATGTCTTGTTTGTCTTCTGCAATGTTTTTCTGAAGTAGTTAGTTTTCGATTATGTCAAAAACCTTGTCTTTCAAGGTCTTGTTGTACTCACCTTATGGAAACAAGGTATTCGTTGTAGTGAAATTTCTTTCTTTCTTTCTTTTTTTTGTTCCATGTTGTATTTGGAAGTATGCTCTTCATTCCGTTTTGAAAGCACCAAGGCCTTCTGTCATTTGCTATGTTCTTTTTTCTTGTTCATGTTCCGTTCTGTTCCAACCTTGACTTTTGTTAAGTTTAAATGACTTAATGTTTCTAACTTTTCATTTGAGTATATTTTTAAAGTTCATTAAAAACATATTTAATGTATCACAATTTTCTTATTTGAAATATTTATCATGACAATGCATCATAACAACATTATTGTCATTATTGTATTCAAACTTGAAAACTGTTGTGTAGTTATACTTAAATATATCAGTCAATCCCTAAATTGTCCTCTGATTATGAGTAAAACATCGTAATAAAATATTTATTTTTGAGAATAAGTATTGCCTTGAAATTTTTATTTATCTATCTATCTATCTATCTATATATGTATTAAAAGAAATATTAGATTATTCTTTACTATTTTTTTTCTACATTACTACTATCTCAGAAATAGTTCTGTTCTGTTATATTCTGTAATAGTATAATATAATTATATAGTTCTGTAAGAATTATAACATATAAAAATTCTCATTAGTTATTATATAGTTCTGAAGTAATTATATAGTTTTGTTATAGTTCTCTCTCTGTTCGTTAAATTTTACAAACATATTCAAAATTTTGATACATATTAACAATTTTATCACAAATTCAATGACACTTTTCTTCTTTATTAATTATATGTTCTTTTTCTTATTCATTTCATTTTTTTGTGTCAATTATTCATCAGGAAAATTTTACTTATCTTAACGTATTACTTATTACTTATTAAAAATCAAGCTATCCTTTCACAGTATACGTGATAAAGATGGCTTTGATAATATCCACCTATAAAAAACGGTCACCAAAAACGACCCTTTTAAATAACTTTCCCAACTGATTTATCATTTATCACATTTCTATGTGTGTTTCCCAAGGTCGAATCGGCTGCATGGCCTTGGGGTTCTCATCCTTCTCTTTTTTTTTATATATTTTTTTTAATCCTTTATTACCCAGATGGTGCCGCTCCCTAATAATGCCCCCTTCACCTCCCACTTATAAGTGAATTATCGTCAAAAACCTTGTTTGTCCATCACTCAAGATTTGGCAGAAAATGCCATGTTGTTTTTCTAGATGTAATTCATTGTAGGATGCACATATAGTCTGTACCTGTTTTTTCCCGTTAGTACTACTACAGGGGGTTGGGACTGAGCAAAAAACAACGCGGGCGTTACCCTTGGATTTCTGGGTGTGGAGGAGCCCCTATTCAGGCTCTTGCATCTGTTCTCAGGGGGAGGGAAACCCTATGCACCCTTTTTTTTTTCCAGCCTAACCCTGCCTAACCTCACCGAGAACCATCATCTCCCAATCAGAAAAACGCATTTGCTTTTCTAGATATCTGTATAACATCTGGAAAGAGAGAGGTACACTTTGGTACTTGGCACACACACAGGGTTTTTTCCCATGGAGGTCCTTCCACTTTATCCCTTTTTGTCCTGTTTTTAACCAATTTTTGCGCCCCTTTTTCTACTTTGCATATATTCCATGAGAATCGTAAAAAGGGTCTGGATGGGGGAGTGTGGAAGTAAAAGAAAAAAAGAATTTGAAGGTCCTTAAAAAGGGTCAGAAAAGTTGGGGGCCTCTTGGCAAAGGTGGGGCACCTTATAGGTTTCCCAGTTTGGTGCGGTAGAGGCCCCTCTGTTTTGTACCTACATTACAAAAATCGCGAGTTTTTCAAATTTGTTCAGTTGATGTTCAACGTTGACTGTTGAAGAAATTGTCAGAAATGAATGTAGGTGGCCTTACTAATTTTTTAATTGATGCTAGAGTGTTCAATTTTTTTACATATGTCAGTTGACTTTTGAAGAAATTACTATAAATAAAAGGTGTTTGATTGGCCTTGCGAATTTTAAATACTAAGATAATTTTATATGAAGGTAATCAAAATTAATTAATTACGGATGAAATGGCATTACAGTTCGTTTTATCGTTTAGTTTGAATCGTAATTTCGTATGAACAATAAAATAAATAAATATTGATCTTTTATATACATTATTTTCAAAGAATAAGCACAAACCTTAAAAGAGTACAGACAAGGATTAACAAACATCCTGTATTGATGCTTATAAATCAAAGAAATGACACAGGCAAAACACCTAACCTTGCTGTAAACAAAGCGAAAGAAGTAATGACATTAAATTTATGCTGTGCTTTTACGAATAACAAGCCTTTGTCGATGCTCTTAATGTGAATTCATGCAAGAGTTTCCAGCTTCCTGAAGGCCAGGTTGCTTGCTATACAAGGAGCTATCTGTTAAATTTCCGTTGATCAACAAGGGAATTCCTCAATTGATGCCCTGAGCATCAGATAAATCAACACGTGTTTCAGAAGTAAATTAGCAAAGAGTAAATATATGTTGATTGTTGATACTTTTCTTTTTTTTTTTCATCAAGGCTAAACTGTTGTGGGTTCCAAGGACAAACCGGATGAACGCTCAATGCCATGACGAATCAAACACGTGTATGTACGTGGTTACAGAACCATTCCTATTCCAACAGATTTTCTTTGAAATGCGAAACAATCCTTTCACCTTGACGTCACCTACATTAGTAAACTTTTTTAGTTATCGATTAACTTACCACGATCAAAGATATTTGAATCGCTATCGTTTGTGTTCGTACTTTATCTTCAATAGTGTGCAACTGAAAGAAAATATATTAAGTTGTAATAATAGTAATTGAATTATCTTATTAAAACTTAAATCCTTGGGACCTTTTAGTTGGACCTTGGGACTTTTTAGATATATTTATAAAATTCATTCAGTATGTGATTTCCTGATGGTAAAGTGGTCACTATATATTTCTATTTTACAATTAAGTTACTTATGTCATAATTTATTTATTGGGTACGTGTTTCTTAAAATACACTCTCTAAGTGCCATTCTTCCATAGAGATGTATGTTCCAGTTTCATTTTCACCCTGATTACAACTCTTTTTCTTCACTTTCTGTCCTCTAATCTAGGTCATATATTTCAGCCCATTAGGCCCCCAATACCTAGTTACCTTCTGATGAAACGAACGTAGGCAACTCGGGGCCTAATAGGGGAATTTTTCAGAGGCTATCTTTTGGTTGACACACTTACGGGGAAATAATCTTTTGATCCTTCCTAGTTCATGGTCGGTTATCTGCACCCTGGTGATATCAGAGCGTAAAGGGTACTGGAGCCCCTAGGTAGCAAGGGGCCACTTTAAGGAGGGGGCATTTTTTATTTTATTTTTTGTATTCTGTAGTGTTTCAAGGTCGCCCTTTATGGGTCCTTGACACATGCTAGCTTGCTTTATGGAGCATGGAGAACCAATATTGTTCAGGGCTTATAGTGCGTTGCTGAAATGTCAACTAGGTGGAAAATAGCAAAGATTTTTTGGGGATGTTTTATGGAAAATTCACCAATTTATTATAGTTTTTATTATGTTAAAGGATTTTTTTCTGTTTTTCTGCCTAAAAATATATTCACATTTTTTTGTCTTTGAGAAACTATAATAAACTTTTTATATATATTTTACTTAATCGTAAAATACATTGATAATTGATTTGATATGAAATTTAAAAATAGATGAACTTATCTCAGACGTAGACAAGAAAACGTTTTTAAAAGGGTGTAGTTTATTTACTCCTTATATATTTTTAAAATTATTTGCTTTTATATCAATTGAGTCTTTATCACATTAATAAACTAATATCATTGCACGTATAAATAGTGTTTTTATGCTGGTAATTAGAACAAACAAGAAGTTATACTAGATTTGCATTATGTGGAGGTAGAATTTTCAATCAAATAAACATTAAATAAAAATATTTCAAATATTTAATTTTTCTACAGTATTATTATTTTGATATACTTCACTATATTAATAACACTAGATCTTTTAACAATGTGTTTTGTTATTTGTATTTTTTAAATTATTTGCTTTGATAATCAATTGAATCTTTATGATAGCTAAAATGATTCATTATTAAGGTATAATATGCTTTTAAATGTGATGTTTTTCTTGTCGGAAGTTTTTGTATTACAGTTAACTATTGCTATGTTGCTAAATCAAATTATTTCATGTTTAATTCGCCATCTTGATTATTTTTTTAAAGTAAATCGTCAAAATTGAATTGCTTGTATTATGACAACTTTGTTTTCTAATCTAATGTATTTTGTCGAAAGTTTTGTATTACAGTTAACTATTGCTATTTTGCTAAATCAAATTAATCTTATATTTAATTCTTCCTCTTGATTATTTTTTTTTTTTTTTAAGTAAGTCCTCAAAATTGAATTGCTTTTACTGTGACAACATTGTTAAGCTCAAATTTTACTCGACACTTTCCAAAAAGCGCTTATTTCGAGCGCCGCTCTATTCTGGTGGATATCATACTGAGGTGAAAAAGAGCATCGATAAAATGTCCGCGACTTGCCTTCAAAAAGACAGCCACCATGTCGTTGAGGTTGAGCTGGTAATTCCAGCTCAGAAGCTGGGCGACCCACTTGCGTTTCTAGGGCAACAAGGTGTCTTGGAGAAAGTGAACACTTCCACATTTCCTTTTCCCCTACTTCCGATCACAGCGCCTTCGAAAAAAAAAAAGAATTGCCTCTTCCCCCACTTTCTTGAGTGATCTTTTAAGTGTCGTGACGTCAGCCTATGTTCTTCGGATATCCGTTTTATATACTAGAGGTGGTATAGCCACGCCGAAAAATGTATCTATCTCCTGAGCGAAATAGTTTTTGATATACAAAACTGATGACCTAATTCGAAGCTACACCTCTTTTCCTGTTACACTACTTTAGAAAGGGAAAACTTTTATTTCCTTCTCTTATGGCGGCATTATGCATGAGGTCCACTTAAAGTTCACTTTCTAAAATTTACTCTCTTTTTTTTTTTTTTTTTTTTTTAAAGAAGTCTTATATGCAGTCGCACCTCTATCCAGGTGGTTAACCGATAACTTCACTTTTCGGGATTTCCGTTCGATTTTTGCTTGAAGAGTGAAATCTTGTTTAGGGATGGCCTAAATGGTGCATCTTTGTTGGTTGGACACCCTATTATGGTGTAAGGTAAAGAAACAATCGGATATCCGTTCACAATTTTTAAGGGGTGATAGGTATACAATTTTACTAAATAAGCAAAATTGTCCTAGATTATTAAAAGGGAAAAGTTAATAAAACTTCACTTTCGATACTCCTTCTGTTCTTTAAGGAAAGTCCAGATGCACCTTTTTCCAGGTGGTAAGCCGATTTTCACTTTTCGGGATTTCCGTTCGATTTTTGCTTGAAGAGTGAAATCTTGTTTAGGGATGGCCTAAATGGTGCATCTTTGTTGGACAGTACCCTATTATGTTGCAAGGAAAAGAAACAATCGGATATCCGTTCACGATTTTTAGGGGTGTGATAGGTGTACAATTTTATTTAGACTACTTTTACTGAATAGGCAAAATTGTCCTAGATCGTTAAAAGGGAAACTTCACTTTCGATATTCCTTCTGTTCTTTAAGGAAAGTCCAGATTGCAACTCTTTCCAGGTGGTAAGCCGATTTTCACTTTTGGGATATCCGTTCGATATTTTGAGTGAAAAGTGAAATCTTGTTTAGAGATGGCCTAAATGGTGCATCTTTGTTGGTTGGACACCCTATTATGTCGTAAGGAAAAGAAACAATCGGATATCCGTTCACGATTTTTTACGGGGTGTGATTAGGTGTACAATTTTATTTAGACTACTTTTACTGAATAGGCAAAATTGTCCTAGATTGTTAAAAGCGAAAAGTTAATAAAACTTCACTTTCAATATTGGTCTGTTCTTTAAGGGAAGTCCAGATGCACCTCTTTCCAGGTGGTAAGCCGATTTTCACTTTTCGGGATATCCGTTCGATATTTTATGAAGAGTGAAATTTTATTTGGTGAATTGTCCACCGGGCTATTTTTATTGTAAACCATGTCATGTTGGTTTGATGCTTGATCATGTAGGATAGCAGTTGTTCATACTTTTTTTGCAGGGTCAAAAAGACTATTCCAGTTTTTTGCTGAATAAACATTGCTCTAGATTGAAAAGCTTTAACAAAAGTTCACTTTTGAAATATTATAGGCGCATCTTCTTGGACATCTGGTACTAACCGAAATTCACTTTCGGATATCCGTTCGCTTTCAACCATAGTCAATTTGAAATTGTGTATTGACTGAACTGCAAAACTTGAAAGAAGACATTGTCCTAAATATAAACTTTTACTTGAACTAGAATGCCATAATTGGGATTAGTATTCAACGGAAGTCCGTTAACATTTTTCTAGGTCGATTACCCGATGAACAACATTGTTCTAGATTGTTTAGTTGCGACAGAAGTTCACTTTCGAATTTTTTTTAGACACACACCCTCTTGGACACCAGGTGCTGATTGAAATTCACTTTCGGATATCCGTCCGATTTCAACCATAGTAAATCTTGAACAATGTACTCATAGAGCTGTTAACACACATACACAAAGCTTTGTTCTAAATGTAAACTTATACTTTAACTAGCATGTCAACAGTTTGGGTTAGTATATAACGGACAATCGGATATCCGTTCACAATTTTGCAAGGTCGAGTTTGTAAAGGATTTTCAAGTGAATGAACTGTATTGCCCTAGATTCTTAGTCCACTTTCGAAATTTTCTAAAAGTCATAGCACTCCTTCTGGACACCAGATGCTATTCGAAATTTACTTTCAGATATCCGTTCGATTCCAACGTTAATAAATCTTAACAATGTTTTGATTGAATTACCAATACATTCAAACAGCTTTGTCCTGAATTTGAACTTATACTTTAAATAATATGTCAAAAGTTTGAGTTAGTATGTAACGGACAATCGGATATCCGTTCATAATTTTGCAAGGTCAAGTTTGCAAGGAACTTTTAAGTGAATGAACTGTATTGCCCTAGATTATTAGTCCACTTTCGAAATCTTTAAAAATAATAGCACTCCAATTGGACACCAGATGTTATCCGAAAATTACCTTCAGATATCCGTTCGATTTCAACGTTAATAAAGCTTAACAATGTTTTGATTGAATTATCAATACATTCAAACAGCTTTGTCCTAAATTGAAACTTATACTTTAAATAATATGTCAAAAGTTTTTGTTAATATATAACGGACATCCGTTTACAATTTTGCAAGGTCGAGTTTGTAAGGGACTTTTAAGTGAATGAACTGTAGTATTGCCGTAGATTATTAGTCCACTTTCGAAATTTTCTAAAAGTCGTAGCACTCCTCTTGGACACCAGATGTTAATCGACTTTTACTTCCAGGTATCCGTTCGATTCCAATAATAAATCTTAACAATATTTTGATTCAATTAATAATACATTCAAACAGCTTTGTGATATATTTAAACTTTATCAACTGTTAATGTATAGTCAGATTTTCGTTAACTATACTGAAGATTTTACTGAATGACCAGCATTACTCTATACAAGTTAACTTTCTTCTTGGACAACAGAGGCTCATCAAATTTTATTTTCTGATATCTGTTCGATTTGAAATACTGTGAACTTGAAAACAATGTATTTGTTAAACGAATTGTCATGTTTGTTGAACGAATTGTCCTTCAATCACTTTGTCCTAGTTCCTATTGAGAAAGAGTTACTGAAAACTACTGTGCAATAGTTTTAATTTATTAAGAACAGACAATCGAATATCAGTCACAGTTTTGAATAATGAAAATACAAGTTTTTCTTTATAAACATTAATTTAGCAAATCATATAATAATTTTTTTAAATAAAATTTCACTTATAATTTTGTTGATAAGGATTTTTTCTCGAATAGAAATTTACTTTCGGATATCCGTTCGATTTCGAAGACAATGAATATCGAGCATTTACGCTGATCATTAACAGTATCCTGTCCTAAATTTGGACTTGCCATTTGAATCATAGCTCCAAGAATTTGGGTTAATCTATTCAGAAAACAACGGAAATTGTTTTCAATTTTTATTTATTTATTTTTTTTTTAAAGTGGATTAGTTTTACTGAAAGAAATCTAACTCAATAAACAGCATTGCTCTAAATTATTTAAAAGGAATGCGTTAATAAACATTCACTTTCAAAGTGAGGCATATTTTTATAATGTGCCAAGTGTGAATTGAAATTCTCCTTCCAAATACCCGTTATATTTTAAAGAAATAGTTTTAATAGTATTGACCGAATTATAAACACGTTTTGAAAAAGCTTGTTTATAAATTAATTTTATAACAGTATGCAATAATTTTTAGGTTAACAAAGGTAAATAATGGGCAACACATATACATTTAATTCTAACTATTTTGATTGGCTATAAGTATAATGAGTATTGTTAAACTATCAGCAAAACATTTACCTTTACGAAATCTTGTACGGTAAATAAAAGCCAGAATCCACATGCTAAACAACATTCAGATATCTGTCTTGTTTACCAAGAATTAGAGCAACAATAAAGTTTAAAACCAGCTGCTAAGTAAATAAGACCTGTTTTGTTTAAACGTTTTCGTCCTAATTAAAACTTTATTCTTCCATCTATCTGTATGTATGACCGTACACTTTTTAGAAAAATAAGGAAATCATCGGATATCCGTTATTTATTATGTATATATTTTTTTCAATAAAAAAAAGGGTTTTCTTTCTGAAACACTTTTTTTTCTAAATAAACAACATTGGCCTACTTCTTCGTATACAATGCGTTTTTTTTTTTTATTCGTAGAAACAGAATAAAAGACTTCCCCTACTTTTCCTTTAATTATTGGTGACAAAATTATTGCTCGGTAAAAAGAATCACGGGAAAAAGTGGAAGTTTCACTTTTCTATATTCTATCATTGTTCTTTTTTTTTTTTGTTTTTATGTTTAATTCTAAACACGAGTCCAGTTTTATGACTACATCAGTTAAAACTACCTCATTTATTGCAGGGCCTTTTGTTTGCTTTTTCCAGAAACGGTGTAGTAAATAAATTCCGAATCTTACAAAGACGTTAGCCTATTTCTTTCTATCTCTCTGTTTTCTTCATAAACTTAACAACAACAGTCGGCAGTGAAATAGGTAGCCTAAATAAAATGAACAATAGTTTGTAACTATATCAAACATTTTTTCAAGTACTTTGATCGTTAGTGCACTCTCTTTTTATTTGCTTCTGAAACTTGGCCTACATTTTTTCTGAAACGGAACTAGAAAGGGTTGATATTTTTCCTCTCTTCCAAGTATGGATTTATTTATTTTTTTTCGTTAGTGAGTTTGAACTTTACACTTTTGCTTTTTACCTTTTTGTAGCTTTTCGTTAAGATGTAATTGTTTTCTTTTTTATAGATATTTTTGCCTAATATTCATTTGGTTAAACGTTTCCAAATTTCAAAAGAAATTTTTTTTTTCAAAATCGTATTTATATTCTTTGAATCCAATCTGATCTGTTATATGATTTTGATTCATAAATTACCCAGAGAATATAATCAATTGTTTATATAAGATCTTTCTGATAGTTTATGTCTGTGATTAATCCTCAGTGTCCTGCAGTACGGGACGTACATTCCATGTGTGATCTACTCATGGATAGAGGAAAACGGGGCAGCTTCTATACCGGCCTGATGGCCAACCGGCTAGTGCTCTGGCCTTTGGTACTACAGGCTTCATGTTCAAATAGTGGCCGGGTCATGAATGTTTGTTAATGTTTCGGAATCTGCGTTAAACTATAGGTCCCAATCTTATTAACCTAAACTGTGCACAAAATGACTGTAGAGTGACCAACCAATCAACTATTGATAGTCTGTTCCTCGTATTAGAAAGGAGTTTTAATTTTTGTACACCTAATTTTAGTTTGATATAATGTAATCAATCTAACCATTCATATTCTAACTCAGTTATTATCTAAGCCGTGTTACAATAGCTGAACTGATCTGAAAGC
Organism: Caerostris darwini; assembly: GCA_021605075.1. Lineage (NCBI taxonomy): Eukaryota > Metazoa > Arthropoda > Arachnida > Araneae > Araneidae > Caerostris > Caerostris darwini. Next base: position 265,946 of record BPLQ01015627.1, read on the forward strand.
GAAACTGATCAGGCGCAAGTATTATTTGTGAAAACAAAATAAGTTAAATTACATCTCGTATTAAAGGTGAACTCTTTTTTTTTTTTTGCTATATCATCAAGAAGTCCCGAGTATTTTATAAATTAGGACATTTCGGCACAGAAAATGAGTATTTCCAGTTCATTAGCAGATGCATTGTTATGCATCCCATTAAAATAAAACCTTTCGTCCCAATCTCCTTCTAACGGTATCCATCATTATTCATTGTCGGCATTTGTTGCTCATGTAATTACATCTGCGACCTTCACTATCGCTTTTCCCTTCAGCTGTAGGGTTAACACATCGGCAGCGGCGAAGGGAGTCATCCCCCCCACAGCTATAAGTTATCGACATAGCCTTGAAATAAAAAAATTATATTAAAAAAAAAGACATTTTTTTCTTCTTCTTCTACTTATTGGCCGCTTACCTTCATCTTGAGGTTATTATGTAGAAGAGGTATCCATCCCAATTTGTATTTGATCTCCAGTAGAACCTTCTGGGGGCATATAACTGTAGTAAGAATAATCTTTTAAAGAGGGCTTGGTAATGGTTTTTCTCGTTTTTATTGTTTTTACGCTATCTGTTAAAGCTCTTTTTTAGATTAAGTTAGCTGGCTTCATGTTAGGACATAAAAATTTCTTTGTAATGCGCGCCTAATTTTTACATGAGGACTTAAATACTACTGTCAGGATATGGTTTGCCTTATTTATGAAATTAATATTGGTTTATTTTTTATTTTATTCGTAAAACAATTTCTTCTAGATTAGGTTAGTTGGCTGCATGTTAGGACCTAAAAAATTCTGGGTAAAGCGCGCCTGTGTGAAATTTTTACAGATGACTTTAAATTCGACTTGTTGTCAAGATATGGTTTGCCTTATTTGTGAAATTAATATTGGTTTATTTATAATTTTGTTTGTAGAACAATCTCTTTTCTAGACTAAGTTAATTGGCTGCTTGTTATCACCTAAAAATTTCTTGATAAGGCTCATCATGTGTGAAATTTTTACACAAGGACTTAAATTCGACCTGCTGTCAAGAAGAAATTTTTGTTTTTGATAATTCGGAATGGATTGTTATGAAAAATTAATTTTAGTTTGTATCTGCTATAACTGTAAAAATTGAAATAATTTTATTTTTGTCTGTGATTTGTATGACTTATCTTAACGTAGGAAATTAAAAGTTTAAAGGATTTTAAATTTACATTTCAACATTTTTTTTGAATTTACAACTTGAGTACATAAATTAAAAAGAAAATATTGGTATTGCCCTGCTTGTTGCCATGCTGCTATTTATTTAAAGCACCTTAAGATTTGCAAATAAAAAATTCCATCCATTAAAAGGATATCATGTATTGACTTATGATGATCTAAGTAAATAACTTAATTTAAATATTTAAGTATATCTTTATGCGAAACTCCAGTTATAGAAAAAAAATTCGACTAATTGCGCCAGTTTTATATTCAGGAATATCACAAATGCCGCACATATACATTACGTAGTGCTCTTAATACAAAAAAGGCTTTGACTATATGTTATTAGCATCGATTTGATATTCATTTATTCTGCGCACCTCTAGATACTTGTCATAATATCTCATGTTACAAGTTTTTGATGCATGTCCAGGATGCAAGCGTCTGTGATTTCGTGCAACGTGATCAATTATAAGGTCACAAGTAAGTGATTGTGATGTAATTTGCATTCGAATTCGAACGCCGTTATGAATATCTGTAGTATATTGAAGCTACATCGCCGATAGGTGAGGAGTTCTTTGAGTGATAGTCGAAAGGGAAAAAAATAGCGGAAACATTTGCTATAACTCCAGTTCAGCTGTTAGATATTTTTTTAACACTTTTACTTTCTGTTTTTCATTTACTTGTCACTTTTTCCCTCTATCCTCTTTTTTTTTTTTTTTTTTTTTTTTTTTACAAAAAATGGTTTGCTCTTTTTCCTGCAGTCGCTCGGGTTGCAAAAATTGCCAAAAGAAGTTTCCGCTGATTTTTACCCGAAATTCATTCGGATATCCGTCAAAATTTTTTTACCATTTCTATTTGACCCTAACCTTCTCCTGTTATGCAATTTTTTTCCAAAAAGTACTCTTATTCAATTTCTATTATTAGTTCACACTTTCCCTATATATTTGTATATCTTGTTCAAATTTTCAATCGTTAATAAAATACTTTTTATTCATCCACTCAAGTTCAAATACATTTTTTTTGAACTTGTAGTGGATGACACTTGATGTTAATACAGTTTTTTCAAATATTAATTCAGTAATTAAATTTTTAGTTTTATATGGGAAAGAAAAAATTTCTCTTATATAAGATATTTAGCAGGATATAAATTTCAAGGGAGATTCAGTTGAATTTCAATTCATATTTCTGAGTCAAGGAGGGAACAAAATGGAAAATGACACATGTGAATAAATTAGTGAGAGAAACGAAGTAGGAATTGACTTAATTTTTTTTTATTACTTGTTTTAAAACTAAATTGCTTCCAGTATATTGATTAGATTGCATCTTTAATAAATTATCTTGAGAGGAAGCAAGGTTGAAAAAAAAATCAGGAAACATATGTACTAAAAAAGAAAAGATTTCATCAACGTTTCAGAAGTTTCCTTTTAAGTTATTTGAGTTCATTTCTCAGCAACGACAGCACTATTGTACAGCTTGTGTAGCAATATGGAAATCCTTGACATACATTGTCACCACAACTGAAAAAACGGTTCGTGCATAAAGTAGTTCATGTCTTTATCAAGTAGTAATAGATCAGAAATTTCTGATGGAATCGATAATAATTTAGGTTTAGTACATTCGTTCTTCGTTTTATTTAACTTGAACATTTGTAAAATCGCCAGTTATAGCTCAAAATGACACTTGGATTTACTGATCCTAACTTTATTGACGATCGTTTCACATTAAATATACTTATTACTTCACTAGTAAAAAAGTATATTCTTTACTTTACTTTACATATTACATAATTCTTTATATGTATACATATATGTAAAGTATACTTTTAAACTATACTATATAAAACTGTACTGTAATAGTTATAGTTTAAAATTACTCTTGGATTTAGTGATATAACTTCATTGGCTATCGTATCACATTAAATATACTTATCACATTAAATATACTCATTACTTACTTATATACTTTTTTTTTTGTGAAATCTTCACGAAAAATCATCACATTTTTTTTTTTAAATAAACGATGCTATAACCTTATAATACGAAAAATGTACATTTTATAATGTAACATTAACATCGTTTCAATAAAATTAAAATTTCAATAAAATCAATAGAACTATACCTCCAATATATAATAATTTACTTTATTATATTAGCTATATTAGCTTCTGTAATATTTTAGTTAACAATATAGGATGCTATCTTTTGTTTTTTGGAAAAGTGTATTGCTTCTTCAAAATAATTAAATATATACATATTTTTTTTTTCAAATTCTTTAGGTAAAGGATTTATTTTTACTAGAGTAGCATTTTTATTATTTAAGAAATACTTAAAAGTATTTTGTAGTGCAGAAGAACAGTCCGAATCACATTCTGTTCTTCTGCAGTTCATCCAGATTTCAGCAGCATATAACTATACTATCAACTTATATAACTTTATAATATTGATAATACATGCATCTATTATTATAATCATAGATAATCCTTATCGTTATTTTTTTTAAATATTTTATTTACTGACAATAACAAATCTTCTAGAAGATTCGTCACTTATCATTAGAATAAATGCATATTACGAACACGCTATTAAACATTTTCATCTCCACCCCAAAACAAGGTCAACTAATATAAAATTAACAAATAAATATACAAACAACGTAAGCAAATCTATCCATAAAAAAAAAAAAAAAAAAAAAGAAACAAGAAGAATTCCTGCCCTCTTATCCATCACCTTGACGGAATAAATACCCCAAAAATTCAACCTGTACTCGCAGAGCATCCTAAATAAGAGAGGTTGTAGTACCTTGACATCTAAATTGCTAGACGATTTTTTTTTTTTCTTCCTCCCTTGTGTATATCTCTCACAGCTATCATTTCACCACTCTAAAAAGCACCGTTCGAACTAAGGTACCCGGATGTAAACTGCACCTCCATCTATATAAATATAACCTCCTCCCCCTAGTCCCTGAAGGCATTATCTTCGCTTGACCCAAATACCGTTTGGAAGTAATATCTGAAAGTACAGTAACGTTAAAAAAAAAAAATAATAATAAAATAAACCAGTCTTTTCTTTGGTGGGGTGCCCTGGAAATTTCTTTCCCCCTCCCACGCTAAGAATAAGGTGTTCGATCTACACCCCCCTTCTATCTACCTGATACATTTTTTTCTTACACGTTTAGTCACTGGGCGTAACCATTTGTTTATGTATATGTAGAGAAGATTCGGGTCCACCATGGCATGGAATGGAATTTCCCACGATGCCTCCAAGGTGTGCTATTAAGTGGGTCAGTCCTTTAGACATGATATATAAAGTTAGGTCGATGATCTGGCAACTTTCTTGGAACAAAGCCCTCAAAAGTGACTAGTGGCGTGTGTTCTGGTTTGATAAAGGTACTTTTTAATTCTGAAAACTGTTAACTTTTGTTGGGTGTATCAACTTTTTAAATATTTGGTTATGTTTGTTGTAGTTATGTTATCAGATTAACACTCTATTTACAGTATGTGTTTTCCAATGATTTTGGATATTTTATTGTCACGATAGTAAAAAAATATTGTCTCGATAGTATAAAAAATGTACAACTTTTAAGTAATATTAATTACAAGACAATTTTCCATTGTGTTTATTAAGAAATTCTGACGATGCATTTTTACGATTTTGTTTTTTTACGTCTGTTAAATTTCCAGCATTATTAATATTTAATTCTTCTTAATTTCCAATATTATTAATATTCAATTTATAAGCCAAAATTTATTAAACTTGAAGGATTTCTCGAAAATTTAAGAACAAATTTAAAGTGCAAATATTGAATTGCGATATTTTATATTCATTCACGTATAATTTCTATGTTGTTTAATCTAAATTGGGAGCATAAATTTATTTCAAACTATTTAATACTTGTTATTTAAATTTTAAGAAATTATGAATATTCGAAAATATTTTCATCAAATCGCATTACCGTATTTTGATTAAATATTAAGTACTGGCTCCTGGTACCACATGCTTCAGGTTCGAATTCTATCGGTAGCATGGATGCTTGTTAGTAGTTCGAAATCCACATTAAACTGTGGGTCCCGGTCTTATTAGTCTAAAGTGTACAAAAAAGGACCGTAGAGCGACAAACCAAAACTAAATATTAAGTCGATTTATTCGTTTATATGTTTGAATCCTTTACTTCAAACTAACTATCAATTAATTGGCCTAACGATCAATTGACTAGCGCTCTGGCCTTTGGTACCAGAGGCTTCAGGTTCGAATCCTGGAGGTGGCATGGATGTTTGTTTGTGGTTCGGAATCCACGTTAAACTGTAGGTCCCGGTCGTGGAAAAAAATGACCGTAGAGGGAAAAACCAATCAAACTAAATTCTATTTCGTCAATGTTACTTATGCTCAAAATTCATCTATTTATATTTTCTATCAACGATTTCTGTTTATTATAATGCACGCTTCAATTAATTGTACCATATTAAAAGCGGTGCAACAAGAAAAGAAGTTTATAGTTTCTATGATCTATTTCTGTTTATGATAGCACCATTAAACCACATACTTGTGCGATAATGAAAGGCAGTGTAAAAAAGAAAAAAAAGAAAGAAAAAAACAAGGCTTTATTCCGTCCGTTCCTAATCAATGGAACTCGCTGCTGGGGCATTGGTGCAAGTGAGCGGAGAAACTCACCTAATTTAAATGTGATTTTGAGTGTGAGCAGCAGCACTTTCACCTATTCCGTCCGCGTAGCATTGCATGTGGGTCGTTGCCCTTTTGCTGCTGCTGCTTCGGAAATGGACATCCGCTGTCTGTGCGCACTGGTCGCGCTTTTTTTCCCACGCACCACCGGGACACCCATTCCGACACCCAGTTCTCTCGCTCCGGCCTCTATCTGTGTGCGGAAAAATAACACCACTGCGCAGTCGTAAACATTCAAATTGCGCAAGTCGTAAAAGAAGTGGGTTTTTTTCTCTCTAAAGACAGTCAATGACAAATTTGTTTGTTTTAACTAGTAAAGGATTATTATGTTATTAGGATATTTTTCTATTGTTTTTTGGGAGAGTATAAAAAGAAAAACTTAAGTAACCTCTTAATCCATTTGAAAAAACAGTTCCATAGAAGAAGATTATTTATTAAGAATAAATAATATTCTTAGAATTTATTGGAATTAATTTATTTTAGAATTTATTAAGTGTAAGTAATATGAATGTACTAAAACTTCTGTTAACTCTTCCTTGTATAGACATAAGGAATAAACATAAAAAATATTTTTATAAAAGATTTTATGCTGTTATTTATAGGTCTACTTTATTGATTGTGATTTAAATTAAGTGTTGAAAAAAGTAAGAGGTTTCTTTAGAAGACATATTTGAAATTAAGTTCTCAAATTGTGTACAATAGTATATTTTATTCATAATCTGAAGAAATTAAAATAATAATAATTCAACCAGTTCTGTGTGATCAAGTGGCTAATAGTCTGGCACTCTGGCCTTATCACAACCTTCAGACTCGAATCCTGGGGGTGGCGTGGATGTTTGTTAGTGGTTCGCAATCCACTTCAAATTGTAGGTCCCGGTCTGTTTAGCCCTCGTCTGCACAAGATAACCGTAGAGTACCAAACCCATTAAACCCATCAACCAGTTCTGTTGACTATGCATTTAAAATTGACAGTGTGATGTTGATAGACAAATAAATAAAATAATAAATATTACTGTAGGAATCATGTATCAATAATTATGTATTTTTCATACGTTAAAGAAAACAAGTTACTATTCTGAAATATATAAATTATTTGACGTGTGATAAAATATTGTCATTTAAAAAAAAATTCCCAAATAAGAGCCTAAAAGAGATTACCAAATTTTATGGTTATATTAAGTATTCGTGATTGAGCAAAATTTGCCGTGGCAAACTAAGACAAAATGTGGTTAAATGCCATTGAAAATTTTAGGTTGAGTCCCTGATAGTTCACAAACGCATTCCAAAGAGAGAGAGAGAAAAAAATATATATAAGTATTTATTGTTGAACCGCTGTTTAAAATATCCTTAAGAAGCAACTATAATACTTCTAACTTGTATTTGACGTAGATACTATTGAATAACAAAACAAATCCCAGAGTGATTTTTGTAACTAAATTAGACATTCCCACTGAATTCGATTCGTCGTCACGTGGGATACCACCTGACTTGTTTTTCTCATCCTTATTTTTTTAAGCATAAAAAGACAAGATGGGAAAAATAAAATATAAAATAAAAAAGAGAGAGAGAAAGAGAAAAAAGAATAAGTAATCTATTAGGTCGTTCACATAGTACATCCAAAAAAGCAGATGATTGAAAAGTGACCTTGAAACAGTGAATGGTAAGTTATTATTATACAGATGTCTCCCTTCTTTTATTGAGTTAGGGTTTCGTGCTCAAACATAAAACGCGGGCAAAAAACCGAACTACCCGTGTTTACAGCTGCCTAAGAATACGAACTATGCAATGCCGTTGCATTTCATCTGTGGGCTATTGTTTCCATAGCTAGTAGCCTTCCACTGTCTCTGGTTGCTATAACAAGTTTATGGTTGTAGTTGTTAATCGGGGGCGATTTTCAAAAGAGGGCCCTTTTCAGACAGCATACTTGAGAATTAACAGGTGTATGTCTTTAGATTATTTGCAAAAATATTTATTGTGCTGGTTAATACTAAAGAATTAACGGGTTTATGCCTTTAGATTATTTGCAAAAATATTTATTATGTTGATGGCCAGTTCATGTAACACATTTCTAATTCTTGTACATAATAATTATTACGATTAATTTCAATAGTTTAAAAATTTATAGTATTTATAAATTTGTCAGAATATTTCGGATGATAACAAAATATCAGTTAAGTATAGCTAGTTAAATTTTAAAATTTCTTGTTAGGGCAATATATTTATTTTATTGCTGCCGTATATGGTAACAAAACTATTTATAAAAATTTAGAAATAAATAAAAGCATTCTATGATTTTCAGTTAATTATCTGTTGACTGTTGCATTAAAGACAATATAAATATATATTTTATTATTATAAGGATTGAAACTTAAAAAAAACCGCTAGTATATTTCCATACCTAGTAGCCTTCCACTGTCTCTGGTTGCTATAACAAGTTTATGGTTGTAGTTGTTCAATCGGGGGCGATTTTCAAAAGAGGGTCCTTTTCAGACAGCATACTTAAGAATTAACAGGTGTATGCCTTTAGATTATTTGCAAAAATATTTATTGTGCGGGTTAATACTAAAGAATTAACGGGTTTATGCCTTAACTGTTTTTAATTCTTTTTCGTGTGAAACAAAATAAAACAAATTGTTTCTGTGGTTAAAATTTCAACACAATATAATTTCCAATACTTATTGAATTTACCTGCTCGATAGAATTCCCATGACATAATTACTATTTACAACCCACAAATGCATTTCTTTGTACCACACATTCTTCTTGGTAACTTATCTAATAATGAGTGGCTTTTGTTTTGTTTCGCCGATTGCATATTTTGACAGATGAATTCAACCTTGGTGCAAAGCGTTTGCCTTTCGTGATCACATGAACAGTTAACCTCCTTTTCTGCCGAAAGACCTCGATTTCTTTTCTTTGCTTTTATGATAAATGCAGCCTTGTGTTCAATCCGTTATGTCAATATCGCACCACATGTATCTCATATATTCTTTCACACGGACTACGGAGAATATAACAAAAATAAAAAAAAAGCTTATTACCACCTTATTCTTTTATTATATATTTTTGATCATTTGGTTTGTGAGTATTTTGGATTTTTTTAAATCATTAAATTTTTTTTTTTTTTTTTTAATAAAAGTTTGCAAATGTTATTCTAAATGGTTCGTTGTACAGCTTTGTTGTGTTATTTTTGCATAATTTTAAAAGATTTGATTCTTGAAAGAGTTCAAAGTGTGAAAATATTTTATCATTATTTTTTGGCGATTTTTCTTCTTTTATCAATTTATTAGGTTTGATTTGTCGCTCGACGGTCATTTTTGCTGCACACTTTAGGCTATTTAGACCGGGACTTAGTGTTTGATGTGGATTACTACACCACACCACATCACATCACTGTGCCTATAGCTTAGTTACCGCTGTACGGTTTTGAATGATGTGAGAAGTCTTAACTGGGCTCCGTGAAGGTCTTGCAGTCATATGAGATCGGGACCTACGAATTGCTCGGTGACGGAGGGTTCGAGTCCCTGTGGTGCCATAGATACTTGTAGTGGTTCGGAATATACTTTCAACAGTAGGTCCCAGTCTAATATGGATGTAGGGCCCAGGGTTGACAATACTACCCTGTAAAAAAGAAAACATCTCCTGTCCTGAAATTTACCTTTGATCCACCATGGGGCTGTTGCGACGACGATTTGATGATGATTCGTAAGGAGGGAAAACAGTTAGTGAATGCTTTATCATGGACTTAATTTCTAAAAAAAAAAAAAAAAAAAAAACAATTCAACTATGATATATTTTGCAGACTAAATTTATAATTTTTTCTTCAGATGCAAACGGTTAAAGTTAGAACGATTTTGTATCGATTATTTTTAGAACAAAAGTTTTTTTATCTCATCATTAATTTTAATAATTTAAATGATATATATACCGTTTCCAAAAAATTATATAACTAAAATATCGTTATTTATTTTCCTTAACGCTATCTTGTTTTTGTTTTTTTTATCCCCAAATTAATTTAGAACGGAAAAAAAAATGGGATTACTTTACTATTCATCGAAATCATTTCCTTTAAAGAAACTTGAATAATCTATAGTTTTATACAGATACTGTTTCAGACGGTAATTCAGGTTTATTTTATTTTGATTAATCTGAATACACTTGATACATATTTTCCCTTCTTGATATGATAATAGTCGCTTTCCCCCCATACTTTTTGGGAATCTTAATAGCTGTCTTCAGCTTTACTTTCGCCGTTCTGTGAGTTAACCTACTTTTTTTATTCTCCGAAACAAGTAATACTGCATTTCCCCTTTTCCTACCTCCACCTTTTTGATACGACAGAACCGTGGCCCGTTTTTTTACTTTTTTTTATCCCTCTGTGGTCTTTTTATATGTGACTCACACCTTAACACTTCCTCCCCTCCATTTTTTTTTAAGGTTTTGATACATTGTTATAAAATTTATATTATTCTTTTGATGTGTTAGTTAATCATATTAATTTTTTTATTTCCTGAAAATGTCATATTTGTTTATATTAGAAAATAGTAGAAATTATGTGCAATTTTTATTCTAATTATTTCAAAATACTTCTCTTTTGATGCATTATGTATAAATTTATAAACGATTATTTTTTCAATATTACTATTATAAAGTCATAATATCTGATATTACTTTTTTGTAACCGTAAAAGTAATAATAATTAGTATGTCCATTATATATGTCCATTCAATCTTTTATAACTATTCTTAAGAACAAAAAAAAAAAAAAAAAAATGTTAATTATCAAAACGAAATGCTACACTCTTTTTATTTGACGTCAAGTTCTTTGTCTTAGACGTCCTCTGACGTCATCGCTGATTTATTGAATCATCATGCTCGCATTCATTTTCTTGTTCATTGCTACACACGGATAATTTTGCTGAATTGCTTGTCAACTTATTCGTTCATTTTTTTCATTTGTTTTTCGAACCCACGTAGTTTTTTTTTATCCCTTTATTTAATGGGTTTATGGTATGGAGGTTAGAAAGCAATAGATGTATACTCTTATCCTGAGCAATTAGATTAGTGAGAGATTAAAAGAGACAGATTTATGGAAGTTTTCGAACTGAGTTTTTCATTTAAAAATTTTTGTATCGTGCCAATAAAGCTAACTGTAAATAAGAATTAAATCAGTGTATTAAATTGTGTTTTTATCAATGCGTACTTTTTTAAAAAAAATATTTACTATTCAATTTTGTTAAGCATTCTTTTCTGTATATTGTATTAAGGTTTTTTTTGAGAGTTAAGTGTTCAATAAAAATAAAATGTTGTGAGAAAAAATATTTAGTAGAGTCTGAAACAAATATATATATTTTTTAAAATTTGTAATCATTCCAAATTTTTTTTTTTTGATAATTACTTTACTTATCAAGATTCTATTTATCATACCATATGCTTTTTTTTTATTTTTATTTTTACGGTTATCTAATACAATTTTTGTGTCATTATTCCAATTTAAAAAAAAAAAAAAAAACTTTTAAAATGTGTTCCATGTTTGCTTTACAAATTTATTTTCATTATATTTGGTTAAATAAATAATTTTTTAAAAATTTTTGATAATTGGTTTACTTATCAAGATTCTAATAGTTTATCGTACCCATATTTTACTAGTTAGATGCTTTTACTTGTTTATCGTACCCTATATTTTTCTTACACGGTTATTTAATACAACGTTATTTCAAGTTTTAAAAGCATTATAAGCTCATCATTATAATAATAATAATAATTATTATATATATATATAGTAATCATTATATTTTAAAGTAATCGTATCAAAGTATTCACTTTAAATTTGTAGTCGCTTATATCTCTATCTTTTCTTTGATTAGATTGAAACCTGAGGAAACTCTAGGACAGCTGAATGGCCCAGGCGAGAGCAGCACCACCACCCCCGCAAGCAGGCAGAAGCCCGTGGAACTACTGTTTAAAGATGTGTGCGTGTCACGTGGGGGCAAAAAGATACTCCAGGACGTCAGCGGAATGGTCAGACCTGGAGAACTTCTGGCCATCATGGGACCAAGCGGTAATTTCTCATTTATTGTCACATTTCATAAAACAGCAGTATTTGTATACATAAGCAGACTCAGAACTAATCATTACAGAGGGATGAAGATTCTCCCAGACAAGGACCAGGGAATACATTCCCTGCAGAAATTGCCCCAACGCTTTCCTAACGCCTAAGCACATTCTAGAGTGCCCAGCACTCACTCCCCATGTTTTGCAATTGGGTATGGTGCCAATCGAGGCCAACTTAAGAGACGTCCTGTATAGTGTAGCGGAGACTTTGCTAGCGACCGCTTTCGTGAAGACTTTTGACTTGATCTGACTTTAATAATAATATTTTAAATCCATGGACACGATAACAACAACATTTGTATACATATATATATATATATATATATATCCGTTGTATTAATATATCATATATCTATATATGTAGGTTCTGGAAAGACGACATTGCTCAACGCCATTGGTGGTCGAACCCGCATGGACAGTGGGCTCGTGACAATGAATGGTGAAGAGATAAATAAGCAGTTGCTGAGGAAGATATGCTACGTTCTTCAACAAGATGTCTTCTTTGCGGATCTAACTCTAAGACAGACCCTTATTGTAAGTCAGATGCCATATTTAATATTCTAATCAAATCTTTTAAAAAATTATCAAAAATCATTTCAAATCTCAATGTAATTCTTTTTGGTTTGGTTTGTCGCTCTGCTGTCATTTTTTGTACACATTAGGCACCTACCGGAACATACAGTTTAACGTGGATTCCGAACCACTATCAAAGATCATTGTCACCGCCAGGTTTGGTTTGGTTTCTCGCTCTACAGTCATCTTGTGCACACATTGGGCTAATTTGATCGTTACCTATGGTTTAATGTGGATTCCGTATCACTCACAAACATCCATGCCACCGCCAGGATTCTAACCTGGAGCGCATAGTACCAAAGACAAGAGCACTAGCCAGTTGGCCATCAGGCCGCATATAATTCTCTTAGAATAGTAAGAAGGAAAAATATTGCCTTGCGAGTAAGATGCCTTGTAGTGAGAAAAAAAAATCCATTATGTTGTCAGTTACGTCTTAATTCCGTATGAAACTTAAAATTGTTGTCCAAGTACTGATTGATCTAAAAGAATAAGAACCTTATGATGAAATATGCCTTGTATTGCCTTACGAGTAAAATGCCTTGTAGAGAAAAAAAAATCCGGTAACGTCCGTTAATCCGTAAAAATCAGTGACATCTTAAATCCATATAAAACTTAAAAATATTCTCCAAGTACCGAGTGATATAAAAGAATATCTAAAAGCGTTATTGTCATCCTATTTTTTTATTATTATTATTGTTAAATTAAAAAAAAATTAGTGCCTTATTTGTATATAACTGGAAAAGTAGTTGAAGACATGCCATTTCTTTTCTAACAATATCCTAAGTCTTCTATAGACCTTATTACAAAAAATGCTGTATAGCATAGCAAATATTAAAAATTCATGGTGCTATAGAGACATTGGTATTGAATATTTTTAACATAGCAAAACTTTTTTTACATCCGGTATATTTTGTTTACAATGTCTATTTTGTCTCTTACTACTTGATACAAATGAACAAGTACTTTGTCGTTTAGCGGTTCCCTCTTCCTGTGTACACAGGACAATTTGTCTTCTTCTTACGGGACCATGGAAATTGGACACCATGTTTTAATCCTCGTTCCAATAGCCGGAAACTTATATATTTTTCCGTGTTTGCCCCCTGCAGTGGTTCCACAACTTAACTGTTATGTTTATTTTGTATGTATTTATAAATAGCGGTCCATCGCAGAGAAGTAGAGAGAGTGGGGGGAAAATAAAATAAAAAAAAAAGGAAGAACCAGAGAGAAAGATTATGCCAACTTCTTCCGTAATATGCCGTTGCAAAAGAAAAAAGCTCCTCTAACAACAAGGAAGAAAAAAGCATTGGAGGAAAAAAAGAGAGAACGAAATAAGAAAACGACAGAAAAAGAAAAAGAAATAATAATAATAAAAAGAAAAAAGGACGACGAAAAACGCCCTTGCTTCAAGGAAAAAATGGACCTTCGCGCTCTTGCGGTGGGTTATTTTTAGCAGTCCTCACTCATAACAGGTGATTTTCTAACTTTTTACCAGCACACAGGGGTTAGCCTATCCTCCTGACCTCAGAGCGAAAGTGAGAGCAGAGCTTTTCTTTTGTGGCATGTAATTTTCAAGATTCTGTTTTTGATTCTTTTATTATTATTACCATTGCTCTCTCTCCCTTGTGTATAGCAGGGGGTGGGGGACGTCTGGAGAGAAAGTTTTTCGGTCCAAAAGGAATTCTTCTTTTGTCGCGTTTGGAAGGGGGGAGGTTTTTTCGTTCTTTGTTGGGGGCCAACCGGTGGATAGCAAGAATCGTTGTTGTTATATTGAGCTGTTGTTGTGCCATCGTGTTCTTTTTTCTTGTTGTTGGTGACAGGTGACCGTTCGGTCGTTGACCTGTGGCCTATACTTTTGGTGTGATGAAGACGTATGTCCCTCGACAATGGTCATTGATATCGTGCCGGAAACATAAGGCAAAAATTTCCAAAAAAAAAAAAAAAAAAGAACCCCCAAAACAGTTCACAGCGGAAATTTATGTGATTTCAACACGTCTCTTTTTAGTAATGAAAAAAAAAAAAAAAAAAAATTATTTGTACGCTGGAACCATAAAAGGCATAATCATACTTACTAGCCTTTAAATCAATCTAAATACTATAAATTGTATCTGTTCTGTTAGATAAAAGAGCTTATTGTAAATTATTTTGGATAATTTAAAAGTATTTAAGATGGGCTTGTATGGCCGAGTGTCTAGCTCTCTGACTTTCAGTGCCACAGGTTTCGGATTCAAGTCCCGACGGTGCCGTGAATATTTGTAGTGGTTCGGAATTCACTTTAAACCGTAGATCCCGGTCTAATAGGATCGTAGAGTGTTATATTGAGATTTAGTCTGTTTTCAGCTCTCGTGGTTCCTTGCTAATGTGAAGTTGCATATTACCCTTAGCCATGCCCAATCGCCTGCGATTGGATCTTCTGGACCTGGTGTAGGCTTTCCTGCACCGGGGACTAGTAACAACAACAGTAGTTAAAATTAATTAAAACTTTTCCTTTATTAATAGAATAATAAAAATTTACTCTAAAAATAAATTGAATTGAGATATTAGATTATTGCCTGCTATTGATGACTACTGATTGATTTGATTTATCGCTCTATGGTCATTTCGTGTATAGTTTTAGGCTAATTAGGCCGAGACCTACAACTTGAGGTGGATTCCAGTAACAAACATCCATGCCAAAGGCCAGTGCGCTAGCCCATTGGCCTTTAGGCCGCGTTGAGCTACTGAGGTTATAAAGACGATATTTATAAGAAAAAAAAAACAATAATTATTGACCGATGGCTTTTGAAAATCAAATGTGTCAAAACTCATTACACTGACTTCATTATATTATACTGTTTGTATATTGTTAACAATTTTTTGGGCATACTAACCTCAAAGTGAGCTCTTATAGGCCAGACGAATCCACTAACTATTACAATGGGAGGAAAAAAAAAAAAAAAATTCGACCCTCTTTGGCAAAATTAAAAACGTATTCAAAGTTATAAAAAGTAAATAATTTTAAAAGATTCTCTTCCATGTCGCTATTTTGTTGCTGGTCCTAATCTTGTTTCGGAGGTCGATTTGCTGCCAAACTAGTTTTCTGTGCCTGGAGGAAATTATAATAGTTAGGTAAAGTTTCTTCTCTAGGGCTCTTGGTTTAATATATGTCTCAGTAGAGAAAATGAAGAAATAATGTTAGAAAGATATAAAAATGTGAAAAAAATATAAACATGATCTACTCTGTCTTCCTTTTCATATTTATTTATTCTGGTGTGATTTTTTTTTTTTTTTGGTCATAAATTCTTTATTGCTGATTTGGTTTCCTAGTCTTCTTGTCTTTTCCTGAATTAAATCTATATGAATAGATTATTGCGATTTAATCAGTTTGTGCAGAGTTTTGCCTTTATTTCTTTTCATGGAAATTACATTCTATTACTATTGTTATTATTTGGTAAAAAAAAAAAGTTTTGTTTCGGTTTTTCGGAAAACAGTATTTTTTTAAGTATTTTTTTTTATCAAGTTTTGCAGACTGAAACAAACTAAAGATATCAATAAAGCTTAAGATATATCGTTTTCGAATTTTTTTTTATTGCATAAGCTGTTTTTGAGCTCAATTGTCGGTGATAAACAATACTCAAAGAATAGTTTTTAATATGGTTGGGCATCATTTGTTCCGTCAACTACGTTATTTAGATTAGCATATGGACTCTCGTGCTGTGTTAATATTATGGTTTGTCGCTCTACGATCATTTTTTGCACACTTTAAGCTAATTAAACCGGGACCTACAGTTTAAAGTGGATTCCGAACTATTCACAAGCATCCACGCCACCGCCAGGTATTATCCATGCTACCACCTGTGATACCAAAGGCCAGAGCGCCAGCCAATTGGCCATCGTAATGTATTAAAGACTTATAATTGCAATGAGATAACAAAATGGCTAAATGTCTTTAATTTTCAAATATCTGTAACCAATTAAGCATTCAAGTTATTTCGGGAATATAACACATTTTGTTTACTGTTTTATTGCTTTTTATCAGCAATTTTTTGTGGGCTCATACTGAAATATGCAGGTGTTTACCGCATTGGTGGTGGGGGAACAAGATTATTAATTATTATTTTTTTTGTTATTAAACTAAATTAATCCAAATGTAAAATTTATTACAATATTTTTTTTCAAATTGAATTTGTTAATGCATGTTTCATTTATGACATCAAGCATCATTTTCCCAACTGCCAGTGTCTCATTTTCTTTTTGCTTGCTCATCTACTTGTATGTTAAAATATGCGATTTGAATAAACCTAACCGCAGGAATAGAGCCAGACCTCCCCCATCTACCTTAAATCAGTTAGAAGCAAGGCGTGGGCAGAGTCTCGGGCAACGTGTAAATGTAAAGCTTGATGGCTGTTATATTCTTTCTTTTTGAAGATCAAGTGTGATGGATTATTGGTACAGAAGGTGAAGGTTGGAAGGAGTTAATGGATTTCTCCCCCCCCCTCTTTGTTATTATTATTTATTTTTTGTTCTGCGGTTGCTGCAGAATTTTTACTCAATAACCCACATCGGGTGGGGACGTCTTTGCTATCTTCTTGCAGCATCTTCGAACAATCCTTTCTTTCGAGTTGCTTTTTTTAATTTGTTCACTCTCTCTCTCCAGTGTGAAATCTATTTTAGAAACACAGTGGGATTTTTTATTTTTATTTCGTTTCTTTAGTTGTAACATCGCCAAAAGTAATGAACTCATAAATTTCTTTTCATTTTTTTTTTTTTTTTTTTTTGATGCAATCCTTTTTAAATTCTTGTTTTTGTTTTTATTCGAATATAAAAACCAAAACAAATGGCGTTGTCAAATGTATGAATTGCCTGCCTTTCCTTTATTTAGTGCATGTCGATTTAATGCTGTCAATTATTTCCTCTAATTGAGTTATAATAAAATGTGAGAATAACATAATAAAAATTGTTTACTTCAAATTCCTTTCAGTAATATTATCTCCTACTCCTCAATATAAGCTTGAATGGCAGAGTGTCTAGTGATCTGACCCTCGGTGCCATGGATGTTTGTAGTGATTCGGAATCCTTTTTAAGCCGTAGGTCCGTGTCTCATATGACTGGGCCCTGATGGCCGAGTATCTAGCGTTCTGACGCTCGGTGTCACGGACATTTGTAGTAGTTCGGAATCCACTTTAAGCCATAGGTCCCGGTCTAATATGATCGTAGAGTGTCACAGAGCCCAGTCAGCCTTCTCACCCACAACATTCCCAAACTGCATGGGGGCAACTCAGCTCTAGGCACAGTGATGTGGTGTACTAGTAGTACTGATTCGGAATCCACACTAAACTGTAGGTCCCGGTCTAATTAGCCTAAAGTGTGCAGAAAATGACTGTAGAGCGATAAACCAAACCAGTTCATATGCTCATCTAGAATAACGTAACTGGAGAAACACATGATTCCTATTCCCAAACTGTAAAGGGTCAACTCAGCTGTAGGCACAGTGATGTGGTGTGGTGTAGTAAACTGTAGGTCCCGGTCTGTTTAGCCCTCTGTGTACAAGTTGACCATAGAGCGACAAACCGAACTATCAAGTGGGATAAGAAACAACAATTACTTCTCAATATTCACCATCAAATAAGATTCTTTAATTGTAGTATTGAATCATTTTACAGTGTATCAATGAAATTGTAAACCTTTTTAATTAGTCCTTCTTTGTATAGTATTTTATCATCCTCTTTATCGTCCACTTCGTCTGCTGTTACTTTTGAGACATAAAATACGTTGATGTGGGTTAAGATAAAAAAAAAAGCTTTTACATAATTGTAAATAGATATATAATCATTTTGCTGAAATTTTTTTTTTTTTTCTTCTGTGCATTCAGTTCTATAGGGACCTGTTTGCCTATTTCCCTCGAGGTTATATAAAAAAAAAAGGCATAAAAAAAATCACCTAAATTTCTCTTTTAGGGGGACACACGCTATACTAGTAACGTTTAATAACACAAATTACATAAACCGCCAGGGTGATCCATCAAATGCATATACACTGTTACAAAGCATGAAAAAAAAAGAGAGACATTGGAAGTTGGCCAAAAACAACATAGTCCAGAATTTCGTTACTAAGGTGTGCGTACTTGTACTTAATAGATAAAAAAAGAAAACGAACGTCCCCGTCAAGGTCAGGCAAGACCTAGGCAGGACAATCGGTCACTGGATACTGACTGTTGTGCTGTTCGAGCCCCACTTAATCTGATGAGAATGTCCGCTTGAAATATGATTACGCGCGGAACGATGTTTCATAGAGCTTGGACAAGGTCAATGTTAATATCCATCTCTTTGCGTCAGAAAACTCGGTGCAGCAATTAGTATTCAGAACATCGCTCTTGTGCAGGAGTCCTTTTTGTTTTTTGATGCAATTGCATAATGTGGATTTTTCCCCATGCAGTTATTATTATTTCTTTGTTTTTTATATTATTTTTATATATATATTGCGGCCACTGTTCACGACTTGGAAATGGCCTCTAATGCATGACTTCCTGTCGTAATATTAATATTTTTTTTCCACCGGACTGTTTTAAAGATGTCTGCACATTCGGATAGTTAATGTTGAATCATTGATTTTTATTATTTAAACAGGGGGCGGGAGGGGGGGGATAAATGTATTTTGAGAGTGATAAAACCAGTTTTAAAATGTAATGTGAACGTATTACATGCTTCAGATAACCGGTATTAAGATATATAACTGCAAATTTTTATGTAACATTATTTCATACGAGGCCTGATGGCCGAGTGACTAGCGCTCTGTCGCTCGGTGCCACAGGTTGCGGGTTCGAGTCTCGTAAATACCATGAATGTTTGAAGGGGTTCGGAATTCATTTTAAGTCATAAGTCCCGGTATAATATGACTGTTGGTCGTAGGGCTGACAATCCTACCCCAGAAAACGAAGAACATCTCTCATCTCATAATCTGCCAGTAGGCAAACGGCCTTGGCCCACAATGGGGCTGTTGCGCAAATGATGATTATTATTATTTCATATAGGGATTATATTTATTCGAATAATAAATTAATCTTATACGTGGGTGTATAAGATACTTTTTTGTTACTTGAAAATAAGGATGCGTCTTATAAAGTTAGAACTTTTCAGTTACTGTATTGAATGAAAGCTTATTTGTTAAAAATAGTATTAAGTACTTTATATTGGAAATATTATAGATTAATAATATGTAGTAATATATTATATAATGGGGCTTGATGGCCGCGTGACTTTCACTCTGGCGCTTGATGCCACAGGTTTCGGGTTCGAGTCCCAGCGGTGCCATGAATGTGTGTAGTGGTTTGGAATCCACTTTAAACCGTAGGTCCCGATCTAATATGGATGTTGAGCATAGGGCTGACAACCCTATCCCACAAAAAGAAAAATGTGTCTCGTAATCTGCCAGTAGGCAGACGTTGGCTCACAATGGGGCTGTTTTATAAATAAAAAAATTACTTATAAGCACCAAATAATAAGAAAAAAATTACTTATTGGTATATATTTTTTTTATTTAACTTATATAAAATTTTGTTTAACGCTATATTTAATTCAGCCAAAAATGCTAAGTGTACGCATAACAGTTTATAAAATATCTCCCGTATTTTTTCTTCTTCTAAGTTTCTGTATTTTGATTTCCGATCTACCCTATTGTTTCTTGGGATTTCCGTAAAGTCAGAATCTCCGTCAAAATATAGACTTATATATTTTGCCAAGTTCTACTGACTTACAAAAGCTGATACATTTTATACAAAAAAATATTAACTGGGGGAAAAAAAAAAGAACGGAAAAAAGAATAATAAAATAAACAGCAAATGCATTGTAGATTTTCTTTTGTTGTATTCGATGAAATGACATTTCAATGGCGACTTTTAAAAAAAAAAATCCTTGCCGTCAATTGTTCTGTCGAGAAGTAAGTAGTTTTTCCAAATTGTTGTTTTTGTGAAGAAGAATCCGTTTTGTACCTCCGTTGGTTTTTTTTTTTTTCGTGAATGATGTTGAAGACGTTTGCAAAGTATGCGGGAAAAGTTTAAGGCATTATATTTGAATTGGAAAATCGATTCATTATAAAGATACTATCTCTACCATCATTTTATTTATTAAAGTTTATGCTTTGTATTTAACGATTTTTTCTTTTCGAGTAATTTTTTTCTTTTGTCGTCAACTCATTTTTTTACAAAAATCCGAGTAAGTAGTTTTTTCAAAATGTTGTTTTGAGAAGAAGAATCCATTGTTTCAATTCCTTCTATTAGCTCACACTCTCCCTATATATATCTTTTTCAAATTTTCAATCGTTCATAAAATACTTTTTATTCCTCCACTCGTGTTCAAATACATTTTTTTTGAACTTGTAGTGGATGACACTTGATGTTAATACAGTTTTTCAAATATTAATTCAGTAATTAAATAATTAATTAATTTCAGTTTTTTTTAGATTTAAGTTGCATATATCTACCAATAGATGGCGCCAGATAAACTTAAAAAAATGAATGAAAATTATTTATAAATGACTTTCCGCAATGTAGTGAAAAAAGAGTAGGAATTGACTTTAAAATTTTTTGTATATTTGTTTTGTGAATGATGTTGGGAGATGTTTACAAATTATGCGGGAAAAATTTAATGCATATTTGAATTGGAAATTCAATTCATTATAAAGATATTATCTCTATTATCTTTTTATGTATTAAGTTTTTGCTCTGTATTTAACAATTTTTTTTTTGTCTTTTCTCAATTCAAAAATCCGAGATACAAGCGCGAATATGATTAATGCGTTACGCTAATACGATCAGTGGTAATGAATTTAATAGTGCATCAAATTATTCATAGTCTTAGAGACGTCATTTTTTTTTTATGGGTTCATTCATTACGTCTTTTTCACGACCAAGAACAATGGAAAGACTAGGCGGCTCTAGACATTTCTTATTCGGCATTATCCTTTTTCAAGGTCGCGGTAGTAACTCCCTATAACGAACAAGACATCTCTTGTGGAGCATGAATACTTCTCTTGGGTCAGTGGTCAACAAACGGCCAGGGGATTTATGGTACAAACCCCGACTGTCCGACGCCTATGCGAACGAACGCGCCGCAGTTGAGGAGGGGGAAAAATAAAAAAAGGATAATAAATAATAAATAAATAAGAAGAAAAAAGAACTAAAATGCGCAGAAACAAAAGTAGTCAGAAGTCTCTTTCTAAAAGTCTTCATTCTGTACTGTTGGAAAAGTTTTTTTTTTTCCAACTCCAATATATGACAGCTGTAAACTGGTTTCCTTTTTAAGATTCAGTTAGTAGAACCTAAAAACGACAAGGTTGAGACCTTTAAAAAGAAGCTGTGATCACTATTGTCATTTTTGGAGGAAATTGTAAAGGGGAAAAATAAATTTAAAAAAAAAAAAAATGAAGAAAAAAATTTCTGAAATGACATTGCATTTTATCGCTTTATGAACTTGAATAAGATTAAACGTTAAGATTTTGGTCTAAACTTAAAGTGTAGATATAATGTAAAACTTTCTAATATTAGTATGAATATAAGAAAGAGAAAAACACCAGGATCTGTGGTTTGGTAGAACTGAAGCTGTAATGTTTCTCTAATATTAGTACGGATATAAAAAAGGAGAAAAACACCAGGGTTTGTTGTTTGGTAAAACTAAATGCCATTGTTGTGATTAAAACAAAGCTTCGAGCAAAAAAATAATTTCCATAACATTCATATCATCAGTGTTCCCTAAATGTTAAAAATTGATTATTATTTCAATAATTCTATCTTATGTTATTAATATCTTTCTTTTTTTTTTTTTTTTTTTTTGTGCCATATTTTAAGATTTTTTTAAAAGATTCCTAATACATTTTCCCCTTTCTTTTCAATGAAAGGATTTTGTTCCGCGAAAGGAGCAGCCTGATGGCCAATTGGCTAGCGCTGTGGTATTTAATACTACAGGCTTCAGGTTCAAATCTTGTATCCTGTAATATTATATGTTAAGCTATTAAATACCTTTTTGTCATATTATATTTCTTTTTTAATGCGTTCTAATATATTTTTTCCTTTTTTTTCAATGAAAGAATTTTGTTCTGCAAAAGGAGCAGCCTGATGGCCAGTTTGCTAGTGCTCTGGCCTTTGGTGCTTTAGGATCGAATCCACCGGTTCTCGTTAGATCTCACCGAAGTCAAGCATCGTTGGGCGCGGTCAGTACTTGGGTGGGTGACCACCTGGGAACACTGCGTGCCGTTGGCATTCACACATTTGGGACCTGAATGACTGAGTGTCGTCTAGCGCTCTGACGCTCGGTGCCACAGGTTTCGGGTTCGAATCCCGGCGGTGCCATGGATGTTATGTTTGTAGTGGTTCGGAATCCACTTTAAGCCGTAGGTCCCGGTCTCCCATGGCTGTAAGAGCGTCACGGAGCCAAAGTCAGACTTCTACCTACGGGTGCTCCATCACAACAGAAGCTGCTTCCTTCCCCTTCAATCATGAGTACGTATGGGCTCGTGGGCTTGGCCAGCCAAGTGGGATAAGAAACAACAACAAACAGGATCGAATCCTGGCCGTGGCATGGATGTTTGCGAGTGGTTCGAAATCCACGTTAAATTTGCAGGTCCTAAAATGTGCACAAAAGGGTGGTAGTTTACCCTAAAGTGTGCACAAAATGATTGTTGAGCGACAAATCCGGAAAGAGAAAAATTCCGAAATGTTTTTTGATAACACTTATAAAATTGCTGTTCATTATACAAAGAGCACAAAATATAATTTTTTTTAAACATCAAGTTGCCTAATTGACGAGGGCTGGGAGTAGGAAAAAAAAAAAAAACGAAAATAAAAACCCTACCATCCTTGGTAACACGTTTACCAATTAGGAGTGAAAAAAAGGTCTTGGGCGATTTACGATGCATGGTATCCCAACGCTGAAGAGAGCAACGTTCTCGACTTTTCGAGCATGACGATGGAAGTTTCGCACACAAAAACGGAAATGGTGCTCGTGTGCTATTGCAATAGCTCCCGGGGACAATCCGTTAGAAAACGAACAATGGAATAATTATTGATAAGGCAGAAATTCTATGCACGCTGAATACCTAATACCGCAGCGGGCGATTGTTTCGTAAGCTCGAAATTGCTCAGATCTCGTTTTGAACGTTATGAAGACGTGTTCATTGATAAAGCGAAATGGGTTATAGGAAAGGGTTCAAATCTTTAATTCCTGTAGAAAAATGCGATCATTTTAAACGAAAAATGGTTTGTTATTAAATTATTAAAAAAAGTTTGACTGCATATGACGTAGTTGTACGTGAACACATGAAACATTTCCCGTAGTTTTACGTGAACGCATGAAAACTTTTCCGTAGTTTTACGTGAGCACATGCAAATTTATGTGAATACCACAAAATTTTCCCCTTATCTGTGAATGTATTTGATATAATGCTAAAAAAAAAAAAAAAAAAAAAAAAAAAAAAAAAATATTAGATTGTACAATTGTTTCGTAAGATCGAAATTGCTTAGATCTCGTTTGAACGTTATGAAGACATATGTTTTGTTGTTTGTTGTTTCTTATCCCACTTGGCTGGCCAAGCCCACGAGCCCATATGGACTCATGATTGAAGGGGAAGGAAGCAGCTTCTGTTGTGATGGAGCACCCGTAGGTAGAAGCCTGTCTTTTGCTCCGTGACGCTCTTACAGTCATAGAAGACCGGGACCTACGGCTTAAAGTGGATTCCGAACTACTACAAACATCCATGGCACCGCCGGGATTCGAACCCGAAACCTGTGGTACCGAGCGCCAGAGCGCTAGATACTCGGCCATTCAGGTCCCAAATTTGCCAACGGCACGCAGTGTTCCCAGGTGGTCACCCACCCAAGTACTGACCTCGCCTAATGATGCTTAACTTCGGTGATCTAACGAGAACCGGTATATTCAGCATGGTACGGCCATTGGCATGAAGACATATTCATTGATAAAGCAAAATAGGTTATAGGAAAGAGTTCAAATCTTAATTCCTATAGAAAAATATGATCATTTAAACAAAAAATGGTTTGTTATTAAATTATTAAAAAAAATTGACTTCATATGATGTAGTTTTACGTGAATATATGAAAGTACCACAAAACTTTGCCTTATCTGTGAATCTGTTCTATTGAATGCTCGATAAAGTTCGAATAGTCGAGTGTGCAATTGTTTCGTAAGCTCTAAATTGCTTAGATATTATTTGAACGTTATGAAGACGTATTCATTGATAAAGCAAAACGGGTTATAGGAAAGGGTTCAAAAATTAATTCCTGTAGAAAAATGTGATCATTTATCTTAAAGCGATAAATGGTTTATTATTAAATTATGAAGAAAAAATAGTTTTGAATGCATATGATGATGTAACTTTATGTGAACACATTAAAGTACCACAAAACTTTGCCTTATCATCATCTGTGAATGTATTCTATGTAATGCTCAAAAAAGTTTAAATATTCGATTGTGCAATTGTTTCGTAAGCTCGAAATTGCATAACGTTCAAACACGTTATGAAGACGTATTCATTGATAAAACGAAATGGGTTTATAGGAAAAATTTCAAATCTTAATTCCTATAGAAAAATGTGATCATTTAGCTTATAACGAAAAATGGTTCGTTATTAAATTACGAAAATAATAGTTTTGAATGCATATGATGTAGTTTTACGTGAACACATGAAAGTACCACCAAACTTTGCCTTATCTGTGAATGTATTTTATTTAATGCTCAAAAAAAAATATTAATTAGTAAATTTACTTGCTTTAGTTACGTATCAATTAATTTTATTTGAGTAATTTCGATTTTCAAATGAAATTCCTGCTGAAATATGTACATAAAGTTAATAAAATTTTTTTTTCCTTTGCTTAGTATTCCGCCTTGCTGAGGTTGCCCGACAACATGCCGTATTCCGAGAAGATTCGACATGTCGAATGCATCATTGATGTCCTTGATCTGAGGAGATGCCAACACACAAGTAAGTTTACAATTCACTACTTCCGGTAGTTTTCTTTTTTTTTTTTTTTTTTATAAATAAAATGACGAGAAACGTCATGGTAGTAATTTTAAAACTGTTTTACTTCTTTACCCATTAAAAATGTATTGTTTACGGGAATGAGATTTTTCGATTTCCTTAACCACTTTCAATAATTCTTATTGGTTAATTTGTTACAAATTTCTCACACAAACTATTGGTTATTTAAAAAAAATTCTTCCACGAGCTAATAAATATATAATTAAAAAAGATAAAATTGTTCTAAAAAGATCGTCTGGCGGAAAGCAAAAATAATTTTATTTCAAAAATGAAAATGATAATTTTTATGAAAAGAAAATCGTTTGGTGAAAGCAAAAATAATTTTATTTCAAAATGAAAATGATAATTTTTATGAAAAGAAAATCGTTTGGAATTTTATAACTTATTTTTTTTTTTACGATTTTGTTCTTACATTAACTTCTAAATTTTATGGGTAATCTGTATATCGGTCCAGCTGATTATATATATTTTTTAATTTTTAAATTTCTTTCATCTAGTAATTATATAGTTAATTATAAAATTAAATATTTCTTATTTGTTTATTTTTTTGAAAATTCTTTCAGGATCTAGTAATTATATAATTAAATGTAAAATTTTTCTTTTTTGAGTAATTAAATAATTGTATGGGTAACCTGTATATCGGCCCATCTGATTTTTTAATATCATATTTTGAAAACTATAATAAAAATTAATTAAGTTTTGATAAATTTAAATTTAAGTGCGATTCCAAAGCATAATTTCAAGTTCAATTTTTTTGTTTATTATTATTATTATTATTATTATTATTTTGATGAAAATAATTTTTAGACGACTGTAATTTTTGGTTGGTTAAGTTACAAGTTCTTATTTGTTCTTATTAGTTCTTATTTGAACAAGTCCCTGTTAAATTAAGACAAATATTCGATTAAGAACTTCTAATATTTTAATAATTCGTTTTAATTAGATTGGTAAATCCATTTCGTAAAAATAACACAGAAGAAGATTATAAATTATGCATTTCTCCGTAAAAATAATTGACGAAATTGAGAAGAATTGCTGAAAGTGTAAAAATATTGCATCTACTTAAAAATATGTTTTTTTTTTTAAAAAACAATAAAAAACGCGTATAACATTAAAGAGAATTATATCTTTTTTAATTATTAACTCTCTCGTATGCTAATTTCAGACGTCATAAAGTTCTAATTCTGACTAGAGAGCATTCCAAGAGAAGTTAATAAATGAAGTGTTAGCGAACTTCATTTTTATGCCTCGTATTAAAAAAAGTACAAGGTCGAATCTCGGCAAAGCGAGACCTGTAATTACAGCTGTAAATTTTAGTGACGCTGAACCGTAGTAAAAATAAGTGAATGTAGTTCTAAATATTTTTTTTCTCTTCTTCTTTTTTTACATTAAGTAGTAAAACTTTTTTTTTTCTTTTTTCTTTTCAACTTTCTAAAAAAATTTTGAAAGATTGTAAGGTATACTTACTTATGTGTTCTCAACCATGCTGATTTTAAGCAGTCGTTTCTTTGTAGCAATATAAATGCAACTTAAAATTGCTTTGTATCGTTTCAAAGGTTGTTTGCTTCGTTGACCTACTTTATTAGATAATAGTTAAGCATGCCGCTTGCGCAGAATTAGGATGTGGTTGTTATTCATAGTTGATTGCTATGGATTAACAGTGCATGGCCGGTGGTTAAAATAGTTAAACAGGGTTTGTCTGGTTTTGCGTTATTATTAAATATTTTTATATTCGATAACATCATAATTGGATTTAAATTTAGAAATTAATTTTTTTTGAAAAGTAAATTGTTATTAGATGAAGCATATTACATCTCCAGTAAATGAATGCATGAAAATTTAAAGATAAATAATATAAAAAAAAATATTTCACTTATTAATTTTAATTATAGTTAAATAATACAATGAGTGATATTTTTAGTAGTCGTCGCTTTGCAATATAACTAGAACTGTGGGTTAAAGTCCCGGCGGTATTATGGATGTTGTAGTGGTTCGGAATCCACTTTAACCCGTAGGTCCTGGCCTCATTTGACTGTAGAGCGTCACGGAGCCAAGTCAGACTTCTACCTACGGGTGCACCAGAAACTGTTCCCTTTCCCTTCAACCATGAGTCCATACGGGTTCGTGGACTTTGTCTAGATGTCTACCAAGTGGGATAAGAAACAACAACAACTAACAAATGTTATTTGTATTTTGCTTTGAAATAACCTTTAATTTTAAAAATAGTTTCAATAAACCATTTTTCAATGTTAAGATATGAAAAAAATTATATATTAAATTTAAGTTTTTGAATCTGATTTGTAACTTTATACTTACCGGCCAGATCGAATTAAAAACTGAAATCATTTGAACTCTTTATCAGCAGTTTATGCGTCTTTTTCAGTAGTTTTAGTCTATGCGTGATAATTAGTTATTTCAAAAAGCTCAACCCTGATGAACGAATTGCACTTGGAAGCTGAAACCTGCATCCTAGTGTCATGCCCGCTGCAAGCAAGCTGCCTCCAATCCAAGCTGCTCTTCCTTTCCAGCGCTGCAACATTTACCTTGCAAATGCGATTGGAGGCTAGTAGGTACTCGAGAGAAGAAAGGATTGCCTACTGCCGTTTTCTACCTTGCACGAAATGCATGGCAATCATCTCTCCCACTTACCTAAAGAGTTACTCTTGTGGGACACTTGCAGAAATTCTTTGAATGCTGCGTAGTGGTACTAGTAATAAAAAAGGACCTTCCCTGCAGGGTTCAAGGCGCCAGAAAAATGTCCATATTATGTGCTCTTTCCTTCTGAGAACTCGTCTTGGAAGCAAGCGTGTGTGTGTGTGTGTAGACAGCCGAGGTTTCTCTCTTTAGGGTTCAAGGCCACCTGTAACGGCTACTCAGCGAGGAAATGAAAAGGTGTGCGATTGGGTTCTTAAATAGGTTAGATGCTGCAGCGGGAATCTCTTCTGCACCGAAGTGCTGTCACCACACACTGCTCACCTTTTCTGTCAACTGTGATCGCACAGATTTATTAATCAGGTTCAGAGATTTTTTTTGCAACTCGGGATTTGATTGTTCAGGTGGTGGGTGGTGAGAGGATCCTTTTTTGGTAGAAAATTGGTGAAGGAGAGGGTTTATTGTGGCTTTTTCACTATGTTGCAAGAAGGATTTATGTGCTTTTCGCGTTGCGACATCTTGCAGCTATGTCAAGGTGATTGCGTTGGGATGTGGTCTTCCTATAGGTCACGCACTTGATCTAGAAAGTTTTATTTATGTTCCTAAGTGACGTTTGAAAGTGGAATGAAATTATGGATAGTGTGGTTTGTTTTGGAGAACTTGATGCAGCAAGACATAATTGTAAAATTTTGATCGCCTATTGTTAAGTTGTATGCATTTTTTTGTTTGTTTGAAAGAACATGATGCAGCAAGGCGTAATTGTTAAATTCTATCGCCAATTGTTAAATTGTACACTTTTTATGTCTTGTCTGTGTGGGAGAACTTGATGCATCAAAGCAAAATTGTTAAATTCTATGGCCAATTGTTAAGTTGTATGCTTTTTATGTCTTGTCTGTGTGGGAGAACTTGATGCATCAAAGCAAAATTGTTAAATTCTATCGCCAATTGTTAAGTTGTATGCTTTATGTCATGGTTACTAAAATTGGATTGTTGTCTTTAAATTTTGCTGTTTTATGAATGCATTTACTTATTGAACTTGAATCATCATATACGATATCCTTTCAAAATGTTTTTCTTTAATTTTAATGTAGACATTCAGTCAATAATATGTAATATGATGTATTTAGCATGATGAATGCTACCAAACACTTGTATTCCAAGACTATAATATCCTATCTTTTAATTTATTTGTTAGTTAATTAGAATGTTAAGAGTAATCTGGTTTAGGTGTCAAAAAAAAAAAAAAAAAAAAATGATTTAATGGAAGTTCTTTGGTAAATATTCAAATTAAAATACAAATAAATTTTCAGTTACTAAAAACGCTAAAAAAATATGAAATGATCTTTAAAAAGTCGCAATGAAAAAAATAATTAAAAAAAAACAACAACCTTAAATTGATAATTTGCACCTACTTGTCATTTAGAAATGTTTATCAGTTTTCCATCGCATAAATGTCCTTTAAATCTAAGGTAGTAATATTAGCTTATAGTACGCCATTTCTTTGCGACACCAAACAAAACAGTCGTGGTAAATAGTAAGCAAGGTTGCTCTCTGCCTACGCATTCATCCCATACCTGTAAACCACGACTTTGCTATAAAAGTTAAGAAGAACTCAATGGGGAGAGAGAGAAAATAAATTGTTACAACAGGGCAACGTTCTCTTAAGTTCTTGGAAAACTTCTAAGCCAGTGGGCACATGGAAAACCGCAATTTTTTTTATCGCATCTTCTGCTTTTCCCTTGTCTTTTGCAATGTTAATGACCCTGTTGGTAGCAGCTAATGCTTTTTGCTGGTTGCACGTTCGCGGCTTTCCACCACCCCTCCCCGTGCTTCTTCAAAGGCCTTCAGAAACACCCAGTGTCGTAATATTTTTCTTTTTTTTTTTTTATCTTTCCTTGCCATGCTTCGTGCGTTTGTACGAATCCGAGTTTTCAGGCCAAGGTTTTTAGGTCAAACACGTTTAACTTAGTGGTTTCGACCTGCTATGTGGTCTCGAGAACTTTTTTTCGCCCTGCACGCGTCTTGTCTGTGAAGGTGTGTTGTGTTTCTCTCTCTTTTTCTTTTTTTTTCTTCTTCCCCCTATTGTTAGGAAAAATCAATGGTTTTCTAGATTTGAAATATTTTGGTAAAGGTCATCAGTGGGCTTAATCTGTCCCCGCGTATCATTCGAGTCTGTTTCAATTTGTAATTTTTTTCAGTTTTCGAATTGGAAGTATTTTTGAGGCATAATAAAATGTGATGAATGACTTTTTTGTAATTGTTCCGGAATATGTTTTGACATTTAATGAACTGAATGACATTACTTATATGATTATATATGACTTACATATTACTGAATGAATTAATTTATGACATTTACTTAACTGAATTATGATATCATTAGATACTAATTATAGTTACTAGTATATATAAACACTGTTGTTGAAATAATCAATACTTAATTAAGCATCTTGATAAATTTTTTCAAAACTTGCTTCAATCTGATATTTTTTATTTATTTAAATCGAATTACGAAGGTTTCTTTATTTATTAATATCACTATTATTAGACAACATCAAAGCATAATATAAAATTTAATTGTTGTCATCATTAACGTGTAACAGTATGTTTTAATTAAACGAAAATTTCGATCTTCAATTTTTCATAATAAATCAAATTTCAATTATTTATAATAAATGAAATATTTATCAATATTCTTTTGTAGACTTAATACCTTGTAGAATTTTACAACCATTTATTGTAGAATTTGATAAAATAACTTGAATTATAATAGGCATAAATTATGCAGTAGCTTCGTAAATAAAAATGTTAAGAGTCACATAGCTATTAGTTGGGTTTTTGAAACTTGAAAGGTTGACTGGCTTCTTCACTTAGAAAGGCAACACAAAAAAGCGATTTCGCTCAACTACGTAATAAACTTAGAATCCAATGACTTTCACTTACGCAATAACTCAGAAAGCTCGCTGGAACTTAAACTGGTTTTTTTTCCCCGTTTTTAGTTTTCGCTTGTTTTTTTTTATTTATTTATAAGTAATTATTCAAACTTTTTCTTATTGAAGATTTATTGTTATTATTTTGATGGGCTTTAAAAATAATACATGTGTCCTTGGAATAGCAAGCATAATTATGCATTATTTATTTTTTACTAATTTTCTTTATATTTAGCACGGTTTTAAAATAGCGTACTTTGAATAAAGGTCGATTTTTGCGTTAAAAAATCATCATTGATTTAAAATAACAATAATGTTCTTTGTTTTTCTTACATAACGTCAGTTAGTTTTCTTACATAACGTCAATTAGGTTTCATGCTACCTGTTATGTAGTTTGGTTTGTCACGCTATGGTCATTTTGTGCAGATTTTAGGCTTATTAGGGCTGGGCCTACAGTTTAATGTGGATTCCGAACCACTAACAAACACCATCAGGATCTGAACTTGTAGCCTGTGGTACCCAAGCCAGAGCGCAAGCCAATTGGTCATCAGGCCGCGTACATATGTAGAGACAAAAAATTAATTCGAAGTTGTGTCTCCAATTTGGAGACATCTCCAATAAATGTTCAATAATAAAGATGTCACTGGATTTCATAATAATCGAATTTTTATCTATTTTGAAATGTTTCTTTTTTTAACTCCATGATAACATATTTCTTTAATCGAATTACAAAAATGAATCCTAGTTTCTGTCAAATTTTTATTCACAAATGATAGATGTTGATGTATAATCTTTGCCCCAAAACTCTTTCTGTTTACCAGTTGAGGGGAATGAAGGCTACGTTCCAAGTTTCATGAACTTCGAATGGAAGGTTAGTGTGTTTTTAGACTCCGTGAAATAGAGATGCGAGATAGTTTGGCAAATCACCAATGTCTTCAACGGGTTTTATACATCTCCAATGTCGTGTCATGGCACAAAGTTTAAACAAATTGTTCTTAGGCACGAGTAATTAATCTTATTTTTTATTGGGTGCCATCTTTGACTAGCTTCCAAGATGTTACGTTCGTTATTCTTTTCTTTCTGTTCTTTTCAGCCTATTACATAGCTTGATCGATTGACATTTTCATGGCTTTATCTGACATTGCCTTTTCAAGTCTCTGTTAAATTCCTTGAATCGCAGTCTTAACGTTATTTTCAGATTTTATAGAGCATTGCTATAATATAAATTCATGATACAAAATAAAACCAGCCACAAAAAATGTTGTTATTTATGAAATATTATTTAACTACAAATCTTATACAATAAAATATTTTTTGACAAAGATTTCAAGTTTTTTCAATGTCAATGTATTTACATATATTAAAAAAATATATATATATATCGTTTAAACTAACTGTATTTTGCGTTAAAATATCGTTATATAACTAATCATATGTCTGTCCTTCAAGTTTATTTGCTTTAGTGTAGTTGTCCTTCAAATGACCAACAGTCTTAACAAGGCACAATACGATAAGAAAACAGATCCCTTACTTATATGATACTTAAAATTTCGAAGCGTAATATATTATAAAAGATTGAGCCTTAGAGAGATTAATTAATTTATCACTTCATAGAATATTTTCCCCTTTTTATTTTATTGGATTTATCTGTGTGATTCTAACAGAATATACAAAATAAATTATATTTCTAAGATTATATATATATATATATATATATATATGAAATATTATTTTCAAATTTATGTTGAATGAAATAAAAACGAATCCATGTTACAATAATGAATTTTTCTTTACAGTTATTGGTGATATGTTGAAAAGAGGCTTATCTGGTGGTGAAAAGAAGCGAGCCAACATTGCTTGTGAACTTCTACAAAATCCATCCCTCATGCTACTTGATGTAAGTAAAAAATTTTACTTGACAACTGCAGTGATAACTTTTTTGTTCAATTTTTGCATAACATTGTGTTTTATCTTATTGTTAATTAAATAGTAGAATAAAAAACATTTAATTCATTTGCAGGAACCAACCTCAGGACTGGATTCATGCACTGCCCATTCTCTCATGGTATCCCTGAAAAGATTATGTTCTGATAACAAGTCATTAGTGGTAACCGTACATCAGCCATCCAGCCAGATTTTCTACATGTTCGACAAATTGTTGTTGTTGTGTAATGGCCAGGTCAGTGTCTTTCTTTTATCCCACATCATTTATCTTTGCAAAAATTTTTGTTTGCTGTACAGTGTTCAGTTTCAAAAATGCATTAATGAATTTTTATGATTTTAGGTTGCCTATTTTGGCGAAGCCGGAAAAGTAGTGGATTTTTTTAGTACTCTTGGAATGCAGATTTCTCCTCATTACAATCCGGGTGATTTTATAAGTAAGAGTTATATTTCACATCATTAGATAATATGCAGGTTTTGAATTTTCAAATTTAATTACCATTTAGAATTTGAAAATTTTTTCTCACTGTATTATTTTTTTTCCCTCTTATGAATATTTTTTATTATTTATATAATATCTTGGCACTTTTATTAAGATCAAAATTCAGATTTCAATATTTTAGTAGATAGATTGTATGGTTTTAAATATAAAAGTGAATTGCATTTTATTATTTACTTATTTTGTGATTTTATTAAAAATATTTGAAATAAAGAAACTTAACCCCCTTTTTTTTACCTTGTAGTGGAGCAAGTAAAAAATCCAGAGGCTCAAGATAAAATTATTGCAGCAGCTATTAAACAGAGGTAAACATTTCATATATTAGAAGAATATATTATGTAGTTTTAAAAATTTGCTGTCCAATGGAAGCTTTTTTTAACAGTTTGTTTAATCTCTCAATTAAAAAATCATGTCTTGTAAAATTAAAATATGAAAAAGTAGAAAGTAGAGAGTTCATTATTTCACTTTAACGGACGAGAAAAAAAAAATGTAAATATTTTGCTGCAAATCATTCGTTCATTTTGATGAATTTTTTCATTTACAATCCACATTGATCTAATAAAAAATAAAAAATTTAAAATTATATTTTAGAAAAGACCATGATTATCCCAAGGAACTTCAAGAAGAGTATTATTGTCCTTCAGTAGTTATTGAATCTTCATCTCCTTATGAAGGAAGTGGTGGAAAATCGGTTGAATGCGTGCATTGCCATAGACAAATGTGGCCTGGAATTGATCATAGGTATATAATTGTAGAACAATAACCTGTAATATCATAGGAAATTGATATTTTTATGTTTTATTCTTAAATACTAAATTGCTTATTTTAATTTCTGTAGAAATGATGAGAGATGTGAACCTTGCGCACATTCCTTAGTGTGGAACATGTCTCAAGAATCTATGGATCAGGCACAGCCAGTTGAACTTCGTGTTATGATTGACCCTGATAAGAAATTGTCAACAGTATATAGTAAAGTTGGTAAGAAATTGTTTATCATTACTTATTAAACAAGTGTTGTTTGAAATTATTGTTTTGTTTTATATATTTGATATATATGTTGTTGAATGTATATGATGTTTATGAAAATCTGAAAGGCCAAAAATTAAATATTTGTTACATAAAATCAGATATTATAATTATTATATTGAAATATTATGATTTTTTTATACTGTTTAATATCAATTTTATATTTTAATAATTTAATACAATTATTATTTTTTATCATTTAATCATTTTATATTAAAAATAAATACATCAAATTTAAAATTTTCTTATTGTGACTTAATATGATTGGTTATGAATGGATGCTAAACTGAACAGTTTTTCTTTTAATTTTTAAGATGTGAATTAATAATTTGTCTTGCATATGAAATATTATTATTTTGTGAATTGTAATTAAATATAGATTTGCAAAGGAAACTCTCGTCAAGAAAACATTTGTCTTGTTTCTTAAAAAATAAAGTATATTTGTATTCTATAATTATAATACATAGTTTTGCATGTCATTTTCTAATAAGCACTTTAATGACATAACTAAAGTATAATTATATTGTATGTTACTATATCCATAGATAAATTAGTATTTTAAATCGATGCATATTTATGGTGCACATTGCAAAGTAGTATAGGGAATTATGCTTCTTGTTTGTGTTTGCATGGCTCTACATATGTTTTATTATTATTTTTATTTCAATTATTATTATTATTTTTTTTTATTCAGTGCATGTTGCTTTGCTTTTTGTCTTTTGTATGTGCTGAATATTCACTAAATGCACCCTGTTTTGTTTTAACTACAGGTATGTGTTTTAAATAAGGGACAAATATGTCCTTTCGATGTTTTTTTGAGGAAACTGCTGAAATGAACTGCATCAAAATAGGTTGTGAAGTCTGTTGAACAGTAGAACAGAGATGTGGATGGACATTTGTTATATACTTGTTTTAACAATTATTTTAAAGAGTTTGTTTTTCTCCACATTTTTTAAGTGTGCATGTTAAAATTTATATTTTTATATGTTAAGTTTGTGTTCTTATATGTTTATTGATTAGCTTAAATCCTTAAATGTATATGTAAAGAACTGCAATTTTTAGATGATCTATTATATTTATATATTAAGGTGAAAATAAAATTATTTTTTAAGTCTTTTGGAAGAAAAAAAAAAGCAACTTATTTTTAATTTTATTTAACTTTGTTTTCTTATTTTATTAAAGTTCATGATATAAATCCAAATAAGCAAATACATTATATATAGATTTATACATAATATGTTATATCTTTCTTAAATGAAGATGCAATAATTTAGTTTAAAAGTATCTTTCTAAATTGTTCATTCGTTAGGAATACATACATTTGTTATTTATCAATTTCTGTTTAAAATAAA
This sequence comes from Caerostris darwini, assembly GCA_021605075.1. Taxonomy (NCBI): domain Eukaryota; kingdom Metazoa; phylum Arthropoda; class Arachnida; order Araneae; family Araneidae; genus Caerostris; species Caerostris darwini. The sequence continues at coordinate 301,939 of BPLQ01015627.1, forward strand.
ATAAAATTTTTAATTTTATAGCATAAATTTTATCTTAGTTTTAGAATAAAAACTTAAACCATGTAAAAAATTTTAAAATATTTTTTTAAGATCTTAATTTTCTTTTAAAGAAACTGTGCAGTTTTGTATGTCTAAATTGGTATTCTTTATTAGTGTATTGTTTTATATGGAAGAAAGATTTCTTGAAAAATGTGTTTTTGCAGAAACTCGTGATGATGATGACTCTGGACGTTCTTCTTGGTCTGAAGTGGCTAGTTCAGCTTACAGCAGCGAAGTGGAATTGATTGAAGAGAAGAAGTGGCCTACTTCATTCTATACGCAAATGAAAGTGCTATCCCAGCGAAACTTCACAGAAGCAAGGTCCAGAATGCTCTCCAAGTTGAATTGGGTTCAAACCTTAGGTCTAGGATGCATATGTGGATCCATCTGGTTCCAAATTCCAAGGGAAGAATCTAAAATTGCTGACATAAGAGGATGGGTAAGCATTTTATTGATGGAAGTACATAAAAAATTAATTTAAAGATAGATTAATCCATGAAATTTATTTTGGGGTTTTAAGAAAATTTTAATTATTAATTATTTTTTTTTTTGCAGATGTTTTTTAGTACAACTTATTGGATGCTTTTTTCTCTGTTTGGTGCTTTGATTTCTTGTAAGTGAAACCTTTTTTATAAATATTTTTATTGATAAATTAATTAAAGAAATTTGAAAACATTTGTTATTCAAAGAAGTAATTAATAATTTCTTTTTGAACCTAAAATAACATTAATACTATTTTATAAATGTACATAATAATCCAAATATTTAATGCTGCAGTAAATTTTCATATAACATCTATAAAATTCTGATATTAAGCACTTTCAGTGATTATGTATTAATTGATATTTTCATCAAGTTAACATTGTTTTTATTAAAATTGTATCAAATTATCCATAATTTGCCAATAGTTCTTTTTCAAAGTATATATTTAAAACACTGAAAAAAATTACATTGTTTTATTATTAGTAATTACTACATTACTTTCAATTAAGTAAATGTAAAAATCAATGCTAAATATTCTATAATATATAAATCAATCCAATCTTAGCATCATCGTCAATTATATTAAAATCTCTCTTGTTTTGTTTCAGTTCCCCCTGAAAGAGAAGTGATTAATAAAGAACGAGCATCTGGAGCTTACCGATTGTCAGCCTACTATCTTGCTAAAATGATAGGCGAACTACCTTTAGTGATGACACTGCCAACTATTTTCCATATCATATCCTATCCAATGATGGGTTGTTATTCTGCGCAAACTTTCTTCAGTCTCTGGGGTTTCCTGTTACTTAGCACAGTTGTAGCTCAGGTAAGTATTGAACAACTCAATACTCATCGAATTTCTCAACAAAAATTAAATATTAGTAACATTTGTCTAATTATTAATTAAAAAAAGATATTAATTATGTTTTCATTTGTTTCCAGAGTGTGGGTCTGTTCGTAGGAGCAGCATGTACAGATCTTCAAGTGTCTGTTACAGTATCGGCACTGTATTCCTTATCTACAATGCTCTTTGGTGGATACTACACTTCTTCATTACCTTATTGGCTACAATGGTTACAGTATGGATCTATGGTGCATTATGCCTTCCAAAATATGCAGATGATAGAGTTTGGTGGAGGGCCTCCTATTAGGTAATTGAAATTGATTTTTTTTAAGGCTTTCTTGAGCCTTTTAAAAATTAATTTACTTCAGCCAAAAGTTCATCAAATGTAATTTCAAGTACTGCATTAACTATGAAAGAAATTATTAACACATAATTTATTTAAGGTTAGTTTAATTTGTTTAATAAAGAAAATTGCAGTGACAAGTTTTAAAAAAATTAGATTTTTCAAAAAGCATTTGTTATAAATTTCATAAAATAATTTCTCAAATAGTTGGTATGTTACTCATAAATAGTTATTTTAATTTAACCGAATGAGTAAGACAACATCATAATTAATGAAAATTTATTATCATGTGTCATATTAAAGTAAATTACAAAACTTTTTTTCTATTACTGTTTCAGCTATTTCTGTTCCAAGTTTTAATCTAACCAGTTTGTAATACATTCAAATTTCTCAATAAATTATCTCAATATGCTTAAATAAATGTAGTTGTTTTTGAATGCTTGGCACTTTGACCTAAGTCCTTGACCACTAAATAGAAAATATGTAACCAATTCATGTCACCCTGTTATGCACCACTGAGGGAATATTATACAACATCCACATTTTATCTATATAGTGTGAATGAAATCTTCAGAGATGACATCCAGCCGTTTGCACCCCTCATCACAAAATACAATATATAGACATAATTTACTGACTTATTGTTTTAATGTGTTCCTTCTTGCCATAGACATGGGTGCTTTCGGTGTGGATTTGATTGTCAGATTTTGAACCAGACTCCACTAGTTAGTTCAACGTCATATATATAAAACACCATATATATAAAATGTATAGACTCCACTAGTTAAAATATGTCAACCCTAATTTAAATAAGTAATAATATAGTTTTATAATAATAATGAGAATTTAGCTAATTAAAAGTTAAATATAATAACAAGACTTGAAAGTCATTAGTAATAAGAATCAAAGTAAATAAGGACTTGAACCAAAGCCTCTCATGCTAATTAAAAATTTTTTTATTATAGGTGTGCTGAGTCTAACTCACTATTTGAAGTGTGCCGGCAGAGCAACACTACAACATTCATTCCTCTCAACCAAATCATCAACCACCAAGGAAAATCACTTCCTATATGGGCCAACACACTTATACTTCTCCTGTTCCTGATAGTGTTTCGATTTATGGGCTATGCAGTCCTCAGGTACGCCAGGCGACCCAAATAATCACTACATATCCATTGCCCCATCATAGGCAACCCATCAACCACCGAAATATTCTGTCATTGGTCCTCCTTTATCTCTAGTACATTTGCACTCTTTCCATACAGTCAAGAACAATCTGGACTATTTTCATGCCAAAACTGATAACCTAAGTCCGTATACTACAATATACAGATTATATCATCCACAAACAAGGCATCTATTATCAGTTGTGCTGCATATTTCACCCTTGGGGTTCCAACCCCTTATGTGTTCAGCTAAGAAGTGCATTTTTATGAACTAGAGTTAACGCGAGTCTCTCACATTTTATGTTCACCAAGTGAACAAATTTCTGAATCACCAATGTCTCTATAGCCAATGTGATTTTTCTTTTTGTACATAACTAGTGAACAAAATAATAGTGAAATTTTATTAGATGATACCTGTATCTTGTGCCAAATGAATACAAAACAGATGTGAATAAAGACAACGGCCCAAGAGGAAATAAACTGTGTGTTGTGGGAGTTTTAACTTGTGATACAAAGAACAAACCATTCAATAGAATTTTTGTTGTGAGATGATCTCTGTATGAGGTTTATTATATTTGTTCCATCCAAACTTTATGATGCATTTGTATCTGAAAGATAATGAGTCATGCTATATTTGAAATTGCATCTGTTTCGATAGGTTATTTTTGTCTTTTTCTCATATATATGTTTTAAAATATAAATTCCATCAATTCTCATAATCTGTCTGAATGGATACATCTTTTGGATGACTATGCACAAATGTCCAATTAGATTTATTGATTTCACCTGTAGTTGTATGTTATGTGTGAGACATTTCATTATCTCATTTTTTCAAAGTTCAAATGATCATGTTCTTTTTTTTTTTTTTTTTTTTTAAGACTTTGCACATCACTCCATTGTATGACAATTGCATTTTTAAGGTATGGACAAAATATATCATAGATGATGAAGCCAATGATACGGGAAAACCTTTTATTGTCTCTCATGTTTTTATTTATTGCAAACAAATTCATTTATTATTTGCTTATTAAATATTTTTATTCATTTTGCATAATAAAATTATGCTATGAATATCTTAAATAAAAGTTAAAAAAATTTTTTTTTAACTTTTATTTAACTGATACAGTTTTTATGAAAAGTATGAAATTTTGTCCATACCTTGGCTGAATAGTATCCATTGCATCATTGGCATAAAACAATTTTTGAGAATGAACTTTTTTGAGAATGAAATGATAAAAAAAAAAAAAAAAAAAAAAAAAGTTTATTTGTTTAGAAAGTTGATCAGTAGAACATCTTCTATTAAATTTTTTTTTTTTTTTTTTTTTTTGTCTCTCTCTCTGTTTATTTCTGTGTTGTAACTATTTCTGTGGTTAGTTTGCTTATGCACATTTTATAGTATATTTATAATACAACTTGTCTTTTTTCCAAAAGTAAGTGCCTACACTATTAGGGTGACTTCAATAAATAAGATAAGTGATTGTAGAGTATGAATTTTTGCTTTATGTATGTGCACCAGCTGCAATAAAACATATTCGTAGGGTTAAAACAACTATATTTTTATTTCTTGATTTATACATTATTTGCCTTTATTTTTTTGCATGTGTGACATGTTAGAAAAATATTGCATTCTTTATTTATTCTTTAAAACTTATTTATTTTATAAAATTTGATATATTAATATCAAATACTAAATTTATTTTATAGAAATGTTATTACCCATGATACTCAATATACAGTGATCACTCCTTTAAGAAAACTCCATGGTTAAAAATAAGTATAATTCATGTACAAATGTGCATTTAATTATGTGTTAAATATAATTACAAATCATATTTATCATAAATACTTATGCATTCTAGTAATATTATAAATCTTAATTTTATTATTTAAAAATGCAAATACTCGAATTATTTTTGATGGTTTTACTATGTTTTATAAAATAATTCTGTAGCTTATGCAGAAGTGAAACAATTGTGGAAAATTCATAATTCAAGCAAAATTAAACTTTATAATGAATTAAAATATGAGTTTTATTAAAATGAGTATTCACTGTATTTTGATAAAAATTTATGTTCTCTCTTACTGTTAAAATGATGTCATGTTATTTACCATTATATTAAGATATAAAATTAATTTTTAAATATAAAAAAAAAAAAAATTTTTCAATGAAAACAGTCTCTTTTTATACTATGTTAACGTTCCTAATATTGTGATATCACCGTAAAAGGTGCTAATTGGGACTGTTTTCTATAGATTACAAAATGAATTTCAATCCAGACATTATTTGAAATTTAACAAAACATTTTTATTTGATTTCCTTTCATGTTTTGTGTCTTACAATTCCTATCCTTTTTATAAAAGACATAGTCCTAACTAAAATCAAAGATTGTATATTAACTTTTTTGGTTCCTGTAGAAAATTTAGTTTTATTTTTTATTTTCGAATGTTTGTTTTCTTTTTATAACATAATAGTTAATTGCATTATCCTACTGCATGTTTTTGAAAATTAAATAATGGAAATAATATTATATTTTCACAAAGACGCTTTAAAAACTTGGACTATGAACCTAATTTCTATAAAAAATAAAATTGCTTAAAAAATTTAAATTCTAATTTCTATATTTTCTTGTAATTAATGAAATTTTTTTTTTATACTTTATAATATGTACATAATTCTGAACAAATAATTAATAAACAGAAAGTTATATAATTTTTTTCTACATCTTCCAAAAAAAAAAAAAAAAAAAAATTACAAATGATAAGTTATGATTCTACTTTAGTTTTGGAAAATGAGTTTATATACATTGATTTTGATACATAATTGAGATGGTTGATTGTTGTAATTGTTTGATAATGATGGAAACATAAAAGTACGTTGTTATTATGCATTTGTGGATGCTTTTGAAAATTTGAAATTTGTATATACTAATGTTGGTTGTCCATAGGTATTATCTATTGGACGTATAAACTTGAGAATATTTAAAAACTATTTCATTTTTACAAAATAATTCTGCACTGCCAACTATTTTTACACAATTTTTATTTCAAGGTTTCATTCTTTATACATGTTTATGTTTGCCAGTCAAAAACTTCAACCCTGTATTAGTTTTACAAATTATCATTTCATATTAAATGTTAATGTCTTTTTAAAGAAGCATCTCCAATACCTATTACAAGTATTAGGCTGTTTTAAACAGGATCATGTTTTAGAAAATGGTTGTAGTTTTATCTGCTGAAATTATTTTAATTCAGTGAAAAATTAAAATTGTTCTGTTTTAAATTTAATTATTCTCAAAGCTATTTTTTAAGAATTTTAATATTCAATGTTTTCCCAAGATTTAAATATTTATTTTTTTTTGGTAACTATTAAAAAATTCCCAATATGAAAAATATTAATTGTCTCTGTTTAATATTAGTAATATGTTTTGAATTATTCTTAACCACTCTAAAGCTCAAACTCAATTTTGAAAGAGAATATATTTTATATGATAAAAGATTCATTCATTACGAGTTTAAAAGTATTAGAGCAATGAAATTATGAGCTGTGTGAAATGATGATGTAAAAGTTTGTTGTGTTGTGTTCTGTGTATTCTTCTTTATTTAGTTTGCTCTATTGATAATGCTGTTTTGTGTGAAAATTCACAACAAAAATATTTTCTTGTGAAGAAAGATTACGGTCCAAAGTTTATTGAAAAGATTCCATTCACTTTTCTGTTGCCACTGCCTATAATTGAAAGGCCAGATTAATTTATATAATTTATGTGTTTTGTGTATGTTTCATCATTTCAATGTATTCGTTCTCTTTATATTGAGTATTAAAGTGCTCTTACTTCATTTATTTATTGGCTCATTTTTTTAGTGTTATTAATACATATTGATGAATTCCTTATACTAAATTAACACTTACATAACATTCAAAGTATATCACAAATAATAATAATTTAGTTTATTATATTCTTAGAAATAATATTGCTTATAGAATGTTAAGTATTATTAATACATATCAATGAATTACTTATACTAAATTAACACTTCTTGCATAACATTCAAAGTATGTCACAATTAATATTAATTTAGTTTATTATATTCTTACAAATAATATCACTTATAATAGACTATTTTATTTTTAATAATGATCTATTTCACTTTATTTTAATCCTAATACTGTGAAATACTCATGCATTACAATATTATGTAGTGAATTGAATTAAAATTAATAGTTCCAACACTTACTTGCTTTTCTGTAGACCACAGAAAGCCAAAAATACAAAGCTGTCATTCCATTTGCCATGCAACTACTAATGTAATACTGTCAGTTCTATACTTTGGTAATTTTACAAAATGTTTATATCTTTGAATTAACTATTACTTGAAAATTCTTTTCAAGATATATTTTAGGCATTTAAGTATATTTACTTATATTAAAATAAATTATTAAGTATATTAAACTATATTTAATTGACAAAACAAAACTAACTTAAAATTTAAAAAAAAAAGCATGCTATAAAAGCTGAATTTTCTTAATTAAAAGTACATTTGAATCAATGTAAATAACATTATTCTCTCCTAATTTTGAATAAAAACAAATCAAAAATTGTGTCTGGATTCCTGGATTCATTTATTTATCACATTATCTTTACATGTCCCGTCTGAAAGAACTCTCTTGTAATAGTTTCAGACAATGGGTTTATATGTAACCAATTAAACTCTTTAGGGACCTTCAGAATTTTTAATTTAAAAAAAAATCAAATTTCACTACATTTTTTCTCTTCTAAAGCAACGTATATTTTACAATAAATATTATTATTATTATTATTTTTTAAATTCAAATGAACAGATTTTCATAAAATTGACAAAACAAAACTAACTGAAAATTAAAAAAAAAAAAAAATACGTTTTAAAATCTCGATTTCATTAATTAAAATTACATTTGGATCAATGCAAATGATGTTAATCCCTCCTAATTTTGCATAGAAACAAATTAAAAATTCCTAGGAAACTTAATTAAAATCATGTAAATATTGGTATTGCATTTAAATTCATTATCAATTAAAATACAACTAAATTGATTTATAAAAGGAAACTAGTAATTACTTGCTGAATACAATTCTGTTAATGTATATTATATACATTTGATACTAATTATAATTTTATATTGATTCATATAATATATTGAAATGGATCAATGTAAAACTACAAAAAGTTTTTAAAAAAACCAGTGACTGTGAAAACTTCATACATTTAAATCTCAAGAAACAGAAAAGTACTAACTTCACTAAAAAAAATAAATAAATAAAATAAATAAATTGTACATCGATAATTACTTGTTAAGGAGCAAATTTAGTTCTATGATTCTCATATTAAATATAAATGGAGTTTTAGAAGTTACATAGTTTTCGTATATTCTGCATATAATAAATGAAAACTATTTCTCCTGAATATTATTTAAATGCAATATTATTTTCTTCCACAAGAAATTCATAAGACTAACTAATGGTGGGGAAGGGGGATGAGATTTATTAATTTTCATCCAACATGATCTCCTCCAATTTAAGATTTATAACTTGATAAATAATGTAACCGTTTCGAAAACTGATTAGAAGTCGAATCGAAAGCTTCAGTGCTTATTTCCAGAGATGGGCATGATAATTTCGTAGTCCTTATAGTCCTTTTTCAATTCCTTCTATTAGCTCACACTCTCGCTATATATATCTTGTTCAAATTTTCAATCGTTAACAAAATACTTTTTATTCATCCGCTCAAGTTCAAATACATTTTTTTTTTGAACTTGTAGTGGATGGCACTGGATGTTAATACAGTTTTTTCAAATATTAATTCAGTAATTAAATTTAATTAATTATTTTTAGATTTAAGTTGCATATATTTACCAATAGATGGCGCCAGATAACCTTAAAAAAATGAATGAAAATTATTTATAAAGGACTTTCTGTAATAGAGTGAAAAAAAAGTAGGAATTGACTTAAATTTTTTATATTTTTTATATTACTTGTTTCTTAGTCCTTTGAACTCGAGAAGGAGACCTTTCAGCTGCAATGCTAACAATAGAATTGTTTGATCAAATTATGGTAACACAATGTGAGTACAATATAGCATGTCTTCCTGTAGTGTATCCTGGGTAACGCTGACTCTACTGTAAAGTTTGCTAAGGGAAAGAAAGGCTTCAGTGTCGAAGTATCTTCCGTTTGAGAACAAAAAGTTTAAAAAAATTTATAATAAGCCTTTAGAAATATTCATCTCAAATCCGCTCTAAAGTTATCAATGGAAACAGTTTTCGAAATAGTACACCACTTATTACCATTATCTTTGCTATTACCTTCATTTCATTCAAAAACGTGATTAAATGAAAAGCACGTGCTTGACAAGCTTTTTGTGGAAAAAAAAAATTATTATTATAGTTTTTTTCTTATCCCACTTGGTAGACAGCAACATCTAAACCAGGGATGGGCAAACTTTTTCGGTCGCGGGCCAAAAATCGAAAAAAAAAAAAAAAAAAACAAAAAAAAAAAAAAAAAAAATAAACAAACAAACAAAGTTTGGCGGGCAAAGATAAATTTTACTAAAAATTTAAATACAATATACAAGTATTACAATTCAAATATGTTAATGAGATAAATGAAATTGCGATTTCATTTTTAAAAGTTCCTTATATTGAGGTTCGAAGTGAGATGGACTGATTCTAAGGAACGAGGCTAAATGCTCATCTGTCAGTCTACTTCTGAAATAATTCTTTCTAAGGTTCATAGTTGAAAACGCTTGTTCACATATATTATATGAAGAAAACATAGCACTGATTTTCTGGGTGTGAGATATTAAATTTGGGAAACTTAATTTCGATAATGATTTGTAAAACTCTAACTTTTGGTATATTTAGAAACAACTGCTATATATTTCTTTTAATTTGTCTCGGACCGGCAAATTAAAATTTTATCCGCGACCCGGATAGAGCCTTCCGGTGGGCCGGAGTTGGCCCGCGGGCCGTAGTTTGACCATCCCTGATCTAAACCAAGACTAAGAATCCGTGTGGTCCCATGGAAGGAAGGAAGGAAGGAGGGGGAAGGGGCAGCTTCTGTTGTGATGGAGCACCCGTAGGTAGAAGTCTGACTTGACTCCGTGACGCTGAAGGAGTGCAGTGCCTTCCGGGAGGACTTTTGGGGGAAACTCCCCCGCATTTGGGTATTTTAGGGGAGAAAACTTGAAAAACTCCCCCTAGGTAGCCCGATCACTAGGCATGATACTGAACATCACAAACGCTATTAAGTCTCCTCGTTTTTTGAAACAGTGACTACAACAAAGTAACCAGCGCCCCTCGTTGTCAATGAGCCAGCGACTCGTGCAAAAAATTTATTATTTTCTACTATAAGAATGTAAAACAATTCTGGTTAAATCTTAAATCTTATTACGAACTTAATTAAAATTGTATAAATTTATGAATTTGTGATCATTACTTTTTTAAAGTATAAATGGTTATATTCGAAGCCAATATTTATGATTGGATTAAAATGTTATATTGTATAAAAATAATTTTTTATACGAATGTCTATTCGGTAACCTAATTTGTATGATTAGATAATAAAATTACAAAGTCAATTTTCGTATTATTTTAAAAAAAATAATTATTTCCGATTATTGTTATAAAAATAGTAGTAATCATCTTAGACTAGGATCACAAATCCTGATTTATACCCAATATTTTATAATATGCACAAACGCATTTATAAGCGAATAATACTCGTAAGAAAAATAATTTTTCTTACATTTTATTTTTTATATTTATTTTTCTTTAATTGTTATTCTGAATGTATTTCATGGAACAAATAAATTAATATAACGAAGAATTACCTAGAATGATTTACTGGAATAAAGATCCCAGTTATAATAAGAATATTAATAAACGAAAGTTCCACGAAAAATTTTTAACACAGATGAAAAATGTTTTTATTTTATTATGTTTAAAATAAAAGAATTAAAACACTATTATTATTTTGCAGAATATATTTAAATTATTCAAATATTTTGATTTATAGTTGAAGACAAATTATTTTTTGTATTCAATGGCAGAGAGGAATAAAAAAGATTAACAATAAATTGACGGTTTATAATTTCATAATTTAGAAACTCAACAATTATTTAATATGATTTTAAATATCGAAATATTTTGGCACTCATTTCATGCAAATTTACGAAGAAAGGCAAAAGTTATTGACGTGTGTTAAACTTATTAATTTATCTTTCCCATGGTTTTAATTCATAACTTTTTTTTACCAACATTGTCCAAGATTTGCTCGTATGAACAAATTTAAATATGGCGGAACTGAATACTCTGCCAATTTGGAAATGATGAGGCAAATATTCTAAATCAACTAAGGTTATTAATTGATTTAAAAATACACTACTAAAAAAATGTTATATATATAACCTTATTCTTACATATTATTATATATTCATATCATTATAAATTGAAAGGCACATATTTTTACATCTTAAAAAAAAATATTACGAGAAAAATTTGTTTGTCTTAGGCTGCCATCTATATATTTAAAAAGGAAATATATACCATCTGTATTTGTATAAAGAAAATATATAAGAACGTATTTTATTTTTATACATGAATATGCTGCCGGATTAGAACTTCATATTTACAACGATGCTTTTATTTCTACTATTTATAAAAATTATTATTTATTTTTATTATTCCTATAAATATTATTTATTTATATTATTTTTATAATTATTATTTATTTTTTTTTTTCATCAGTGATACTTATGTTCATCATTATTTATGTGAAGAGGGAAAAGTTTAAATAAAGAGAATTAAACTTGCATGTTTTAAAAGTGGTAGTTAAATTTCGACAGTGATAGTGGTAGTTTTTGACAGTTTTTAAAGTAGTAGTTATGTATATATAAATTGATGTGTGTATGATCCTGTATAACTAAAACGCTAAAATTTAGAATTCCATTTTTTTCTCTGGTTACTTGTTATTTTTTCCATGGTACGCAGCAAAAATTCGAGGAATTCTTGTTAGTTTCTTTTTAATTAAACCAAAATCTTCGCCATCTTTTAGCCTGATGTTTATTAATGTTTCCTGCCTTTATTGATGATATTAAAATGCCTCTAAACTAAGTTCGGTTATTAAAGAATTATATTAGGCTTTTTATCTCCACCGGTAACTGTTGAGTTTACAGTAAGCATATTTACATTAAATTTTTTTATGCATATTTACACATATTTTATTTTATTTATTTTTCTGTATGTTGCATCTTTGCAGATATTTCTTAATAAAGATAATTAACTTAAAAAAAATGAATAATTTCATTGTAACCAGGCAAAACCGGGCTATATGTGTAAATAATGCATAAATTTTTTTTAAACCGTTAACCTGCTACATTCTTGAAAATTGATTCATTGCTTGTGCTGCCATCTATTGAAATAATAAGAAACATCTTTAGGAAAATTAAACTATACTTTTGGCATATATTTCTGTTAAAACCTCTATATCGAATTTTTTTTAATTCAAAATTTCTGTATGGGAAAATTATAAAAAAAACTTTGGTACTTATGTATTAACGGTACCTTGGCGACAGTTGCGCCAATAAACGCGCCAAATAACGCCACCAAATAACGCGCCAATCGCAGCTACAGATTTGGCGCCAATCTACACTTAAAATTTTTGTTCCAAATAATAAAATATATATGAAACACTTCATTTAAAATCAAAACGCATTCAAAATATTTTTATTCCAAATAATAAAGATTGGCGACACTTAAAAACCGCCAAGTCTGTCGCCAAGGTACCGTTAATACGTAAGTACCAAAACTTTTAAAGCAGGGATGCCTGATGGCCGAGTGGCTTTTCCGCTCCTTACCACAGGTTTTGGGTTCGAATCCCGGCGGTGCCATGGATGTGTGTAGTAGTTCGGAATCCACTTTAAACAGTAGGTCCTGATCTCATAGCATCGCAGAGCGTTGCGGAGGTAATATTACTTACGTCCGTAGCATATCTTCAAACTACACGTGCCCCCTGGGTAGTTCTAAGGGAATAACAGCGTTCGTCGGCGAAGCCCACTTTGGGCTGCTGACAAGGGACATGACCTATGGTATCCCAGGCTTCAGGTTCGAATCCTGGTTGTGTCGTGGATGTTCGTGGATGTTTGTACCCCCTTTAAATGGTAGATCCCGGTCTAATAGCATCGTTGGGATGCATCATAATAGGATCGTAGAGCGTTGTGAGGGAGTAGTGTTACTCATGTCCGTAGCATATCTTCAAGCTACATGCTCCCCCTGGGTAGTGCTAAGTGAATAATTGCGTTCGTCGGCGAAGTCCACTTTGGGCTGCTGACAAGGGACATGGCCTTTGGCATCCCAGGCTTCAGGTTCGAATCCTGGCAGAGGCATGGACGTTTGTAGTGGCTCGGAATTCACTTTAAACTGTAGGTCCCGGTTTGTTTAGCCCTCGTGTGCATAAGATGACCGTAGAGCGACAAACCAAATTAAACTACACAAGGGACATGGTCAATATGACCCAGCCCTCGACGCAATTAAAAAAATATTAAAAAAGGTCATAAGAAAAAAAAAATATATATATGAAACATGAAAAATAAATGTTATAAATTTAAGATGATTGTTATATTCATGAACTATTTAATTCCACGAATGAAAAATGCTTTATTTTCTGTAACCGGGCCCCGCTGGTTCAGTTACATGACGGGTACTGGTCTGTTAATTTAAAAATAGGAAATAGTTTTAACGAAGTAGAAGAGCCTTTTGTCCAGGAAACTTGCTATCCCGAAGTATTCCCGCTTAATCAATAAATAACTCTTAGGTTATAGCTCTGCATGATCAGTGATGTAGGTGGGTCTTTCTTTTAAATAGCAGGATTGTAATTTTGTTCGAATCAGTGAATGTGATAGTTTTATTTCACTTTTTTTTTTTGGTTGATTCTATAAGTGTTTCCAAATTTAAAACTGAGTAAAGTCAGACTTTTACCTACTGGTGCTCCATCACAACAGTAGCTGCCCCCTTTCCCTTCAACCATGAGATCACATGGGTTCTTGGACTTGGTCTAGATGTTGCTGTCTACCAGGTGGGATAAGGGAAAAAAAAAGTGTCTCCTACTTTAGTGCCGTAACAATACCTCGCAACTAAACGTAAATCAAGTCAATTTACCCCTATATTCATTCTCCTCTCACATTACAATCTCGTATCTAACAAAGCATAAGGAAAATAAATACTACAAGGATATTTAACTAGGGGTATTTACTACTAAATAAATATCTGTTTTTTGTTGTTTCTTATCCCACTTGGCTGGCCAAGCTCACGAGCCCATACGTACTCATGATTGAAGGGGAAGGAAGCAGCTTCTGTTGTGATGGAGCACCCGTAGGTAGAACTGACTTTGGCTCCGTGACGCTCTTACAGTCATGGGAGACCGGGACCTAAATTAAAGTGGATTCGAACCACTACAAACATCCATGGCACCGCCATTCGAACCCGAAACCTGGCACCGATCGCCAGAGCGCCAGACACTCGGCCATTCAGGTCCCAAATTTGCCAACTGCACGCGGTGTTCCCAGGTGGTCACCCAAATAAATAATACCGGCCCAATGATGCTTGACTTCGGTGATCTAACGAGAACCGGTAATTAAATATCTATAATACGGTAATCGGTAATACGGTATTAACTACCGTATTTACCTATCGGGTAAGCAACTAGTCTTTTACTAAAATGCTGTGTAAAAATTAACTATTTCTCATATTATTATTCATAGTATTTCACTTAATATAACCATGGTGCTTGTATTTAGGTTAAGGAAATAATTCTTTCGGATAATTTTTATAACTGTTGTTGTTCTAATGCAGCTGGCAATACAGATACAGTTAATCTTTATGCATAAGCAAGGGCTGCACCGCTGTTACTCATTTAGCAATATCCAGGGGGACATGTGTAGCTTGAAGATACTGATTGTTTTCATTACTTTTTGGGTATGTGTATTCACATGAGTTTCAAACCAAAGGATCAGTGTTCAAACCCCATTGTTGTGTTGTTTCTTATCCCCACTTGGTAGGCATCTAGACCAAACCCAAGAACCCGTGTGGTCTCATGGTTGAAGGGAAAGGGGCAGCTACTGTTGTGATGGAGCACTCGTAGGTAGGAGTCTGACTTGGCTCCGTGACTTTTTGTAAACAATATTTAAAAAAAAAAAAACAATACTGGAAGTAGCATTAAAAGATTATATGTACTTTAACAAATGTTATGAATATCTCTTATCAGTTTTTTTATTAATTATTTACATTATGCGGCAATTCATATACTTTTATGTTATTCTAATGCAGCTGGCAATACAGAGACAGTTAATCTTTATGCCATAACCAAGGTCTGCACCGCTGTTACTCATTTAACAGTATCCCGGGGTCACATGTCGCTTGAAGATATGCTACGGACGCAAGTTACACTACCCCCTCGCAACGCTCTACGATCCTATTAGACCGGGACCTACGTTTTAAAGTAGATCCCAAACCACTACAAACATCCATGGCACTGCCGTGACTCGAACCCGAAATCTATGGCTGTCAGAGAGCTAGCCACTTGGCCGTCAGGTCCCGGCCTCAGGCTGACATAGCCCATTCGGCCATCAGATTTTGTGTCATAAGATTGTGATTTATAACTTGCCTTGAATTTGAATATTGTAATTAAAATTCCATAATGTATTTCGAATCAAAATCGAGATACTCTGCCGAGGTCTTATTGAATCTACTCATTTTCGAACCAATGATTTAAAACAATAACAACAAAAAACTACACTGACAACACTTTACATTTTACACCAAAATTTAGTATATCTTTTAAACCGATTTTATTCTATAAAGTTATTTAAAATCACGTAATGCATTTATCTGCAGCAGTACGATCAGATCTTCTCTTATTCGATTTGAAATATTGAATGAAAATAGAGCACAAAATATTCTTAAAGTAGTGTTGTTGTTTTAAATACTGAGTTCTTGACAGGAAGTCATTTACCATTAGTGAACTTGACTTGAATCGAAAGGGTATATGGGGATACGAAGCAACAAGACCAATAATCTCCTAATAACTTTATAGGAACAGTTATTTTTCCCTATTTAATAAGTCACTCTCTACGATCATGTTAGACCGAGACCTACGGTTTAAAGTGGATTCCGAACCACAACAAATATCCAATGGCACCGCCGGAACTCGAACCCGAAAACCTGTGGTACCGAGCGCTAGCCAATCGGCCATTCAGGCACCATTAGTGAAGCAAATATGTTTAAGATTTAGCTTTAGTCAAAGTGCATTACGGTTACAGTCAGGGCCGGATTTTCCTATAGGCTAACTGGGCTTCAGCCTAGGGCCTCAAGATCAAGAGGGGCCTACATTCAAATAGTTAGCAAAATTAAAATGACACTATTCTAAAAACAGTAAACACTGAATGGAAAATAAGGAGAAATTCTACATGTATGACTAATAAAGAAACATAAAAAATGTATTGTTAAGATCAACGCGTTCGGCTCATTGGGTCTGTTCGTATGTATATACTAGATTGCACCGAATGTGTAGTTCATACATTCACTGATTGCTATGGCAAATATTGACGTGCCTTATGCTACTGAGCTCTGGTTTGTTCTTGCATTAATAAAGTGCAGATTGGTGCAGACAAACGAACAGACCTATTGATATCCCGACGTTCGGTTATATTCGTGTTATTTCGATACTATGAAATACGTGTTAATGTTATTAGAAAAATTCTTATTTTAGGATTGCGTACACGATCATTTGGTTCTCGCCTTTTGAGTTCAGTAGGTTCAATACTTTAGTGAAGTGTTTATAGACTATTGAAAATTTTTTGTGTGACAATATCTTCATTTCGCGGAATTCTAGGTAAGTTCTTAACTTTTATTTATGCACAATAATTAGTAACTCAAATATTTTGTTCTAGATTATAATCTAAGAATGAGTAAAAGATTTGAAAGTGGAGCTTGCAAATGCAAAAAAAAAAAGAAGCTACAAGAGTATAAGGCAAGAAGTTAACACCGATTACTGCTTACAGGCATGTGCCAAATACTCACAGTAACAGTAACTCACAGTAATGATGTATTTTATTATCTCTCATGTAATTTTCGAACATAAAAATGGGAGGTGAAAGGGCCTCATAAGTGGTATAGCGTAGGGCCTTTTTTTTTTTTTTAATCTAAATCCGGCCCTGGTACAGTGCACTCACATTGTAACGCCAAGATTTAGAATTAATAACTCTGGTTTGTATTTAAAGATACTCACTTTCACCTTGATATTTCTTCCTTCTTCCGATATTCTCACTTCTTACCTACTTCCTTTCCTCAAAGCTTCCTGAAAGCGTTATCTACTAGGCATCACAGGCCCTATTTTGCATCCTAAATGTTTTAAACAAATAAAGTATGAATTTAATATATGTGCAAGCGGGCCTGAATGGCCGAGTGGCTAGCGCTCTGGCGCTCCGTACTATAGGGTTCGAGTCCCGCCGGTGCCATGGTTGTTTGTAGTGGTTCTGAATCCACTTTAAAAAGTAGGTCCCGATCCAATAGGATCGTAGAGCTTTGAATTGGCTTGGCATTGTGACTCTGCGTCCATGGCTTATCTTCAAGTGACACGCGCCCCCTGGATAATGCAAAGTGAGTAACATCGGTGCAGCACTTGCCTTAAGGCATCCAAAGACCAAGCTGTCTGTTTGCCAGCTGCATTAGAAAGAAAAAAAAATATATGTGCAAGCAGTAAGGAGGCTTGATGGCTGAGTGACTAGTGCTCTGGTCTTAGGTGTCATATGTTTCGAGTTCGAGTCATATAGTGCCATGGATATTTGTAGTGGTCCGGAATCCACTTTAAAATGTAGATATCTGTCTAACATGACTGTAGTGTTGACAATCCTCTCTTAAAAAGAAAACATCTCCTGTCTCGAAATCTGCCAGTAGAAAGACGACATTGGCCCACTATGGAGCTGTTGCGACAATGAAGAAGAAGAAGAAGCAGGCGGTAAAACAAAGGTAAATGTATTTTTATATATCGATGAAATATAATTGTAATATGAATTACGTTTATTGCGGTTATTTCTTATCCTACAAATAAGTATTTAAATTCCTACAAATAAACGAAAAGATATAAATGCACGTGAATAAATTTTTAAATTATTATATTGTTAGAATAACAGTTTTTTAAAATCTTTAGTAATCTATATTAGTTTCATTTATAAATTCAAAAGATATAATGAAAAAAAAAATGAAATTGTTCTAGATTTTTTTAAAAATGTACTATATATAATGAATGAAATCATTGTTTTTATGTTAAATTGGGTTTTCTGTGTATTTGATATCATGGATATTTTTTTTTCATACATTCGTAATCATTTCTAAATTTTTTTGCCTTTGATTTTTTTTTCATGAACTTATTTAAATTTTAAAAAAATTTAAATCATTTGTTTAAGATTAAATTCATAAATGTATGAAGGATTTTTTTTTTTTTTTTTTTGATTATTAAAAAAAAAAAAAAAAAAAAAAAAATTTCGAACTGACTTAATGGAATTAATATCAGATTTTGCTATTTAAAGATAAAACGAAATCTGATATAGTTCTGCACAACAATTGGTTTTAATTCCAATAAATTCATAAACTTCAAATAAAAAAAAAAAAAATGCAATTTTGCATGTATTTTTTGTTTGAAATTTCATTTTTAAATTATGGTACTTAAGACATTTTTTTTCTTTATTTGCGATTTTATATATTTACATTGCCTATAAAGGGCCTGAATGGTCGAGTGGCTAGCGCTCTGGCGCTCGGTACCACAGGTTTCGGGTTCGAGTCCCGGCGGTGCCATGGATGTGTGTAGTGGTTCGGAATCCACTTTAAACCGTAGGTCCCGGTCCTAATAGGATCGTAGAGCGTTGCGGGGGCATTGTTACTCCGCGTCCGTGGCTTATCTTCAAGTTACATGCGCCCCCTGGGTAATGCAAAGTGAGTACGTCTGTGCAGCACTTGCCTTAATGCATCCAAGACCAAGTTGTCTAAGTGTTTGCCAGCTGAGTTAGAACAAAAAAAAAACATTGCTTATAGCTTACACAACTTGAATAAAATCAGCGTCTAGTAGCGATTTTCCTGCTTTATCTAGTTATAATTCTTTAATGATAATTATTTGGCTCATTTTTCCCACCTTCATGTGTCCCACTACTGTATCCAAAAAGTAAGTCCAATTTTCAATTTAAATATCCCGGGCATATGGTATTTAATTTTTTTTCTTTTTTGGGTTCCTGGCACTGCCCTTGACATCTGTGCGAAATTTGACGCCGAAATATTCATTAGTGTTTGAGTTACGCTTGGCTTTGTGAAACGCTAAAACTGATTACGGCGATTTTTGAAATGTCTGAATTAGAAATGAAGAATGTCAATGAAGAAATGAAGATGAACCTGAATGAAAATGAAGAAATTAGAATGTCTGAAATGAGAATTTGAATTCAATTTTCTTGCGGAAGCGTATAGAATGTTGCTGAAGGCATTCGGTGAGCATTTCTATATCGGAAAGAAATGTTTAGAAGGGGTATAAACAGTTCAAAGAAGGCAGAGAACGCGTTGAAGACGAAGAGCCCTCGGGACGACCATCAACCTTTATCTACGAAGTTCATGTCCAAAACATTAAAGATTTGGTGTTTGCAAATCATAGATTTACAATTAGAGACCTTGTTGATGATGTTGGAATTTCAAAATTCTATTTTAAAAGATGTTTTGGGCCTCTAGCGCGTCACATCTCGATTGGTACCGAAAACACTGAAGGCATCAGCTCACACTGCATTGATTCTTCGTGACGCTTTCGCTAAAAATGAAACCCAAATCGTTCCACAACCACCGTATTCACGTGATTTAGCATCGTGCTACTTCTGGCTATTCCCTAAACTCAAAAGACCACTCCGGGGACACCTTTATGAGTCGATTGAAGATACATTTCAAAAATCGCCGGAATCCGTTTTAGCATCTCACAAAACCAAGCGTAACTCAAGCACTAACGAATATTTCAACGAAACATTTCGCACAGATGTGAAGGACAGTGCCAACAACCTAAAAAAGAAAAAAAAATTGAAATACCATATTCCCGGGAAATTTAAATTGAAAATTGTTTTTACTTTTTGGACACAGTAGTATTATTAACAATTCGGTTTCGATCACAATTAGGGAATAGCCTTTTGGCTCAAGTGTTTCTCCCTCACATCCTACAAGTTACAAAAGTTTTTTGACGAACACACCAGCAATTTTTTTAATTTTTCGATTTTCGAGGATGTCTTCCCCCCCCTCAGTCTGCCCACCCCCTCACTTTAGTGGGCCGAGTGGCAAGCGCTCTGGCGCTCGCCACAACATGTTTCGGGTTCGAGTCCCGGCGGTGCCATGGATGTTTGTAGTGGTTCGGAATCCACTTTAAGCCGTAGGTCCCGGTCTTCTATGACTGTAAGAGCGTCACGGAGCAAAAGTCAGGCTTCTACCTACGGGTGCTCCATCACAACAGAAGCTGCTTCCTTCCCCTTCAATCATGAGTCCATATGGGCTCGTGGGCTTGGCCAGCCAAGTGGGATAAGAAACAACAACAACAACAACATAAAACATAATTAGACATATTAACATTGAATACGGTATGCGTTGAAAAAGTATATAATTAAGTATAATTTTAAAATAAAGTATAAAAGTATATTCTGGCACACGGTACCACAGATTTCGGGTTCGAGTCCGGTGTTGCCATAAATATTTGTAGTGGTTCGGAATCCACTTTAAACCATAGGTCCCCGTCTAATGGGATCGTAGATCATTGCGGGGTTAGTGTTACTCGCGTCCGTAGCATATCTTCAAGCTACACGTGCCCCTGGGGTAGTGTTAAATGAGTAACAGCGGTGCAGCCCTTGCTTATGGCATAAAGATGAACTGTCTCTGTATTGTCAGCTGCGTTAGAACGCCATAAAAGTATATGAATTGCCGCATATTGTAAATATTTAATAAAAAAAAATCTGATAACAAATATTCTTGGCATTTGTTAAAGCATATATAATGTTTTAATACTACTTCCAGCATTGTTTTTTTCTTTTAAAAATATCGTTTACAAAAAGTCACGGAGGCAAGTCAGACTTCTACCTACGAGTGCTGCATCACAACAAAAACTGCTCCTTCCCTTCAACCATGAGACCACGGGTTTATGGGCTTGGTCTAGATGTCTCAACAACAACAACAACAGTAAGAAGATAAGAAACAACAACAACAATGTGGTTTGAACACTGATCCTTTGGTTTGAAACTCTATGTGAATACACATACCCAAAAAGTAAAAAAAAAAAAAAAAAAAAAAAAAACAGTTCCCTAAACACAATGTAGAAGGTATGCAGTGAAAAATATATAGCCTAAATTCCCGTATATTTTTTTTAGATATTTAATAAAAAATTGATAGTAAAAGATATTGATAACACTTATTAAAGTAATAATGTTTTATTGCTACTTCTAGTATTGATTTTTTTTTTAATATCGCGTACAAAAAGTTGTTAATATATTTCGCACTAGTTATCATCTCTTCACATGACGTGAATTTCCACAATCCTTCGCCAACAATCGAAAAGTAAAGGACGTCAATTCACGTCTCCTGTCTTCAAAGTATCACACTTTGTCAAACACATCCTCAAAAATCTGTGTAGGATTATATCCAGTGGCAAGAGAATAACAGCGCAGTTATTTTTAATTCCTATTAAAGCCGCTGTTTATGTTCTCCTGTTATTGCCTTAAATTTAGAAAATGGACTTATAATGTCTAAAAAATAATATCACAATTTTTTAAAAGAGTTTCTTAATGCTTTTTAAATTGACCAGATGATGTCCGTGCCGCTTTGGTGTGTAACCTTGCCAAGGAATTCAACCACTAAAAATTGCTGCTTATTGTATTAAGATTAATGATGGTTTCCCCAAGTTAAAAGCGGTGCAGTTTGTTAATTTTTTTTCCATTGCTTCTCCTACACAATGTGAGCCGCACGGTTTTACTTGGCGCATTTTGGGAATCATTTACACAGTCGTTTGAAGGACGTATGAAATTTACTCTTGGCAAGGTTCCCAGAGTGAAAAAGAGAAGGCAATTTACATTTGGAACGATCTTTTTTTTTTATTAATATTGTTTTGCTTCAAGTGTTCAAGCCATTTTTTTATTTATTTTAATATTTAGAGAGAGTTTTAATGGCGACCGTGCAAAAAGGCCGAAAAGACTGAAAGTAAAAAAAAAAAAAAGATTTTAAATAAAACTGTAACTAGCATAAAAAAAAAGAAATCAATTCAACACAGAAGATGTTTTTGACAAAAATTTAAAAGGCTTCGAATTAGAAAAGAAAATATTCTTTTTGTATGTAATGAAAAGAAACTGAATTGAAAAAGAAACTTTTTGTGAGAAGAAAGATGATTTTTTTTACTTCATATTGAAAATGACAATTGAGTCGGGAAAAATAAATTTAAGAGTCTAATCAATTTGTTTAAAAAAAAATTACGTTTTTTCACCCAAATTAAAAACTAATTTGTAAGAAAAATATTTTTAATCTAGTTTTTAACAATTTTTTTTCTCGAAATTTAATATTGTTCTCTTTTTGAATCCATTGAAAGCATTCAGTAACAAGAAAGTATTCAATAATACGAAAAGGTTTTCAAATAGTGCAGCCCATTTATTGTGCTCTTTTATTAAAATATATAAATTAAAAAAAAAAAATGAATACAAATTTTTCAGTTGTAAAAATGTTTGATAATTTTTTTTATCATCTATAGTCTTTTAATTGAATGTCACAAGAAATGGTTGTAAAAAAATATTGCATTTTTTTATCGTATTAAAATTTTTTAAAATGACATTCGCAAATTATTCTATCTTTATATGAAATGCTTTTTCATGTTAAATTCCATAGCAAAATTTCAACTGTATTTAAATTGAAATATTATAAAAATGAATAATAATTCGTTTTCATAATTTGTTGGTGTCCCTTCATTGATCTTACACTTTTGCACAGTAACCTGATGTCCAATTGGTCAGTTCTCTGGCCTTTGGGACGACTGGCTACGAGCTACGAGGAGAGCTAGCCATGCTACGAGGAGACGCTTTAAAAATATTACCACAATCCCGTCTTTTCAAACAGTGACTTCAAGGGACTACACCAGTTGACACGAGCTGTAGCCCCCTAATACGCTAGTTGCGTCTATTGCCACGCAACTAGCATGCAAGGGGTTTGGTACTGATCTCTCTGAGGTACTGATGTACATGCGTCGGTGCTGATCTCTGTTTCTATTATAATAATAAAATATAATTAGATATATTAACACATTGAAGATATATATTCTAGCAAATTATACGCTTTTAATTAAGTATAAATTTATAATAAAGTATAAAAGCATTCCCGCATGCTAGTAATGTTTAATAAAAAGTGGATAACAAGAAATATTCATGACAGAGTGAAACATTTATTAAAGTACTAAAGTGTTTACAAAAAGTGGTTAATATATTTCGCAACGGTTGGCATTACAGCAAATGACGCGAATTTCAATCGTGCGTCACCAATAACTGAAAAATATAATATTGTGTATTGTAAAATAATCAATTTTTTATTAAATATTGCATATTGTAAATATTTAATAAAACATTTATAACAAGAGATATTCATAATAGAGTGTAAGAATGTTGTAAGGATACTTCCAGTATTGTTCTTAAAAAACAATATGAAAGTAGCATTACAACTATCGTTATTTTTATCGCTTACAAAAAGTGGTTAATATATTCTGCAATGATTGGCATCTCTGCAAATGACGTGACTTTCCTACATCCGTGGCCAAAAGGTGAAAAATAAAAGACTCTAATTCACGTCTCCTGTCTTGTTCTAATGCAGCTGGAAAAGTCTTAGACTCTCGTCTTTGATGCCTTAAAGCAAGCGCTGCAGCGACGTTACTCCCTTAAAACTATCCACGAGGTGCGTGTAGCTTGAAAATAAGCTACGGACGCGGAGTAACAACGCTCTAGATCATGTCAGACCAGGACGTACGGTTTAAAGTGGATTCCGAACCACTACAAATATCCATGGCACCGCCGGACCCCGAACCCGAAACCTGTGGTATCGAACGCCAGACCGCTAGCCACACGGCCATTCAGGCCCCTGTCTTTAAAGTGTCAAGTATATATTTTTTAGATATTTAATGAAAAAAATTGATACAAAATTGATACAAAAAATATTGTTTACAAAAAGTGGTTAACATATTTCGCAATGGTTGGCATCTCTGCAAATGACAGGAATTTCCGCCATCCGTCGCCAACAGTTGCAAAATAAAAGACTGCAATTGATGTTTCCCGTCTTCAAAGTATCACGACTTCTTCAAAAATCTGTGTAGGATTAAAAATAATATCCAGTGGCAAGAGAAAAGCAGCATAGTTATTTTTAATTCCTATTAAAGCAGTTGTTTATGCTCTCCCGTTATTCCCTTAAACTTTAGAAATTGGACTTATAATGCCAAAAAAATAATCCGCAATATTTTAAAAAGAGCTTCTTAATGCTTTTTAAATTGACCAAATTATGTCCGTGCCGCTTTGGTGTATAGTATAACCTTGCCAGAGGATTCAACCGCTGAAAATTGTTGCTTATTGTATTAAGATTAATGATGGTTTCCCTAAGTTAAAAGCGGTGCAATTTGTTAATTTTTTTTCCTTGCTTCTCCTACACAATGTGAGCCGCACGGTTTCACTTGGCGCATTTCGGGAAACATTTACACAGTCGTTTGAAGGACGTATGAAATTTACTTTTGGCAAGGTTCCCACCGTGAAAAAGAGAAGGCATTTTACATTTGGAACGAATTTTTTTTTTTATTGATATTGTTTTGCTTCAAGTGTTCTTGCAATTTTTATTTATTTATTTTAATATTTAGAAACGGTTTTAAGGGCAACCGTGCAAAAAGAGAGAAAGACTGAAAAAAAGAAAAAAAAAAAAAAAAAAAAAAAAAGAAGATTTTAAACAAAACTGTATATATGAATTGAAAAAGAACCTTTTTGTGGAGAAAGATGATTTTTTTTACTTCATATTGAAAATGACAATTGAGTCGGGGAAAATTAATTTAAGAGCCCAATCAATTTAAAAAAAAAAATTACTTTTTTTCACTTAAATTAAAAAGTAATTTGTAAGAAAAATATTCTTAATCTAGTTTTTAACATTTTTTTCAAAATTTAATATTGTTCTCTTTTTGAATCCATTGAAAGCATTCAGTAACAAGAAAGTATTCAATATTACGATAAGGTTTCAAATAGTGCAGCCCATTTATTGTGCTCTTTTATTAAAATATGTAAAATTTAAAAAAAATGAATACAAGTTTTTCAGTTGTAAAAATGCTTGATAATTTTTTTATCATCTATAGTCTTTTAATTGAATTTCACAAGAAATGGTTGTTAAAAAACATATTGAATATTTTTCTCATTTAAAAACTTTTAAAAATGCTATTCGCATATTATTCTGTCTTTACAGATATGAAAAGCTTTTGTTAAATTCTATAGCAAAAATGCAACTGCATTCAAACTGACATATTATGAAAATGAATAATAATTCGTCTTCACAAATTGTGAATCCTGTGTAGAGTTTTGTTAGTGTTCCTACATTGCTCTTACACTTTTACACAGTAACCTGATGGCCGATTGGCTAGCACTCTGGACTTTGGTACCATAGGCAGCTGCGATCAGGAAACACGTTAAAAGCACTACCACAATCATGTCTTTTCAAACAGTGACTGCAAGGGATTCCACCACTTGACACGAACTATAGCCCGCTTGTATGCTAGTTGCGTGGTGACAGACGCAACTAGCGTACAAGGGGGTTGATACTGATCTCTCTGAGGTACTGATGTACATGAGACGGTGCTGATCTCTTTTTCTATTATAGTAATAAAACATAATTAGACGTATTAACATATTGAAAACAGATATTCTAACGAATTATATACTTTTAATTAAGTATAATTTTATAATAAAGTATAAAAGTATATGAATTCCTGCATATTGTACATATTTAAGAAAAATTTGATAACAAGAGAAATTTATAATAGAGCGTAACATCTATTAAAGTGAATATTTTGTTTTAATGCTGCTATGTGTATTGTTTTTTAAAAAATATTGTTTACAAAAAGTGGTTAATATATTCCGCAATGGTTGGCATCTTTGCAAATGACGTGAATTTCCGGCATCCGTCGCCAACAGTTGAAAATAAAAACGGGAATTCACGTCTCCCGTCTCCAAAGTGTCACAATTTTCTCAAAAATCTGTGTAGGATTAAAAATAATATCCAGTGGTAAGAGAAAAACAGCACAGTTATTTTTAATTCCTATTAAAGCAGTTGTTTATGTTCTCCTGTTATTGCTTTAAACTTTAGAAAATGGACTTATAATGTTGAAAAAATAATTCACAATTTTTTAAAAGAGTTTCTTTATGTTTTTTAAATTGACCAAATGATGTCCGTCCCACTTTGGTGTATAGTATAACCTTGCCAAAGAATTCAACAGCTAAAAATTGTTGCTTATTGTATTAAGATTAATGATGGTTTCCCAAAGTTAAAAGCGGTGCAATTTCTTAATTTTTTTTCCTTTTCTTCTCCTACATAATGTGAGCCGCAAGGTTTCACTTGGCTCATATCGGGAAATATTTACACAGTCATTTGAAGGACGTATGAAATTCATTTTTGGCACGGTTCCCACAGTGAAAAAGAGAAGGCAATTTACATTTGGGGGATGATATTTTTTCAATTCTTTCTATTAGCTCCCACTCTCCCTATATATATCTTGTTTAAATTTTCAATCGTTCATAAAATACTTTTTATTCATCCACTCAACTTCAAATACATTTTTTTTGAACTTGTAGTGGAGGACACTGGATGTTAATACAGTTTTTTCAAATATTAATTCATTTATTAAATTTAATTAATTAATTTTTTTTTTAGATTTAAGTTGCATATATCTATCGATAGATGGCGCCAAATAAACTTAAAAAAATGAATGAAACTTATTTATAAAGGACTTTCTGCAATAGAGTGAAAAAAAGTAGGAATGGCTCTAAAAATTTTTTTTATATTACTTGTTTTATTAATATTGCTTTGCTTCAAGTGTTCGTGGTATTTTTTTATTCTAATATTTAGAAACATTTTAATGGCGACCGTGCAAGATGACAGAAAAGACTAAAAGTGAAAAAAAAAAAAAAAAAAAAAAAAGATATTAAATAAAACTGTAACTAGCATAAAAAAAAAAGAAGAAATCGATTCGACTCCTATCTTTTTGACAAAAATTTAAAAGGCTTCGAATTAGAAAAGAAAATATCCTTTTTGTGTGTGTAAAAAAAAAAGAAAAAGGAATTGAAAAGAAACTGTTTTTGAAGAGAAAGACGATTTTTTTGACTTCATATTGAAAATGACAATTGAGTCGGGAAAAATTAATTTAAGAGCCTAATCAATTTTTTTTTTAAATTACGTTTTTTCACTTAAATTAAAAAGTAATTTGTAAGGAAAATATTCTTAATCTAGTTTTTAACAATTTTTTTTTCGAAATTTAATATTGTTCTCTTTCTGAATCCATTGAAAGCATTCAGTAACAAAAAAGTATTCAATATTACGACAAGATTTCAAATAAAGCAATCCATATAATGGGATCTTTTATTAAAATATGTAAAATCTAACAAAAAAATGAATACATTACAAGTTTTTCTGATGTAAAAATATTAGATAGATGAATTTTTTCACCATCTGTAGCCCTGTAAATGAATGTCACAAGAAATTGGTTGTAAAAAAATATTGCATATTTTTATCTTTTAAAAAACCGTTTAAATAATATTCGCAAATTATTCTTATCTTTACGGACACGAAAAGCTTTTGTTAAATTCTATATCAAAAATGTAGACTGTATTCAAACTGACATATTACGAAAAGGAATAATAATTCGCTGTCACAAATTCTGAATCTTGTACATAGTTTTTTTGGTGGTGTTCCTACATTGATCTTACACTTTTACACAGCAACTTGATGGCCAATTGGCTAGTTCTCTAACCTTTGGTACCACAGGCTCCCCCTGTGATCAGGAGACGCTTTAAAGCATTGCCTTAAATCACGTCTATACAAGCAGTGACTGCAATGGACTCCGTCAGTTGACACAAGCTATAGTCCGCTTATACGTTAGTTGTTTCTATTACCATGTAACTAGTGTACAAGGGGGTCGGTACTGATCTCTTTTTCTATAATAATAATAAAACATATTAACGCATTGAAGACAGATATTTGAGAGAATTATATACTTTTAATTAAGTATAATTTCATAATAAAGTATAAAAGCATTCCCGCATATTGTTAATGCTTAATAAAAAATTGATAACAAGAGATATTCATAACAGAGTGTAACATTTATTAAAGTAAAAAAGTGTTTATAAAAAGCGGTTAATATATTCCGTAATGGCTGGCATTTCTGTAAATGACGTGAATTTCCGTCATCCATCGCCAATAGCTGAACAATATAATATTCTAAAATAATAAATTTTTTCTATTAAATATTGCATATTGTAAATATTTAATAAAAAAATTATATCTAGAGATATTCATAATAGAGTGTAGCATTTATAAGTGCATGTAATGTTTTAATGCTACTTCCAGTATTGTTTTTTAAAAAACATCGTTTACAAAAAGTGGTTAATATATCCGGCAATAGTTGGCATCTCTGCAGACGCCATTCGTCCGTCGCCAACAGTTGAAAAATAAAAGACGACAATTCACGTTTTCAAAGTGTCACAATTTTCTTAAAAATCTGTGTAGGATTAAAAATAATATCCAGTGGCACGAGAAAAACAGCATAGCTATTTTTAGTTCCTATTAAAGCTGTTGTTTATGTTCTCCTCTTATTACCTTAAACTCTAGAAAATGGACTTATAATGTAGAAAAAATAATCCGCAATTTTAAAAACAGTTTCTTAATGCTTTTTAAATTGAATATGATGTCCGTGCAGCTTTGTATAGTATAACCTTGCAAGAGAATTCAACCGCTAAAAATTGTTGCTTATTGTATTACGATTAATGATAGTTTCCCTAAGTTAAAAGCGGTGCAATTTATGAATTTTTTTTCCTTTCCTTCTCCTACACAATGTCAACCGCACGGTTTCACTTGGCGCATTTTGGGAATCATTTACACAGTCGTTTGAAGGACGTATGAAATTTACTTTTGGCAAGGTTCCCACAGTGAAAAAGAGAAGGCAATTTACATTTGGAAGGATCTTTTTTTTTTATTATTAATATTTTTTTGCTTCAAGTTTTCTTGCACTTTTTTTTATTTATTTTAATATTTAGAAACAGTTTTAATGGCGACCGTGCAAGAACAGAGGAAAGACTGAAAGTAAAAAATTTAAATAAAACAGTAACTAGCACAAAGAAAAAAAAAGAGGAAATCGATTTGACTCCGAACATGTTTTTGACAAAAATTTAAAAGGTTTCGAATTAGGAACGATTTTTTTACGATTTTATGGGTAAAAAAAAAAAAAAACTGAATTGAAAAAGAAACTTTTTGTGAGGAGAAAGGAGATTTTTTTTGACTTCATATTGAAAATGACAATTGAGTTGGGAAAAATTAATTTAAGAGCCTAATCTTTGTTTTAAAAAAAAATTAGGTTTTTTTCATCGAAATTAAAAAGTAATTTGTAAGGAAAATATTCTTAATCTAGTTTTAAACAATTTTTTTTCGAATATTATTCTCTTTTTGCATCCATTGAAAGCATTCAATAACAAGAAAGTATTCAATAATACGGAAAGGTTTTCAAATAAAGCAACCCATGTGATGGACTATTTTATTAAAATATGTAAAATTTTAAAATAAATGAATAGATTACAAGTTTTTCACTTGTAAAAATATTTGATAATTTTTTCCTCATCTATAGTCCTGTAATTTAATGTCACAATGAACGGTTGTTAAAAAATGTATTTAATATTTGTATCGTTTAAAAAAACTTTTAATTAATCTTCGCAAATTATTCTATCTTTACAGATATGAAAATCTTTTTCATGTTAAATTCCGTAGCAAAAATATTAAATGCATTTAAACTGACATATTATGATAGTAAATATTATTTCGCTTTCGCAAACACTGAACCTTGTGTAGAATTTTGTTGGTATTTTTACGTTGCTCTTACGCTTTTACACAGCGGCGTGCTCTGGTCTTTGGTATCAAAGGCTTCACGTTGGATTCCTGGCGGAGACATGGATGTTTGTGAGTGGTTCGGAATCAACATGAAACTGTATGTCTCTGTCTGTTTATCCCTCGTGTACACAAGATGACGGTAGAGCGACAAACCAAACCAAAACTTTATTTGACTCGAGTCATAGTCCTTTTTTTGCATGCTAGTTGCGCGCATTACTACAGGGCCATGAGTCAGACGTTGATCGTTCTTTCTATTATAATAATAAAACATAATTAGACATATTATAACACATTGAATACGGTATGCAGTGAAAAGTATATAATTAAGTATAATTTTATAATGAAGTATAAAAAGTATTTGAATTCCAGCATAATATTTAATATTTAATTAAAAAACTGATAACAAGAGATATTAATAACATACGTATAAAGCTTTAA
>BPLQ01015628.1:0-34877 GCA_021605075.1 Caerostris darwini
AAATCGACTATCATAAGAGTTCAGAAGATATGATTAATCATTTCATGTTTTAATAAGTAATGATGAAAATACCTAAATATTTGACAATTTGATTATTGACTGTACAAATCAAATCAGATCTACCAATCAAAATACAAATTACTTAATCTTTTACTTTTATTTATTTATTTTTTTTTGAGAAAGTCGTTTCCTTTCAGAAATAGAAGTTCTAAAATTCTCCCCTTATTTCTGAGAGTGACAAGTAAAAAACACAAATTTCAAATTCGTTTTTTATTTTAGTGTGTATATTGGAAAGCATCTAAAATTTTAATGCTTTTATTTTAGGAAATAATGTAAATCCTGACAGAAAGTTTGCTGTTTTCTCACGAGATAATACTTTTTATATGCCTCCAAAGTTTTAAATTTTTTTATTTATTTTATAAAAATTAAAATATTTTGGTAATTATTTTAAAATTCAAGTTTGAATAGTTTTTTGAAATTTTTGATAATTGTATCTAAGAAATGTTCCCCTCTATTATGTATAAAAAAAGTGTTTTCATTTTGAAACTTTTGATAATTGTTTCTAAGAAATGAATTAATTTTTACTACTTAATAGAAGAGATTTTGTTAAGTATTAAAAAGACACATCGACACTTAAGAATCTTTTAAGAATCTTAAGTGACTTTTGAATCTAATGTCAAATTATAATCATTGTAAATTACCTAAAATCGACGTTTTAGAATAATATTTAAACCAATTTAAGAATCTGATTTCAAACTAAAATGATTGAAATATTTTCATTTCTATATATGCAGTACAAATTATGTGCATGATCAAAAGAAATCGTTTTTTTTGTCGTAAAATGTTAATATTTTTATAAACGTAAAGCTGCATACTATTAAATTATTTTTTTAATTGTACTTCTCATATTGGTATACAGAATTTTTCCCTTTCTAAAAATGTGAGAATTTTTGTTATCCCTTAATTACTTTTCTGTCTGTAAATTCATAATTGTCAATTTCTTAACTTATAGTCCTCAAAATATGATTACAAAAACGAATTTTGAAGAAAATGAAAGTATGATATTGCTAAAAGCACCATTTTGTATCAATAAATCGAAAAGTACAACAAGTTTTGACACAAATTGCAATATTGTAACCTTTCTTTTTCGCACATTTTTTTACAATGTATGAATGGAATGTTTTAACGTTTTCTATGATGACGTTATGAATGAAATGTTTTAATGTTTTCTTCACAATGTTTTAACACGATATTTTAACAATGTTTGTATTGTTAAAATATCGTGTATCGTGTATTGTTAAAATATAGTTAAAATATCGTAAGATATCGTTAAAATAATGTTTTAGGCCTAACACTTCGATGCTTGCCTGCATAAGTTTATCAAAAGATCCTCACTAAATGTGGGTCTGATGGCCACTTGGCTAGTGCCTTTGGTATCACAGGCTTCAGGTTCGAATCCGGGTGGTGGCATGGATGTTTGGGAGTGGTTCGGAATCCACGTTAAACTATAGGTGCCGGTCTAATTAGCCCAAAATGTGCACAAAATGACCGTAGAGCGACAAACCGAGACGAGACAAACCGAGCGATTATCTTTAACAATATTCAGTTTTATCAAAAATATTTACAGCAAATTATGTTCATCAAAACATAATTTGCTGTAAATATTTTTGATAAAACTGAATATTGTTAAAGATAATAATATCTAATCGTTTTATTAAGGATAGCTCGTTTTCAATCATGCTATAATGCCTTATAGCGTAATTATTAACTTATAATGCCTTATTGTATCATTAGAGAGTTTTTGCATACCGTACGTTAGTTACCGTAGGACGTCCGTTAGCTTTTTCTCCCTAGCGCGCATGCGCAGTTTCCTATGTGCATGCGCGCTAGGGAGAAAAAGCTAACGGACGTCCTACGGTAACTAACGTACGGTATGCAAAAACTCTCTATTATCAAAATAATCCGCGCCATGGATTATTCATGACAATAGTTTGGTATCAATATATCATAGCTTAAATCACTAGTTGAAATAGATACATTTATAAATCTGATAAGTGTACAAAATGTATAAATAAACAATCAGAAACTAGGGGGCCTGATGGCCGGTACCATAGGTATCGGGTTCAAATCCTGGCTTGTCCATGGGTGTTTGTAGTGGTTCGGAATCCACTTTAAACCGTAGGTCCCGGTCTTAATAGGATCGTAGAGCGTTGCGGGCGCATTGTTACTACGCGTCCGTGGCTTATCTTCAAGTAACACGCGCCCCCTGGGTAATGCAAAGTGAGTAATGTTTGTGCAGCACTTGCCTTAAGGCATCCAAGACAATTGTCTAAGTGGTTGCCAGCTGCATTAGAACGAAAAAAAAAACAATCAGAAACTTCTTTTTATTTATGCAAATATTTCACATACAACAAACCATTTTTAAAATTCGTAAATTAATTTGAATTAACAAATCCATCGGAAATCATAATACATTTACTCATCACGAATTATAAATGTGATAAGCATACAATTATTAATATAAATATGCAATCAAATTTTTAAAGTAAATCAAATTTTAATTTTAGGAGCCTCGATACTATATTGTCTGTCGCGATGCTTTCAGATTCATTTCTATATAAGAACGCATGAAGTTCATATAATGTCTAAAATATTTAATTTATCATAAAAAAGAAAATCATTTTTATCATTTAAAAGATTTATTCTTTCTTAAATATTTGCTTACAAACAGAATATTACATTACTGAACAACATTCTTATTGTTCATATGAAATTTGAAATACATATTTATAGTTAAAGTTTAAGTATTAAAAGAGTTCATATCTATTTTAAAAACTGCTAAAAAACATGACCGAAACGATAATGCATTTAATTTTTACCTTGAATTTTTTATAAAATCACAACACAAAGAAACATTTTCTAAATACTAGTATAAGTATTCAACAAGGGTAACAGAACTAGTCTTTTCAGAAAGAAAAGATAAGCAAATATAAAATCTCACCATTTTTTAGAAAGATTTTTTTGAAGTCATATGTAAAATACAATATAAATTTGTCCAGTTTTAAAATCATGGCAGAAACATTTGAGACTCACACAGATAAAGAGTCAAATTGTCAACGTAGCAGAAAGAAATTTCCAGATATCCATATTTCACATATAAATCGCATTAAAAATTAAATGCAATTACAAATTAAAAATTAAATTTATAATCATTTTGATTAAACTTTTATTGGCCCATTTCGCAATGAAGTTTAAAATCTTAATATCTAAATGAATGTTTCTTATTTTTGGATTAACATAAGTCTAGATTGCCTATGGACTGCAGCCGTCTTTGATTATCACTTGTAAGTCGCAATAAATGCATTCATTATGCTCACATGTTAAATCATCACTACTGTGTCCAAAAAATAAAACCAATTTTCAATTTAAAATTTCCGGGGCTTACATAATTTCAATGTTTTTTTCTTTTTTAGGTTGCTGGCACTGTCCTTGACATCTGTGTGAAATTTGACGTCAAAACATTCATTAGTGTTTCAGTGACGTTCGGCTTTGTGAGACGCTAAAACTGATTCTTGAACAATTCTTGAAATGTCTGAATTAATTTAGTAAAGAACTTGAGTTAAATTTTGTTTGCGGAAACGTATAGAATGTTGCAGAAGGCATTCGGTGAGCATTCCTGTATTGGAAAGAAATGTTTAGAAGTGGTATAAGTAATTCAAAGAAGGCAGAGAACGCGTTGAAGACGAACAGCGCCATGGTCGACAATCAGCTTCGACCGACGAAGCTCACGTCGACAAAATTAAAGATTTGGTACTTGCAAACCGTCGATTTACAATGAGAGACCTTGCTGAGGAGGTTGCAGTTTCAAAAGGATCCGTCAATTCCTTTTTGGGCCTCAAACGCGTCAAATATCGATTGGTACCGAAAACACTGAATACGCAGCTCACACTGCATTGATTCTTCGTGACTTTTTCGCCAAAAATGAAACTCTGGTGACACCGTTTTGAGTAGTTTGAAGAGATTAATCGACATTAATCAATTAAGGTTAATTTAAAGATATGCTATGCAAATAGGAGATTGCCATGTCGTGCCATAAAAGCAAATTCATATAATTATTTAAATGAATTAATTTAAATTATCATATTGTAATGTCGCGCTTTGAAGGCCATCCCTGCCGATGACTTTTTAGCATGCATTGAGGATTGGAAAAAAAGTTGGCGTAAGTGCATTGTGTCCGGAGGAAAATGGAGCAGAAATAAAAAAAATGTACTACATTTACTTGACGTGGATAACTTGCACCAATGATTTTATCAGATATTATACATAATCTCCAGTTGACAATCGACGTTACCATGTACCAGTCACCAACAATGTAGAGTTGACATTCATAAGATAATTACGCAAATCATGAAAATTCAAGATTAATCTTAAAATTAATTCGCATCTATAACTGACAAGCTTACGAAGAAATTTTCAGTCACCACAGCGAAATCTTATACACCTAACCAAATTATGTCTAATTAACCGAAGTTAAAAATTAAACCAGCCATTCACTTCTCCGAGTTGTGAACGCCATAGTGATTAGCTTTCATCAATATTATACATATTCTCTGTTCAACAGACCTTTTACATGATATGGCAGGGTTACCTACTTTATTAACTAATCCAAATTTAATTTCAACATTACATTTATTATGAAATTTTTGATTAATAGCCTCTACAATATACTTTCAGAATACCGAAGTTTACATGCAAATAAAGGCAGCATTAAGTTCCATTATCTATAATATTTTCAGAAATTATTTTTCTCACAATCCTGAACTTAATGCCCATACATCTAAAGACAATACAGCAATATTGGCCTTATAATATTTCCAAGCGTCTCCAATGGGTTTTAAATCTGTTGGAATGGTAGGTCTACCATTAGAGAATAGCAATCATTACAAACAATACAGCAATATTGACATGATATTTATAAGTGTCTCCAACGGTCTTTTATACCTATTTGGGAGGATCCACCACTGGAGAATAACAATCATTACAAACAATACAGCAACATTGACGTATTTATAATATGATATAATTTACAATATGACATATACGGCATGATATATATATATATATATATGTCCAATGGTTTTGTTTTTAAATCTATTTGGAATGCTGGATACACTACTGGAGAATAGTAATCATTACAAATGAAAAAATAATAATTTTTTTTTTAAATTGAACGTTGCCATGCCAACAACTTTTACTGTGTGAATCAACTTTGCAATGAAATGTCGATGTTAAATAGCTAGGCATTATTCCAGACAATAATATAATTTTCGATAACCCCCATGTATTTTAGTGCCAAATTTAAAAAAAAAAAGTAAATTTTTTTTTAAAAACATGTTTCTATCTTTCCTTGTTGAACAAAGTTTTATTATACGAGCAAGTATTAAGAGTTATGACTTTTGGTTATCCTTTTTGGAATATAGCTGCGTAGATAAATAGCATCAAGATAAGAATTCTGCAAAATAAAATTATATGTATGATGACAAATGATCCCTAAACCCATTTATAATTGTCTTTGGATTGATCCTTTACCAAATTTGTTACTTGGTCTCAAATTTTTAGGAGTGTGAATTACATTAATCATCTATTTTCTGTCCATATCAATCGTCCATCAATAGCTTATGAAAGTACTGAATACCAGTATTAGCAAATTTGAACCAGAACACTATGAATATTGTATTTTAGAACTTCAGAACACAGATAAAACATCTTTTAATGCAATATTCGAATGACTTTAGTTACTTACAAGAAAACGAGAATTTGGCTTCTTTTACAATTCAATCTGAAAGTGAATAGTTACTGGATCATTATAAACAAATCTTTAAGTCTTAAATGCAATTTTTTTTATACATTTAAACAGATATATTTTATTAAATATATTTATTCATAGAAGTTGTTACATTTTTCCAAAAATATCACTTTTTTTAATTTTAAAAAGTTGTGTTGTAACATGGAAATGATTTTATTATATTTGAAACTTGACATTTAAAAGATTGAAGATAAAAACAGCAAATAAATTTCAATATTTATCATCAAATTTTGAATCGCATAAAAAAATTAACATGATAGAAAAACATTAAATATCCCTTTTTTATCAAACAGAAAATATTTCCAAGGACACATATAAAAAATATCTGTATATATTTAATTAAAATTCTTTGCCAATAAAAGGCAGCGTCTCCAATATGTAATGTATTATTAAAAGTTCTATCTGGGTCCAACGTACATAATCTTCGGTACATATTATAATTAATTTACATAATTGAAATAAATTTAAAAATATAGTCTGAAGAAATTTAAATTGTGAAAATCGTAAAAAATTGTTTATACAAATCTGTGTGAGTTTATATTGATATATTGTTGTTTCTATCATCGAGTACTGAATTCTATTGAAATTTCAATGCATTACTTATTTTCATTTAAAATTTATCACCATCCAAACTTAAACGTATCACTTTAACTTTTGAATGACCTCTGCAGTGACTGCCTATGAAGGGCACCGTCCATAATTGTCAATCGTAAATTCCAAATAAATTCACGAATGGGTGTATAAAATAAATAATACAGGGCCATACCAGAGTTCGGAGGAGGTACCAGAACTAGTTCTTGCCCTGGATACTGAGGATCAGATGAACTTATTTGTTGACCATAAACATCCTCAAAACCGATGCCTAAAACAGCAGAAATTTCAAAACCTTGGTTATCTATTCTGAGTATCTTCTGTTTCACCAGCAGCACGCCAGGTTTATATTCTATTTTGTGTAATTCTACTTCACAGCTCCAGGTACTAGACTTTGGACAATTGGTTCGAATTTGTTGACAGAATGTATACGGAAGTGTTTCGAGATTCGGTAGAATAATTTTATATTGATAGACATGTCCAACACTGTTTCTATTGTTGCTTGCTTCGATTTGATTCGTAGCCATTTTTTTTCGCTATAAACTTTTTTGATGTTAAAAAAAAAACCGATGATATTATAGAGCACAAAATTTATGTTTATGCACAGCACATTTTGATTGATTGATTGATTGATAGCCACATATTCCTGTATTTGATTTTTCAAAAGCTGTTGAAGCTCCTAGATCTTGAAGATGCTTTATGTATCATCGCTATAACAATGAGTGGATCACTTAAGGAATAGCTTTAACTAAACGTATTACAAACATTTCCTCCTCTTAATAAATATATAAAATCTTAGTAAAGGTGACTGTGTAATTCATGTCAGGACACGCTGTGATTGCAAAACCTAGAATATATAACAATTTATCTGCTGTCTTGCATCCATTTATACCAAACAATCCAAGAAGTAGCATCTAAAGCAGGGATTCACAAATTTATTTCTCCAATCCTAGGGGCCTCATGGCCAACTGTCTAACGCTCTGGCCTTCGGTTACATAGGCTTCAGTTTCAAATTCTGGCGGTGGTATTAATGTTTGTGAATGATTCGAAATCCACTTTAAAATGTAGGTTATTGTCTAATTAGTCTAAAGGTTGCACAAATGACCATAGAGGGACAAACCAAACCAACCACCACATTTTTCAGTTGTATTCTTTCATGGACAGTAAGATGTTCCAATAAGTTCACATGTCAAACGAGATAATATTAAATGAGGTTATCGTAATATGTAAATAATAGGAATCGGCTAAACAGAACAGAGGATGAGGTGTGGTTTGTCTCTCTACGGTTATTTTATGCACACGAGATCTAATTATACCGGGATCTGCAGTTTAAAGTAGATTCCAACCACTAATAAACATCCATGCATCGCTGGGTTTCGAACCTGAAGCTTATTGTACCAAAGGCCAAAGTGCTAACCAATTGACCATCAGGTCGACAGAGAAGGAGAGAAATTATAATTTTTTTGTAAGATTTATTGTTTAATGCTTTATTGCATTAATTGTAGATTTATTCATTGTATATATATACATTTTTATTCATAAAACATGAAGGAAAATTAAAAATAGGTTCGAGTAAGGAAGTTATGTTTGTGATAAGGAAGGTTGTTCCTCATTTGAAACTTTTTGTCAAGAAATCATCCAACACCTTTTTTTTTCAACAATTAACTATCGATTGCAAAACAATGTATCAATGGAACTTTATCTAGCCGTTGAACCTCTATAAAAATTTAAATCATTTTGTAAAAACTGATCTATAATTTTAGTTATAGTAGCAAGACTATTATTTAGAAATTCTGTAGAAATATCTTTTCGTTCCTTATCTTCAGAAATGCTTTTTAGTCTTCTACGATCACTTGTAGTTAGTTCTATTAATTCCTTAAGATCGTAGTAGAAAAGGTTTTTATCAGCTGTAACTTACAAGTTCTTCAATATCTTGAACATTTATATTATCCTATACTATTCCAAAAGCTATCTTGACAATTTCGTGACTACCAACAATGAACAATCTCTGGCAAAAATTAACGCAATAAGAAAAATTTCCATCGAATCCAATTTCGTTTTATTTAAGAATTTCCCAATTTTGGAATGTTTACTTCCATTTCAAGACACTATAAAAAGAATTTAAACTCTTATTATGATTAGAGTATCATAATAAGAGAGATAGAGATATCTTATTTTTCTTAAATCTCGGATATTTCTTTACTATATAATACTCAGTATTTCTTTACGTGAAAAACGTTCAAGTATGAATGAGTTGCAAGCAAGCGGTTTTCTCGAAGAGATTTGCTTTCGACCTTTACGGCTTTATGACTTACATGGCTAATTTTTACGATTTTTAATGATACTAAAATAAGATACGAGTAAATATAATCGTGATTTACTACCAAAAAATAAAAAGTGTATACAATTGCACATTTAAAATTCTTTGAAAACACCCAAATATATGTTAAGTATGTAAATATTCACTCAGTTGATTATTTCCATAAATAATTTTTAGCTTGTTGTGAAAAAGGAGTTCTATTAACTTAAGATCGTAGTAGAAAATAATAAACTTCTTCAATAATCTTGAAATTTATATTATCAGCAAATTTCCAAAATAGACAATGATCAACAATGCAAATCTTGCAAAAAAAGCAATAAGAAAAAATTTCCATGGAATTTCAATTTTGGAATGTTTACTTCCATTTCAAGGAAAAGTATGATATGATTAATACAATAGATAGAGATACATTTTCTTAAAAGCTACTATCTCGAAAGCAAAATCTATTTCTGGCTTTATGTATTATTTAATGTACAAAATAAGATAGCGAATTAGGCACCATTAATGAAATACTAAATTACGAGACAATTAAATATTATTAATTATATTACATTACAAATGATATATTTGATAAATAATATATTGTGAAAAATATATTGGAAATAAATACTTATATGGTATAATTAATAAAATATTTCATGGCAAATTAAAGATTTGAGGAATGCGGTTATCTATACGCCACATTTTCAAAAACCTATTTCTGGTTAGTGTATTATTTAATGTACACAAGAGTAGCGAATTAGGCAATTAATGAAATACTAAATTACGAGACAATTAAATATTATTAATTATATTACGATACAAATAATATATTGTGAAAATATATTGGAAATTATATTATGATACAATAATGCCATTTCATGGTAAAATTAGCATTGTATCTATTTCAAAAACATATTTCTGGTTATTGTGTATTATTTATGTATACAAGGGTTATCTATTTCAAAAACATATTTCTGGTTAACGAATTAGATAAATTTAGGAAATACTAAATTATCAGCAAATTAAAAAGATCTTGGCGTGAGGACATATTGTGATACAATACATCCCATTTTCATGGAAATTTTAAGATTACCTATCTCAAAAGCATATTTCTGGTTAGTGTATCTAATGTTATGTTCTTATTACTATGTATGTTATTAAATATGTTATTTTATTTATGGTTATATACACAGAAGTCTCGTCAAAAGCTTAAATGCTAAAGAAATTTCACTCAAAATATACAAAAAAATTTTTATTTGTGCAAACTAACAAATATTTCAATAAGATGCATTATTAACAAAGTGTACATTAGATTACTACATTTAGGGATATTAAATCAGTATATCAGGGCTCTTGAACTCTGTATACAATTTACCAAATAATTATTAACGCAATATCGGATTGAAATGTTCTGAAAACTTCGGCTATGAAATAAAATACTTGCATTGAGCAAGCAAATTTGAGTGTAGGAACATAATACTTGCCATACATACATTACACTAAAACAGGATCTCGAATAGAAAAAGTATTGTTTGTATATTTATGAAATATGTAGATCCCCTGAATTATAATGAGCAAGATAGCTTGGTTTTTGAAACATTTAACTATTTACGAAATACATTTGCATCACATTTCCTAAAAACTTTTTTTTATAAAAAACAGTATTAAAAAGTGGCTAAAATATTGTCAACAATGAAAATATCCTCAATACAAAAAACATTCCAACAATCATTAAGATATTAAATTCAACCAAATCTCACTATCTTTTTCATATATTCCTTTCCAAATACGAAAATACATAATTGAGATAAAGTACAAAAATTATTCATTAAGATATAAAAATTGATAAGAAAATCTTCAATATTATAAAAATAGTATATCAACAAGAATTTAGACTACAATTTCATTGAAATATCATTAGAGACAGTTTCTTTCTTTTCTAGGATGAATTTTGCATACATTTTTATCATCTATATCTAAATATTGTCGTCGATATTTATGTCATTGTCTGTACGCAATTACTGCAGCTTTGGCGACTTTTCACCATTTTCGGCTTTTTTGTCATTATTTCTCTCCAGACTTAGAATTTCTTTCTTACGACGTAACAGAGGAAGCAGCATCCTCTAATTGCTACTCTTATGTTCAAGTGTAATTCCTTGCAGGGCAAAGAAGAAAAACGATGCAACGGCACACCCTTGGCGGTAATTGGCGGTGTCAAATTTTGGACAGTTGAATCAACTTGCATGGTAAACTCCAGAGAAGCCAGACGTACTCCCTGTATATTCATGAAAACAAATTGCACCTTTGCTTCGATAGGAAAGCCTTGGCGATCCGATCTACGGAATGGAATATTCATGAAAAGCATATCGTCTCTATGGACACCTTGGTAAAAAATTATTTCCATCTTCCAGCTTACTGGTTTTGGGCAATTGGTTAAATGTACTTGGGTCTGCACAGATTTCGGAAGGTTCAAGAAATCCTTCACGTTGAGATTTATTTCAAAGGTGTGGTTCATATCGTTATCCGGTTTGATCAAGTTGCAGTTTTCGTCACTCCTGAACGCCATTTTAACACTTTATGTCTTTTGAGATACTTTTGGAAGATTATAAGATACTAGTTTCTACGCTGATTTATAATTTTCCACGTAATGTGGTAGTAAAAAAGGACAGCATTGGAATGAATTGATTGATTGGTGGATAGATCATCAAAACTGTTGTTGTTGTTGCAAATCCCCCTGGTGCCGAAAAGCCTACTTCAGGTCCAATAGACTTCGTCGTAGGCGACTGGTCCATGGCTAAAAGTAATATGTAGCTACACTGTAGCTAGGAACCATGAGGGTTGATTGTTTTGGTTTGGTTTGTTGCTCTATGGTCATTTTGTGCACACTATGAGCTAATTAGACCAGGACCCACAATTAAATGTGGATTCAGAACCACTCACAAACATCCATGCTACCGCCAGGAATCGAAGTTGAGAATTTGGTACCTAAGGCCAGAACGCTAGCCAATTGACCATCAGGCCGCCTTCGAGGGGTGTAGACTGACTACACCCCAAGACGACTCTGTACGATCATATTATACTGAGGCTTAAGGTTTAAAGTGGATTCCGAACCACTACAAATATCAAGGCACCACCGGGACTCGCACCCAAAACCTGTGGCACAGAGAGCTAGACACACGGGCGTTTAGGCCCATCAGAATTGCAACATAACAAAATCACCATAGTCATTTTGTGCAGACATTGGTTAGTTAGACAGGGATCTACAGTTTAAAAGTGGATTTGGTACGACTAACAAACATCCGTGCCCTCGCCAGGATTCGAATCTGAAGCCTGTGGTACGAAACGCCAGAGCGGTAACCAATTGGCCATCAGGCTGCAACAAAATCATTTTAGAAGAATCAATAATGCTAGTTCATGTTCTTCTTGCTACATGAGCATCATACTAGAGCTTTTTAATGCACGAAAAAGGCTTGAAACTTATACTGAATGAATCAAATTCTTATTTAATTTCCGGTGGTGAAATGAAAACATTTATTTCAGCAAGAAATTTGGGCATATAGAAATGCACAAAAAGTGTATTCATGTTCAACTTATTTGATTTAGGTTTCAATATATATAATTATGGTGAAAACAAATATTGGCAATCAATAATATTTAAAAACCATCCAATTCCAAAATAATTTATAAATCTGCTTACATATGCTCTTTAGGAGAACTTAATAGTAAATATTGCCATGGTTTCCGCGGTAAATAGGATGCTGTTTTTTGAGCTTCGATTTTGGTTTGGTTTGTCGCTCTAAGCTCATTTTGTGCCCACAAGGGATAAACAGACCGGGATCTACGACTTAAAGTGGGTTCTAAACCACTAACAAACATCCATGTCACTGCCAGTATTCGAAACTGAAGCCTGTAGTTCCAAAGACAGAACGCTATCCATTTGACTATCAAGCCACTTGAACTGCGGGAGAAAGTCCTCTACAAATATCCTCCAAGGAAGTTTTCATGTCTTTGTTTGGATAGGCACGATAAATCAGTAAGTCAGAAAAATCCTTCTGTTTAGCTTGAGAAAGATGTGATCACCTTAGATCAAAGATCATTGTTCCACAAATCCTCTTCTCAAAACTACAAAAAAAAAGTAAAGTTGTGTTATTCTGACTAATCCTCAGTGCCCTGCAGTGCAGGACCGACATCCCATGAGTAACCTACTCATGGATGGAGGGAAAAGCAGCTTCTGTTATTATGAAGCAGCCGTAGGTAGAAGACTCCGAGTCGCTGAAGAAGGAGAGAAGTGCCCTCCGGGAGGAATTTTAGGAGGAACTACGCCTCATTTGCATACCGCAAAGGAGAAAACCCAAACAACTCCAATCATTTAGTCAGATTAATAAGGCAAGATGGTGAACATCGCAAACGCCATGGAGTGTCATTTTTTAAATATTGTCTACAGATTGAAGACAGACTTCTATTGAAAGTCAATTCCTACTTTTTTTTCACTATATTGCAGAAAAGTCCTTTACAAATAAAGTTGAAATTTTCCTCTTACATCTGGCGCCATCTATTATTAGATACATTCAACTTAAATCTAAAAAAAAAAGTTAAATTAATTAATTAATCAATTCATATTTTTAAAAAAACTGTATTAACATCAAGCGTCATCCATTACAAGTTCAAAAAAATGTATTTGAAGTTGAGTGGATGAATAAAAAGTATTTTATTAACGATTGAAAATTTGAATACGATATATATAGGGAGAATGGGAATTAATAGTAGGAATTGAATGAACATAATTTATTGACTTTTAGATTTTTGTCTCATTTACAATGTCTCATTCATAAGAGGAGAAATATTCAACG
Source organism: Caerostris darwini (assembly GCA_021605075.1). Lineage (NCBI taxonomy): Eukaryota > Metazoa > Arthropoda > Arachnida > Araneae > Araneidae > Caerostris > Caerostris darwini. Next base: position 13,610 of record BPLQ01015628.1, read on the forward strand.
TGAGTGGCAGTCAAAAATATTAGTAGGAATAGAAAAATGAAAAACAGTAATAATAATATAGTACAATCTCCTAGAAGCATTAAATAATAACAAAATTTTCTATATGGATTTCCAATTTGTTACTTCCTTTTTAAAAGTAAATTGTTTTGAACAATTGTATCCAGCTAAAATTTACCAGATATGCTAAAATTGTTACCATAAATAAAGCAATAAAATTATAAAAATCGTGATATGGGATAACGCATTCAAAACAGGTGAAATTTTCACATGGTAGTTGGCAAGCTTAATGTACTTTATTAAATTTGTTAATATGTATACTAATTTTAACAAATTAGTTTACAGAAGAAATGTGTATGAAAAAGTAACATATTTGCAAACGGAAATCAATTTACAGCTCTTTGTCAAGTTTAAATTCGACCCAAAGAAATCAGTAAAATTCCTTAAAACAATTATTTTTATTAAATACAAGCTATTCATGATATTTGAATTTAATATTGTGACTGGCTAACATTTTGTTGAAATTGCTTTGTTATAAAATGCCTCGTGATAAATTATACACACTTAAATTTCTTCACTGAAAACAGTTGTCAATTATCATTTATCATCTCGATAAGTATCCATCCTCATTGCAACAATTGCTACATGGTGGACCAAGGCCGTCTACCTACTGGCATATTCCTTAACCCACCACGAAATCGTTTCTTTTTACGGAGTAGGGTTGTCAGCTCTACAACCAAGGCTCTACGGTCATATTACACCGGGATCTACTGTTTAAAGTTAATTCCAAACCACTACAAACATCCATGGCGTGGCCGGGACTTGAACCCTGAAGTATGTGGCACAGAGCACCAGAGCTCGATAAATAATAGATAATTAAATTTCAAGTAAACCAAGATAACCCGTAATATTTGGACATTTTGCCATATAGTTTTTATTTTTTCAACACTAGTACTTTCAATAATCAGATTGCTAGACAAGAATTGTAGTTTATAAAATTCTAACGAAGTTTATTGAACTGATGGCCATTCAAAAGGTACTTGAGGCCTATCTGAGTCTAACCCCATCAACAAATAAATGGAATTACTATCTTAAACTCAAGGTCTGACTCAAGGTCTGCCTTACAAGCTCTTAATAAAGATTCTATGGTCTTGAACATTATATCTCTTTTACAGCAAATCCATTGCTTGCACAGAATGTGTACCTTGCAATGGATCCCTGCTCATGTGGATTTGGAATTTAGGAATTTGGAAGTAGGAATGACAGTTTGATCCAGATTGCCCTTCCTATTTCCCTTGCAGATGCGAATGCCTTGGCAAAACCTAAACTTATAATTTCTTCTAAGATCAAAACTAAGTACCAAATTACAGAATTAACTGTTGACTAAAAAACGGCTACTACTCTCACAAGATTAAGGATGTAGTACCACAAAAATACGTAAATATCTGCTAATGGCGTTAAAAAGTACCAAAAATGTAGCATCTGCCCTGATGACAAACTTGCTACTTATCCTGTCTTTGATTGTCCAGCTGTTGCAGCCGCCATACGTTGTCTGGACCATACCTCGGAAGAGGATTTATACTCCGAGCTGGCAATCAACATAGCCAATATTATTGGGGAGCACCACGATATTTGATTAAACTTCTACTCTTCAGGGGATACTTACCACAACAAAAACAACAAAGTTTATTATGTTTGTAATTTTATTAGCAATAAATCGCAGTAGTTTGTTATTTTTGAAGAAGCCGTTTTCGTTAATTACCGCAATCAATTTATATCTATATATTTAGAGATTAAGAGATTCATTAGAAATACCTCAGGAATAACTAAACATTTAACGAAAACTCGTCAAGTCATTGCTTACATTTTATGGAGAACTTTAGCTGCTAAATTTTTATTCTTCATTTCAAATTTTCTTTAATATAAAATGTTCACTTTCTCGCCTCTTCTCTCAAAACAAAACCTTAGTCATTCTGAAAATTTTCAATTTAACCAAAAGAAATTATGTTTGCAACTTTGAAAATAAATTTCATAAGATAAACTATTTTTATTAAAAAAAATAAACACTCGCGACATGTATTAAAAAGAGAATATATTAAAAGAAACCAATGTAGTGGCTATGAACAACATTTTATAACACACTCTCTTATTGAAAACTTCTTTACATATTAAATTATATTTATTAAAAACGACGACGCAAACTCTTAAGCAACAACTTTCACCAACTTGGAACTAAAACAAAGAAATAATTCCAGCCAAATTTTCATGGAACAATTCTTGAGAGCCTTGAGGGACTCGAGTACGAGCAACGTACATAATCATGGAACCAAATCCAACACAGAGAACAAATCAGCGTTTATTTCTCTATTCAAAAGGCAAGCGCATGCCAGACTGAGCAAAAGCAACAAACAGAGAACCGAACGCCCAGAAACTTCTGAACAGAAAGGAAAATCACGACTTGAATTAGTAGCTATGACAACGGGGGATTTTCGGTGGGTCTGGAAATTTTTTTTTCAATAGGTTGTTAGGGAGAGGAGTGCTAGTCGTAAAATCGTTTGTATCGATATAAGAACTCGGGAATCACCACTAAGATAAATAAAATCTCCAAGATTCATCCGAAAATAACAATTTCGGGGTATTGTACTTGTCACTATTGTATTGTATGCACATTATATTGTATGTTTCGATTGTATGAAATATAATTTTTATTTTATTATTCCACAAACCTTTTTATATGATATATAAGACCCATACTTAAATTGACATTATTCAACATTAAATAGACAAATTTTGGAAATGTTTCAAAATTCCTTTCATGTAAAGAAAGCCAATAAACACAAACTGGACCCCCAAAATTTTCTGTTTTATTTATTTATATGTTTTTGTTCATTGAACATTTGTGAGTACTTGTACCATTTAATTATGCTGCAGAAGTTTTTCTCATGGGAGGAGTTTTGTCATTTAATTCCATAGGTGAGAGGAATGTATATTCTTTACATAATAACAACCTATCACTCAAATTTTACAGCAGACGAGCAGCGTTGTAGGTAGTTATATTACATGAAATTAGTGTTTTGTACTAATGAGAACAACATGTCACTCAAATCTGATAGTAGATATGTATAATGAGACTTTTAAAATTAGCAATTGACGGTGCACCCTTCACAGGTTGAAACAATTACAGATTGAATATAGATTACACCATGAGTTGTTCTATGATGATTTGTGATAGACCACGAGCTAAGAAATGCCTACTCGACTGAGAAATGAGGGAAGCTGACCCTCCGCGCATCTGACAGATTGTCTTAAAAGGAGGTTTTTGGGGAAATCAGATTTCTAAGACAAATCGACCAAAAAATTTCTTTTTTCTCTGAAGTGACTGACTAGGTCGGAAAAATCTCCGTCCTTGGCGTGAACTGTACATTTGATTTAATCGTGCACTACTGGTTTTATTTTCAATTTTCCATATCTTTGTATAATAAACCATATTTCATTATTTTAATATATTCATGCTTGTAAATAAAAACTTAGAATGTTCTCATGAACCTGAAAGTGGCTATCTTCTTGAAGCCGTAATGGGTTTAATATAGATAGAGACGTAGCATATACACACTTAAAGTCTTTACTGAAAACAGTTGTTATCAAACAAAGTATAATTTTGATAAGTAATAGAGAAATAATTTTTAAAGAAACTAAGACAATTCATTATGTTTGGACGTTTTGGATACGATTATTTTTTCAACTGTAATACTTGTAATAATAAGTTTATAAAATTCTAACAAATTCTATTTTTTGACAAAGCCTTTTTCGTTAAATACAGCAGTAAATTTGTTATTTTATATAGAGATTAAGAGATCCATTCGAAAAAAAAGGAGGAATAACTAAAAAGTTACTGACTGCTCGTCAAGTCATTGCTTACATTCTTCGGAGAAATTTTGATATTAAATTTTAATTCTTCGCATTTCACATTTTCTTTAATATAAAATGTTCACTTTCTCATTCTCTCAAAACAAAACTTTAGACATTCTGAAAATTTTCAATTTAACCAAAACAAATTATGCTTACAACTTTGAAAATAAATTTCATACGATAAACTTTTTATTAAAAAAGGATAAACACTCGCGACTTTGTATTAAAAAAGAGAAAAAGGACTAGAATATATTAAAAGAAACCAATGTAGTAACAACATTTTATAACACACTGTCTTATTGAAAAACTTCTTTACATATTGAATTACATTTATTAAAAACGACGTCGCAAACTCTTCCTCAAAGACTTTCACCAACTTGGAACTAAAACAAAGAAATAATTCCACCAAAATTTTCATGGAACAATTCTTGAGAGCCTTGAGGGACTCTAGTGCGAGCAACGTACATAATCATGCAGTCAAATCAACCGAGAACAAATCAACGTTTATTTCTCTATTGAAAAGGCAAACGCATGCCAGACTGAGCAAAAGCAACAAACACAGCACCGAACGCCCAGAAACAAACCCAGAAAGGAAAATCAGGAATCGTATTAGTAGCTATGACAACAGGGGATTTTCGGTAAGTCTGGAAGGCTCTTTTTTGGGGGGTAGGTTGTTAGGGAGAGGAGTGCTAGTCGTAAAATCGTTTGTATCGATATAAGAACTCGGGAACGGAATCACCACTAAGATAAATAAAAACTCTAAGATTTATCCGAAAATAACAATTTCTGGATACTATATGCGTCACTATTATATTCTATGTACTGTATTATATTGTATGTTTCGATAGTATAAAACGTAATTTTTACTTTATTTGTCGAAAAAGACTTTGTATATTATATATAAGTCCCATATTACTATCACATCATACAACATTAAATAGATAATTTTTGGAAAGAATTCAAGCATCTTTATTTTATGCAAAGAGAACCAATTTACACTCAATCACGGTTTTATTTATATATTTATATGTTATTGCTTGTCGAACATTTGTGAGCGTCTAATACCACTTAATCATACTGCAGCATTTTTTATCAATCGAAGAGTTTTGACATTTCATTCCCAGGAGAGTGAAATGTATATTCAATGACAAGTACATAATAACAACTCATCACTTAACTTTGACGGCAGACAAGCAGTGTTGTGGATAGTTATATTACATCCAATTAGTGTTTTGTGCAAATGAGAACAGCCAGTCACTCAAATCTCATAGTAGATATTTAATGTCATGTATAATGAGACTCTTAAAATTAGCACTTGACTGTGCACACTTCACAGGTCGAAACAACTGCAGATTGAATACGTATAACACCATGAATTGTTCTATCATGATTGGGGATAGTCCAGAAACTGAGAAATGTCTACTCCACTGGGAAGTGAGGGAAGCTGACCCCACACCCCTCTTGACAGATTGTCTTAAAGAGAGGCTTTTGGTGAAAAGAGATTTCTGAGACGAGTCGACCAAAAAATTTCTTTTTTCTCTGAAGTGTCTGACAACTCTAGTAAAATTACTAAGAGAACTGTACTTTTGCTTTAATCGTGCACTAATGATTTTATTTTTAATTTTACATATCTTTGTATAATAAGCCATATTTCATTATTTAAATATATATTCATGCTTGTAAATAAAAAATTAGAATGTTCTCATGAACCTGAAACTGGCTATCTTCTTGAAGCCGTAATGGGTCTAATATAGATAGAGACGTAGCATATACATACTTAAAGTCTTTACTGAAAACAGTTGTTATCAAACAACATATAATTTTGATAAGTAATACAGAAATAATTTTCAACGAAATTAAGATAATCCATTACGTTTGGACATTTTGGATACGATTTTTTTTTCATCTGTAAAACTTGTCATAATAAGCTTATAAAATTCTAACAAAGTTTATTATATTTGCAATTTTTATTAGCAATAAATCGAAGTAGTTTTTTTGACAAAGCCTTAAATACGGAAATAAAATTGTATCTTATATAGAGATTAAGAGACCCATTTGAAAAAAATGAGGAATAACTAAAAAGTTACTGACTACTCGTCAAGTCATTGCTTACATTCTTCGGAGAAATTTTGATACTAATTTTTTATTCTTCGCATTTCACATTTTCTTTAATATAAAATGTTCGCTTTCTTTCTCTCTCAAAACAAAACTTTAGATATTCTGAAAATTTTCAATTTAGCAAAAAATAAAATCATGTTCCAAACATTGAAAATAAATTTCATAAGGTGAACTATTTTTATTAAAACAAGATAAACACTCGCGACATGTATTAAAACGAGAACGGATGAGAATATATTAAAAGAAACCAATGTAGTGACTGCGGACAACATTTTATAAAACACTCTTATTGAAAAACACATATTGAATTACATTTATTAAAAACGACGTAACAAACTCTTGCGTACAAACTTTTTCCAACTTGGAACTAAAACAAAGAAATAATTCCAGCCAAATTTTCATGGAACTATTCTTGAGAGCCTTGAGGGACTCGAGTACGAGCAACGTATATAATCATGGAACCAAATCCAACAGAGAACAAATCAGCATTTATTTCTCTACTGAAAAGGCAAACGCATGCCAGACTGAGCAAAAGCAACAAACACAGCACCGAACGCCCAGAAACTTCTCAACAGAAAGGAAAATCACGAATCGTATAAGTAGCTATGACAACAGGAGATTTTCGGTGGGTCTGGAAAGCTCTTTTTTTCGATAGGTTGTTGGGGAGAGGAGTGCTAGTCGTAAAATTGTTTGTATCGATATAAGAACTCGGGAACGGAATCACCACTAAGATAAATAAAATCTCTAAGATTCATCCGAAAGTAATACTTTCTGGATACTCTGTGTGTTACTATTATGCTGTATGTACTGTATTATATTGTATGTTTCGACTGTATTAAATATAATTTTTATTTTATTATCCCTCAAATTTTTTTTCGTATTATATATAGGATCCACACTTAGAATACATCATACATATTAATCATACAAACAGTTGAATCATCTTTATTTTACGTAAACAAAATGTGGTCTGCAACAGAACAGTCAATTAAATTCGACATAGACTCTAGAACTCTGAAAATCTCCGATTTTAGAGTGAACTGCACTTGTGATAAAATTTATATTCTTATTTTTCATTTCTCTGTATATATATATATATACACTGAAGTGACAAAAGTCATGGGATACCTCTTAATATCGTGTCGGCCCTCCTTTCGCCCGGAGAAGTGCAGCAACTCGACGTGGCATGACTCAACAAGTCGTTGGAAGTCTTCTGCAGGAATATTGAGCCATGCTGTCTCGATAGACGTCCATAATTGTGAAAGCGTTGATGGTGCAGGATTTTGGGCACGAACAGACCTCTCGATGATGTCCCATAAATGCTCGATGGGATTCATGTCGGGCGATCTAGGTGGCCAGATCATTTGTTGGAATTGTCCAGAATGTTCTTCAAACCAATCGCGAACAGTTGTGGCCCGGTGACATGGCGCATTGTCATCCATAAAAATCCCATCGTTGTTTGGGTACATGAAGTCCATGAATGGCTGCAAGTGATCTCCAAGTAGCTGAACATAAGCATTTCCAGTCAATGTTCGGTCCAGTCGCACCAGAGGACCAAGTCCATGCCATGAAAAAACAGCCCACACCATTACGGAGCCACCACCAGCTTGAACAGTGCCTTGCTGACAGTTTGGGTCCATGGCTTCGTGGGGTCTGCGCCACACTCGAACCCTACCATCAGCTCTTACCAACTGAAATCGTGACTCATCGGACCAGGCCACGGTTTTCCATTCTTCTAGGGACCAACCGATATGCTCACATGCTCACGAGAGTCGCTGCAAGCGATGTCGTTCTGTCAGTAATTATTATTTGACGCAGTGTTGCTTGTCTGTTAGAATTTACGACTCTTTGCAGACGTCGCCGGTCTCGGTCGTTAAGTGCAGGCGGTCGACCACTGCGCTGTCCATGGTGGGATGTTATGCCTGAAAATTCATACTCTCAGCACACTCTTGACACAGTGGATCTGGGAATGTTGAATTCCCTAACGATTTCCGAAATGGCATGACCCATGCGTCTAGCTCCAACTAACATTCTGCGTTCAAAGTCTGTTAATTCCCGTCGTGCGGTCATCATCACGTGAAAACCTCTTCACATGAATAACTTGAACAGAAATGAAAGCTCTGCGAAAGCACTGCGCATTTATACCTGTTCTACGCGATGCTACTGCCATCTGAAAATTTGCATATTGCTATCCCATGACTTTTGTCCCTTCAGTGTATATATATATATATATATACAGAGAAATGAAAAATAAGAAAAATAAGATATATATATATATATAGTGTTTGTAAGTAAACATTAAAGTTTTCCCATGATCCTGAAAGCGGCCCTCTGCTTGAAGCTGTTAAATGTCTAGTATAGATAGAGGCGTTACATATACACTCTTAAATATCTTTACTGAAAATAGTTATTATTGATTATCACATTTTTATTTCGATAAGTAATAAAGAACTAAAGTTCAACGAAACAAAGATCATTTGTTCTGTTTGGACATTGTAGAATATGTTTTTTTGTTTCCAAGAGCAGTAAAAAAACCATATGCCAAATGTTTGAAATAAAGAGTTTTCTAAGTAAGAATTGCAGTTTTTAATATTCTAACAAAGTTTATTACTTTTGAAATTTTATTAGCAATAAATTGCAGTAGTTTTGTGTATTTTGACGAAGCCTTATTCGTTAATTACAGCCATCAATAAGTATTCATATAGAGAGAGACTAAGAAATCCATTCTAAATACCGGAGGAATAACTAAAAATTCACTGAACACTCTTCAAGTCATTGCCTACATCCTTTAGAGAACTTTTCATATTAAATTCTTATTCTTTACATTTCACCTTTTCTTTAATATAAAATGTCCGCTTTCTCTCTCTCTCTCTTTCTCAAAACAAAACGAAAGTTTAGACATTCTGAAAATTTTCAATTTCACCAAAACAAATTATGTTTACAACTTTGAAAAGGAATTTCCTAAGATAAACTATTTTTATTGAAAACAATAAATAACACTCGCGACATGAATTAAAAAGAAAAAGGACGAGAATATATTAAAAGAAACCAATGTAGTGACTGCGAACAACAATTCATAAAGCACTATCTTATTGAAAAACTTCTTTACATATTAAATTACATTTATTAAAAACGACGATGCAAACTCTTAAGCAACAACTTTTACCTACTTTCAACTAAAGCAAAGAAATAATTCCAGCCAAATTTTCCTGGAACAATTCTTGAGAGCCTTGAGCGACTCGAGTACGAGCAACGTACATAATCATGGAACCAAATCCAACACAGAGAACAAATCAACGTTTATTTCTCTATTCAAAAGGCAAACGCATGCCAGACTGAGCAAAAACAACAAAGAGAGCACCGAAAGCCCAGAAACTTCTGAACAGAAAGGAAAATCACGAATCGTATTAGTAGCTATGACAACAGGGGATTTTCGGTAGATCTGGGGAGGATCTTTTTTTAGTTAGGTTGTTAGGGAGAGGAGTACTAGTCATAAAATCGTTAGTATCGATATAAGAACTCATGGATGGAATCACCACTAGATAAATAAAAACTCTAAGATTCATCCGAAAATAATAATTTCGGTATACTGCATATGTCTTTATTATATTGTATGCACTGTATTTATTTATTGTATGTTTCGACTGTATGAAATGTAATTTTTACTTCATTTTTCTACAAATCTTTTTATATTGTGTATAAGGCCAACACATAAATTCACATCATACAACATTAAAAGGATAAATTTTGGAAAGTGAAAAAAAATTTGTTATGTGAAAAAGTTTTTGAAAGTAAGCATTAGAAACCAAAGATTAGCATTTTTCAAGCATCTTTATTTTAAGTAAAGAAAGCCAATAAACACCTACTCAACCACCTTATTTATTTATACGTTTTTGATTATTGAACATTTGTGAGCATCTTGTACCACTTAACCGCTCACAAATATTCTTCTTATCACTTTGTACCACTTTTTACGGTTGCAGTTTTTCTCACGGGAAGAGTTTTGACATTTCATTCTCAGGAGAAAGGAATGCATATTCTTTAGCAAGTACAACCCATAACTCAAATTTAACTGCAGATAAGCAATGTTGTATATAGTTGTATTACATGGAAATAGGTTTTTGTACTAATGAGAACCACCTGTCACTCAAGTCTGATAGCAGATATTCAATGTCATGTATAATGAGACTCTTAAAATTAGCGATTATATTGTGCGACCTTCACAGGTCGAAACAATTAATGGCATTGTAATGGCCTTCATAGAGAGCAGGCATTTTGAGAGATAATGCTTCTCTTCTCTCATTTTCTATGAGAAGTTTCGACTACACAAGAGGAAAATCGAATAAAGCCAGTCTTATGATGGCTAAATATATTCTCGAAACACACGTTGGTGTACCACATGTAAGATACTACGTGTAAGATACATGTTGACCACATGTAAGTGTCAACTGAGTGGCCTTTTCCACTCAAGATAATAATGAACAAAGATATCGTCTATGATCCAAGCCACTAATTCTCAAAATGGTTGATACCGCCCCCTAAAAAACATTAGAACCATCAGGGTGGGATGATAGTAGCCTCGGATGCATTTGGGATTGTGTAATAGGAAGTATTAAGGAGACGTTGGAAGCTTAAAGAAAGAAGAAGATTCAGAAAAACTATTCATTGACGATTCAAACAGTCCACCAACAATTATGACAGCAAAAGCAGATACACAAACTTAATCCAGGATTTTGTGCTGCAATACATAAGCTTCTTATTGTATTTACTTTTTCATATTTAACAATTTTTTAATAAAAAAAGAATGAAAAGAGACTGGCTGCATATAGTGAATCGCTGTGAGTTAAGAATACTACTAACAAAAATTTAGCCTAGAAAAACTTAATTGATAGAGTTTCAACCTTCTCATTACCATCACTTTTAATGATAATCGTAATTTTTATATTATTCTCAATTATCTTCATTTTCTATACATAATGCGCATGGTATTATCGATGATTTTAATAAATAATATTTTAATTTAGTCTTCAATATGTTTTATTTACGATATCTTTACTTACAATGTTTTTAGGTGTAGGCAGACATGTAGTTTCTTAAAAGAATACCTTTTTTAATTCATCTTTATGTAGGCTCTCTAAAAGAAAGTAGATTTTCCAAAGAGTTGCTACTTTTTCTTCAATTCCTTCTATTAGCTCACACTCTCCCTATATATATCTTGTTCAAATTTTCAATCGCTAATAAAATACTTTTTATTCATCCACTCCAGTTCAAATACATTTTTTTTAACTTGTAGGGGATGACACTTGATTTTTAATACAGTTTTTTCAAATATTTATTCAGTAATCAAATTTAATTAATTAATTTTTTTTTAGATTTAAGTTGCACATATCTACCAATAGATGGCGCCAGGTAAACTTAAAAAAATGAATGAAAATTATTTATAAAGAACTTTCTGCAATATAGTGAAAGAAATGTAGGAATTGAGGAATTTTTAAAGTAGGAATTTTATATTACTTGTTTTATAAAAAATTCATAACAAAAACATGTTTCATTTTCTATAATTTAAGAAATCTATATAAATGGGGGTCATAAGTAGACATTACTCAATCTAAAACTAAAAAGGGAAATTTCATATGTTTTTAAAATTATTATATTGTTATATCGTATATTTTATAAAATAATAAATAATTGCTAACAATAAAATGGCTTATATACATTACTGATAAATATTCTTAGGAATTTATAATCAGATTAGAAATCAAAAGTTTGAAATAGTATCCTTGATAGTCTATTAGTTCCTACTTGATAAAATTTCTTTCAATATATATTAGAAAAATTAATAATAAATTACCTTTATAAATATATAATTTCAGTATTATATTAAAAAATAAAATATGTCCCTAAAAAAGATAAATGATTCCATTATTTTAAAATATAAAATATATTTATTTGTTTACATCCTTCTTAGAAAATACTTTAGTATTTTGTATTTCATATCTCTTTTCTCAGAATTAGAAGATTTTTGTTTCATAATTCAAAATCAAATTTAAATCTATTTAAGAGTATCAAATTAAAAACAAAAATCATTTTCTTAAATATACGTTGTGCATTTAAAGCAAGATGTATTGAAGTATATCTAAATTCTAAATTGCTTTTTGAAAGTAAAATTTTTCAGGGCTACAAAAGGAGAAATTCAGGAAAATACCCAAAAGTAAAATATATCTAATTTAAAATTATCGATATATTTAATTTAATAATTTAACTTTATCTATATGTCTTATTTAAATTTGAATGAGAGAGAAATTTCAGGATAGTTTAAATTTAAATTATGGTTCTTATAAAATTGTGTGTCATGTTTTTTTGTATTTTTTAAAGTACTGTTTGGGAAATTAACTGTTGGATTTTCAAAGTACTCATTGAGTTTAAATGTTTACTGTGAAATACAAAGAGAAAATGAAAAAATCTTATGCAAAAATTTTAGTAGATAGTTTAAAATTAAAGAAATATAAATTATCCTTACTAATTTTGTTTTTATAATGGGATTAGGCATTGTGTTTGAATAAAATTTTTAATAATTATGTGAAATTCAAAAGTCGATATTAATAACATTTGCTTAGCTAATAACATTTTAATGAAGTAAAGTATGTAATTACAGATGAAGTTCATGTTCTACAGATGGCGCCACATGCTCAATCAGCAACATTAATTTTGATTCCACGGATGTGCTTGCTATAAAATGATATTCAATATCCCTATCGTTAAAAGGGCGGCCTGATGGCCAAATGGCCATCGCTATGGCCTTTGGTATTACACTCTTCAGGTTCGGATACTGACGGTGGCATGGATGTTTGTGAGTGGTTCGGAATCCAAGTTTAAACTGTAGGTCTTCGTTCAATTAGCACAAAATGAGTGTAGAGCGGCAAACCAAACCGATTCTATAGAGATATTTTCCTGAGCTACGATTAGTATCATCAACTTAATCAACGGGAAGTTTAATATATTTTTCCGTGATTTTCTAATTTTACTTTTTCTTATGTTTATTTATATTTGATTGGACTGACCTTGATCACTTAATTGCATTTTAATAACCCATGTTTATTCTATCAATGCTCTCTATCTCAAGACAGGAGTTTAAGGATCCCTACGGGGCAAGGGACTCCGTGAATCCAAGACTGACTGACTCGTAAAAGAAAGGAGTTTCATTGTCGAAAATTATTTCAAAATTTCGTGCTCATTAAATTCGGAATGAAATTAATACAGACATAGATTACGATACAGAATTTAGTGATGAAATTATTTAGGGAAACTAGCTCTGTAATGGGCTGGCACGAAAGTGTTAGATATAAAGTGAAAGAAGAGTTTGCAGAAAATTTTACGGAACGTTCGCTCAAATCTCCCAGAAAATCATTGCGAAGATTATCCGACCAGGCTGGAATTCCGTATGGAATATTCATGTCCATGTGTTCATGTTGGTATGCATTTTCAAAAAAATGCAACAACGCTCCAATCACCTTTATGGACAATCAATGCAGTCAATGAAACTTTTTGAGAACATTTTCGAGTAGAGTGATGAGATTACATTTCAAAAAGTCAGAGTAGAGTCATCATGTGAATATATACAGATAGGTGAATATATACACATAACATGCATTTCAATACATAAGGTGAAATCAATTTTTAGTGCAGGGCATTTTCTAAAGGATTTTGCTTCCGAAATCATCAATTATAACATTACCATTTTTTCTGGCTATATTTATACCAGAAGTGTGCATGTAAGCAACTAAATTATTAAGGGAACTTACATATAACCGGATCATTCTACAAAATATATTACATGTTTACCTCAATAAGACACAGTACATAATATTACCTCATAAAACACAATCCAATTGACTTATTGCGACACCACTTTATTCGTACCCTTATGTATTAAAAATACAAACTTGGGGTAACAGGACATTCAGTACATCCATATGAAGCTTCCGGAGCACAATAGTGCAAATATCATCTTTTTATCAACACTTACAAGTAACTCTTCATAATGCTGGCTTCTTATGCGACTGTCTTTTACATATTTTTCGAAATGAAACCTTTATTTACTGTTACGTAACATATCTGCATGCCTTTATTTAACTCCGCAGCCGATTGCAACGTCTCCAATTCAGATTCGCTTCCGGAAATCGACATTTTCCTCTACGTGCTTAACTCTTGTCAGTGAGTCTATATCAAACCTATTTATATTACCACAAAACTGGTGTTTTGAGAATTTGTAAATTTATTTTCTATTTCAAAATTGAATTTGAAACTTTTTAAATATATAAATTAAAAAAATCCTCATTGTAACAGTGCTTCCTCCTACACTCATGCAAGAGCGTCTCCTGTGGCGTTCAGTAGAAATGGACATTTGGCCTCGAGACTCTCACCCGAGAGGAAGTACAGCGCCACCTGCGCTCCCGCTCAGAAATGTTTAGTTTATAGTCTCTCATCTCGAGAGGAAATATATTTAGCGCATCCCGCGACATTAGGTGGCCTGCACTCTCACCCAGAGAGGAAGTCTATTTCTCGTACCCTGCGCGTATTTGAGTTTCGGCTTAGAAGAGGAGTCCTCCCACGAATATATAATTATCTGTCTTTAAATGTGTTAAATATTGTATGACTCTAATTGTACGTGCGTAGTATATATTAATAAAACTGTGTATAAATAAAGGTGTGTAAATAAAACTGTGTATTAATAAAAGTGTGTAAATAAAAGTGTATTAATAAAACTGTGAGTTCTCAAATGTCTCTTGTATCTCATTCCAGCCGCAACCAGTTACAATCTGGTAGCCCAACCTGCACAATACATCATATTTTTGTATTTCTACATGAAAAGCAGATATGTATTCATGAATGTTATTCCACATAGCAAAACAAACTGGTAATGGAGGAACTGAGATGGATTGTAGGATGTGGTACAAGTGTCAACAATTGTGTGTACAATTGTATGCTATGTTTCTTAAAAATTCGAGTCGGAATTTCGAATCACTAGCTCACATATTTGATAACATCATATAAGTTTTAAAAAAATGCAATTGTAAGTGATATTTAATAACTTGTACTAATGGTAAACTTCAGTTCAAAGGCTTTTTTTTTATATTTTCTAAAGGTTGTGTAAAAATAAAATATGTATGAATTCACTCATTTCAATAGATTAGGGTCTTAAGACTCCTGTGCATGTATACATCAATGAAATGCATATATCATCCAATAATTTAAGGCTTTAGTAGAAACTTTCTTAATGATAAATTGCAGGCTTTCTCAATACTTCTGATAGAAAACAGGACCAAATGTTCTTGTTTCTTCTTTGCCCTACAACAATCAATAGCCAAGTCCATTTATAAAATTACATGCTTCGTGCAGTTCCTTTTCTAAACTTCAATGGAAAAAAAACTAAGGATATCAGACTCTAAAGGGTTTTAACACTCGAGTACTCAAGTTGTTTGATGCATCGACCAAAGAAATCTGTTCCTTGCATTAAAGCAATTGAACACAGTAATGCAAAAAGTACAAAAAAAGAATCGTGTTCTTTTAGGACAAGAAGACGATAAATACTAGTTTGAAAATAACTGTTGTGATTTAAAATTTTCTGTTAATGGTTTAAGGGCTCTCATTGTTAAAAATGGTCCTTTAAGTTAGCTGAAGTAATGGTCTAGATCTCTTCGATTATTGAGCAACAGCTTGATATTATTAAATATATACAAGTGAAATAATTAGTTATCTTTATCCAACGACTGCGCAAGCATTTTTATTTTTAATTAATATAAATTTTTGCATTTTTTAATCAATGAAATATTTTCGATATACTAATTTATGCATTTAGATGTTATTGTATCATTTTTTTTTTCACACGGAAAGAGTTTCGGCATTTCTTTCCCAGGAGATATGAATGAATGCTACTTGACTTTATAATATCAACCATCACTCATATTTGACAGAAGACAAGCAATATTTTTTGTAGTTATATAACTTGGAAATAGGGTTTTATGCTAATGAGAACAACCTGTCACTCAAATCTGATGGCAGATATTCGATATCATGTATGATGAGAATCAAGAAATTAGCTAATGTCTATGCGATCTTCACTGGTAGAAACAATTACAGATGAAATATGAAGTATACCATGAGTTGTTCAATCGTGATATACCACGAACTGAGAAATGTCTACTCCAAAGATAAATGATGGAAGCTGAAGCCTTGTTCGATTGTCTGAAAAGGAGTTTTTTTGTGTAAAGAAGAGAGAAAGAGTCCTGCTACGAGTCGACCAGAAGTGTTATTATCTTCTTTTTTTTCTCTGAAGTGACTGAATAAGCCGGAGATTCCACCTAAACCTCTTGTGAACCTCTCAAAGTGAACCTCTTGTTGTGGTAGATCTTAATTATCACACAGAGTGATAATTAAGGTGTACCGCAGTCTAGGCACCTGGATTCGACGGAGATTCGAGAACTCTAAAAATCTTCGACTCTAGTGAACTGTATTTGTGATCAAATATTACTTTTAATTTTTCATATCTTTATATAATAATCCGGAGTTCTGTATTTGTATATATATAGAGCGTTTGTAAATAAAAAAAATGTTACCATGATCCTGAAAGTGGCCCTCTTCTACATTTCGACCATGATATTTGTATACGAATTAAATTTCGATAGAATTGGGTGTTCATTTTACTGATCACAACAAGTTCTTTTTTTATACTTTCCTTGCTTCTGCTTAAAAATTACATCTCTGCTTATTTTTTTCTTCCAAGTAAATTTTTTCCTAATAAATTGAGATGAATATTTTATCATAAAATATATATTTTAATATAGGTTTTGAATTTCAATGAAAAAATAAAAATTTATCAGAGTAAGGGAATCCAAAACAAAATAATTTAAACAATAACTAAATAATTTTAAACATTTTTTAAAAATTATTTTACATAAGCTATTATTCAAAGAATTGAGAAACTGAATTCATAATGAAAATAAAAATAGTTCATACATTATTTCATATAGATATATCAAAATTTTATTCTTCTTCTAAGCACCAAAGTTTAGTATAGAATTTTATTTTGAAACGAAGCTAGAATCAAGAATCTAAGCCATTTATTATGGAAAAAATGAAACGAAAGCCTTATTTTGGTAGAATGATCTTCAAGTTTATAAGATAAAGCTTTAGATTGTATCAGAAACTGAAAACTTTGTGTTGTAGTTGATGCAGTTAGGAAAGATAATTTAAAAAAAAAAGTTCCTTTTACGATGTTATGGTTCAGCTTTTACATTTGACCTCAATAATTTTTCAGTAGCTTTTAACATGTGACGTATCCTTCTCAACATCAAAAATACTTTATTTTATTCTGTCCTCTTTCTTATAAGAGAAATGAAAAATTTTAAAAGCGAATGCTGTAAAAATTTCCAAAAGAAAAATGATAACGCCGTTGGCTTTTGTTTTTCTATATTTTATCCGGAGATCGTTTTTAAACGTCTCTTTAGTAGAAAAAAAATTTCTTCAGCATAAAAAATATTATAAATTTCATCAGAAAAAAATGCAAAACTTATCACTTTTTAGAAAAGCAATTATGTCAAATAAATTCTTTCGTCTTACGGTGACACAAACAGTAGCCATTAAAACTGGAATTTTCTGAATTATTTTTTCTTAATAACTTGTCTTGTTCAGTTATGGAAAAGTTCTTAAAATTAAAATTAATCTTTTTTTTTTAAATAATTAAAGTGACATAATAAATTTTTTCGATTTCGATTTTATGTTTTAAAGATCTTACATTCGCAACAGTTAAGTGTATGGTGTATATGAAAACAAATTGAAAGTTATCTAGAAAGTTTTGGTATAACATATTTTATTTCATTTACTAAAGAACACAAATAAAACCATTGGCAATGCCATACCATTCATTTTCTTTTTAATACCAGGTGTATGCCTTGAGATCATTCGCCACTGATACAGCAGATATGTATCAGATTCGACATTTCCCAAGGTACACCAAAGGAATCTTCCTTGCAGTCATCATCGAAACATGGAATTAACCCTTGCAAGGCGAAATCTGGGAAGTTTCCCTTTTTTTGAGTTTTTGGAAGGAATTCCAAGCCTACAAATTTATCCCAGCATAGAAGCGAGAACTTTCCATTCGACATCAATTACTGCATTTCCGCCTACATACTTCATTTCGGTAGTAGCGTTATTCTGTCAGTTATTGCTAATATAATATTCTATCATTTATTATAATAGTATCATGATGGAGGTAATCCATTGGAAGTTTTCTTTGAGATTTATGATAAAACTTAAGAAAATGCAAGGAAAAAATTATAAACAAGCTCAGTTCCAGAGGAACACGTCATGGAAGAACATATGAGCTTAACATTTTCATTGATTCTTGTTAAATCTACGATTGTCGAACTCACACCTTGCTTCCCCGAAGCGAACATAATGCCAATGACAATTCCAATAACACTTTAACTGTTTAAAGATTTCATATTGTATACGCATTATTCAATAGTTGTTTAAGAATAAAATCGTAATGAAACCATCTATTTCATATGTTCTGTTGATAATTTTACATTAATTAGAGGTGTCAACTTCAACAAATGCATGTTTCAAACAGCCCACCAGCACGCATGAGGAAATGTCTTCCACAGGGACATCTGAAACAATTGCTCATTGATAAAGTGCCTTTACGTCAACAACTGCTGCAAACTCTATTGTTGAGTATGGAGAAACGGTGCAAGAAAACCATTGCAGGTGAAGGAGGACATATCGATTGCTGAGTGATATCTGTGTCTTGTTCTCCATCTTGGATAGCCAAGCATTTGCACCCATGCTACACTTTCCATAAGGCCGTTTTCGTTTGGCACCATTGATATTATTTGTACGATACACGTTTGATATAAAATATACGATCTATATGGTGTACGATCTATTCATTTTTGCGTCAATATGTTCTTCTTATCCTTCAAGTACATAATTATTTCCTTCTATTCTAAATTTCATGTCACCCAGATGATTTCTTGAAAAGCTACATTGAAAAAAAAAGTCTTTGCTTATGTTTTAAGCGCTAGTGTAATTATGCAATATTAAGTACTTTGGCTCATATTTTACTTAAAATCGCATTTCCTGAACAACAAAAGGGTACTTAAAATCTTAGAGTTAGATATACATACTGCAAAACCCTTTGGTGAATTAGTCTTTTTATCTTTTACAGAAGAGTTTTAAAATATTTTTGAAAATAATCTTAAAGCTCTAGCAGAACATTCATATTAGAGTTAATATAAAGAGCAATTAATCTAAGTAACGTCTGCTTTACTTATATTTTATTTGGGAAAACATATTGGAATCTACTCTACATTCAAGTTACTCTATGTATCAATTTTCTGCTAAAAGGTTTGAGAAAACATCGTAGAACTGCTTGATTTGTTTCCAATCCCAAAACAATCGATCACAGATTCCATTTATAAAATTACATGCTTCGGGCTTTCGTGTACTTTCCTAATTCTACATCTTATGAAAAAGCACTTTAGAAGATTCGCCTGGTATCTTTACTTGCTACAAGTTTTTCAAGGCAGATAAGTCTCTTTCTAAAGTAGATTAGTCCAGTAGATTAAACAAACAAGATAAATTATTCCTGCAGCTTTTCAAACAAATTCAATTACACACTCATTATAAAACATTTGATTTTGTACTCCGCGTTGTTCTGGTTTGTTTCAAGATCCTTTGTGTTTTGTGTTCCGAATATTATCGAAAATTTTCTGTGGTTATTAATAAAATACCATTGATTAAATAAAAAGCACTTATAATGTTTCATTTCCACATTACAATGTTTCGTTGTTTTTTTTTAATTAAAAAATCATGTGATCATTTAATCTTATAAAAGTCGTAAATAATATAGTAAATATAGTCATTAAAGCCGTTAAATTTCACAATGATTAGAAGAAATAAAGAAACCATAAAATAAATTAAAAAGAGTTAGTTATAAATTTAAATATGAATATTCATAAGAAAATGAATTAATGAATTAAGAACTTGAAAATGAAATTGTCAAAAGAACAATGAATTTGAAACTTTTTTATACTCATGAATTATTTTTTTATATATATGAATTTAAAATTAATCATTAAAATGAAGAACCTATAGGTATCTATTGATTGTTTATGTTAATATATTATTTCCTATTTAACGCTTTGATTACATTTGCTTTTACATTATTCTATTCATAATTTTTAATTATTATGTCCATCTTCATTTGCGTTGTGTATTTATTTTTACTTAAACATAAAAATATATATTTTTTTGGTTTAATAAAATAATATAAATTATATTTATTAAAGAGGGATTTATTGAAGGGCCGAGTGGCTAGCTCTCTGGCGCGCGGTACCACAGGTTTCGGGTTCGAGTCCCGCCGGTGCCATGAATGTTTGTAGTGGTTCGGAATCCACTTTAAACCGTAGGTCCCGGTCTAATAGAATAGGATCGTAGAGCGTTGCGGGGGAATTTTTACTCCGCGTCCGTGGCTTATCTTCAAGTTATACGCGCCCCCTGGGTAATACAAAGTGAGTAACGTCTGTGCAGCGCTTGCCTTAAGGCATCCAAGACCAAGCTGTCTAAGTGTTTGCCAGCTGCATTAGAAAGTAGGAAAAAAATATTTATTAAAGAACATGATATCACTTACATAAAAGTATTTATGAAACTTTTTTATTATTCAATAGAGCAAAATAAGTTATTCGCATTATAAAGCTCTGTATAAAAAAAAGCTTCAAATTCATTATTTTTTGGAAATTCATTTTTCTTTTGAAATTCATTTTGAATTTTTGAAATTCATTTTTTAAGAAAGAACTTCAAAGTTGAACATAAATTTTTTTAATTCTACGAATGCCTTAGATGTCAAAAATTGTATTCAGTATTTAAAAAATCATTTTTCAGAATCAGCATATATAAATAATGTATTACATTCAATTGCATTTGCAAAGATATTTATTTTTCAAAAGTGCCTTTTACAGGAATTTTCTCGTTTAACAATGCATTAATAGGTTATTGCAATTTGTTTTACCATTTGAGAAATTCAATCATTTGAAAAAATAATTAAATAAAGCATAATGAAGGTTATTCATAGGTTAACAAGTAATATAAAAAATGTTTTTAAAGTCAATTCCTTTTTTTTCACTATATTGCAGGAAGTGCTTTATAAATAAAGCTGAAATTTTTCCTCTTATATCTGGCGCCC
>BPLQ01015629.1:0-16415 GCA_021605075.1 Caerostris darwini
AAATGAAATCTGCAAGTTTTATAAGCACAAATTGTATTGAAAGTATTCAAATGAACTTTGTAAAGGCAATAACAGTAGACTGGAAAAGCACATGAAGAGAAAGGACTGCACACACAGAGAAATGTAACAATTAATATGAATTGATTCATGTATGGAATCCTGCAATTAATATTGATTTTTGTGGCTGTTATCATAACATTTCAAATGGATTCACATTGTGTGTTTAATATCAGATTGCATTTGGTCTTGTGTGATGCTATGCGGAGAGTGGTCTCTGCACAATTCATGCAGAGATGATCCTAGTACCAGTACTTCAAATCTATACTGATATGAAAAGGTTAAATATTAGCACTTCCATAATGTGCATTTTTTATGACCTTCAAAATATATATTCAGTAATGACTTTCCATGCAAATATACAATTGAGAGTTTTGTTAGTATAACGAAAAAAATAGCTGCAGTGAGTGCTGATTCCTCAGCAGCTTTCTCATTGCTTCAGAATCTTCATTACTTGAAGATACTCAGCTGCAGCCTGCGTCATATTTGTCGGTAAATGCATTTCTCCTGGAATAGACACGCAAAAGATGTAGCGTTCATCAGGGTCTCCTCCAGTTCATGGCTAGTCGACTCATGCTCATCAGCACACAGGATGTTCAAGTTTATCAATTTCCATCGTGTCGAAGACCTTTTCTCCTTATTCATATCCGATCACTGAAAGATCTTAACGCCGCGAAACATTTTTGCCCTCTACTTGTTTGCAATAATTATCCACTTAGGGAAATTCATATACAGGGAATAAAAATTTGTCCACACATAAACAAAAATTCTTACCTCAGTTATCTGATGGATCAAGTCGTGTCGAGACTGCACCAACTTTTCCTGTTTGCACATGCTTATTCAATAAATGACTGCTTCCAGACTTTTGTCGATTATATATACACTTTTACTTACAATAGTTACTGACAAAATTAATTATGCTCGATGCTAATATGTCAACTGACCTACGCGTCAATCTTCGTTATATTCTCAGCGCAAACTGCACCTCTCTCTCGGTCAAATAAAGTCAACTGACCTGTCAAAATGACATTTTTTTAAACTTTTCTCAATGTAACTCAGGTGACCTGCGAATCTTCGTTACGTTCTCAGCGCAAAGTACACCTCTCTCCCTGTCGAAGTGTACTCACAATAATTAGAATTGTCAATTCCTCTAAGAATTCTTTCTGAATTCTTGGAATTGTCTCTTAATTCTTATTTTTCTTTAATTTTTCTTAAATTATTTAAAATTAATTATTATTATTATTTTTATCGTATGCTCGTCTCCGAGCTCTTCGCCATTAGGCGACGAGCAGCACAACTCAGTAAAGAACGACGAAAGCAATCACTAAAGGCATTGAGAGTAACACAAAGAAGGATACAGTTACGAACAGTAGGGCATATGATGAGGTGCTCTCCCGTCATGGGCACGCCATAGTCGCAAAATAGGCAGATATCTGTAGCAGCCTATCCTATTCTATATAGGTAACTTAAGTAGTCATGTAATCATGACAAGTTTGAAGCAGGCCACGCCGACCGCTCTAGGCAAGGAACTGGAAAATCGTGTTGACTGGAATTGGAATTCCACTGTTTCTCGGAAACTTTTTCTTTATACAGGTTGAAACGGTTGGATTTAAAGATATAGGTGGTCTTATATGACGCAAAGGAGGTTCAAGTTGCATCATTCGTGATCCATTCTTAGACAACATATCAGCTTGCTCGTTTCCATATATCCCGCAATGGCTTGGGATCCACTGCAGAAAAATGAATTTCCCGGTGTTCAACAGGCTATTTTACTTTGCAGTTTCTTGAAATCTCACATTCACAATGATGAGTTGCCAGCATGAAATAAGCAAAAAAGACGATATTTTCTTTTTCACACTGCTCCATTTTGTCCAAGGCCAAAGAAATGGGGACTATTTCACTAATCAAAGTTGTCAAAGTGCCTTCCAACAGGCATAAGATAATGTAAAGTTTGTAGAATAAATTCCAGCTCCAGCATTTCTTATGGTCCATGTGCAGTAATCCAAGGCAATATATTTCAATTCAGAGTCAAGAGAAGATTTCTTGCTAACATCAGAGACAAGGTTCAAACGACCTTTAGCAAGTTAAAATCCAGATTACCAAGGATCTGGAAAGGGAAACTATAATCTTTATATCGAGACTTCTGGAAATGTGATATGCATTACATGTGACAAGTACTATTAGCAAGTCTTAATTGATATCGAATTATGGCGAAAACAGAGAAGCCACTCTTATATGTATTGTCGATTTTCTATGCCCATTTCTTTCTTTTTCCACAAAATCCATTCTTTTTTCTTAAAATATTGCAGCACTAAAATCAACAGATATACCATTGTAGGATTCCATTCGTGGATCATCATTTGCGCTGACTTGCGAAGAATAAATGTTGCCAAATCTCGTCGCCTCCGAAACTTCGATTTCAAGAATTATCGTTTTCAGTCTCAAAATGCACTTGTGCTGTTGATGAAAGAGGCTTGGAATGAATGAAAATTTTTGAGTTTGCATTCTTTTTTAATGAATAACATTAGTAGATATTTCAAATAAAACACTCTCAGAGTAAAGGATATATATATATATGTATATGTATATTTGTCATTTTTGGATAATTTGTAAAATAGTCTTTTTTTTTTTCTCTTTCTTTTAGCATTAAATGAAAGCTAACATTTTTTTTAAAGTTACTTAAGTAATATTTTCTGTTTCAGATTAAGGAATCCTGTAGCATAACTGCAACCATACTATCAAGTAAAGATCTAATTCAAATCTCTAGGTTTTTTTGCTACTTTACAGGTTTTTTTAAACTAATAGAGCTTCGACAGAAGTTAATGATAGATTTTGAATGGAAAAAGTTCAGTATTTATAGAATATTCCTCTTTTGGATTGAAGAAGTTGAAGAAACTGAGTTCGATATTATCCAAGAATTGATAACTCAAATTTTGGAATCGTCATTTTTAATTTTTTTCATAAAGGAGGTAGTCTGAAAAATTTCATTTAAAGATAGCAGTTCAAAGTACTTTACAATTAAAATATTCGTCCTGAGCATAATTTGAGGGTACTGAGAAGTATTCTTAGCTCAAGTTGCTTTTGCAAAAGATTTTGCTGTATAGCAATGGTCATTGAAGTGTGCGATGTTTGCGACAAAATGTTTTTAACGTCTCATCTTCTTAGTAAGCAATCTCTGACTCATACCCGCAAAAAGCATCATACATGTCGTGTATGAAGTAAAGCTTTTGTGCACAAGAAGTTAACTAATGATAATAACTTGGCATAACAAATAAGCATAACTTAAAGATACACTATCGAATTGATACGAAGGAACGATCTTATTTTTGTAAGATATTTTTTTAAGTATTTTGTACGGAAAGATACTTCAAAAATCCATTATCATACTCATACGGAAGAAAAATCCAATATTTGGGAAATTGCAGTAAAGCGTTTTCACGGGAAGATACATTAAAATTCAATCATCATACTCATACGGAAGAAAAATCCTGTTGTGAAACTCTATATTCATGAAATGTGCGATAAAGGTTTTTCAGACAAATGTTGTTTAAAGCGACATTGCCGTACACATACAGAAGTAAAACCCTATATTTGTAAAATGTGCAATAAAGGTTTTTCATACATAAGTTGTTTAAAGCGACATTGCCGTACACGTACAGAAGAAAAACCCTATATTTGTGAAATGTGCAATAAAGGTTTTTCATACATAAGTTGTTTAAAGCTACATTACCGTACACATACAGAAGAAAAACCCTATATTTGTGAAATGTGCAATAAAGGTTTTTCATTCAAAGATAATTTACAGCGACATTACCTTACTCATACGGGAGAAAAACCCTATATTTGTGAAATGTGCAATAAAGGTTTTTCAGACAAAACTTGTTTAAAGCGACATTACCGTACGCATACAAAAGAAAAACCCTATATTTGTGAAATGTGCAATAAAGGTTTTTCAGACAAAAGTTCTTTAAAGCGACATTACCGTACACATACAAAAGAAAAACCCTATATTTGTGAAATGTGCGGTAAGGGTTTTGCAGTAAAAAATAAGTTAAAGGTACATTACCGTACTCATACGGGAGAGAAACCCTACGTTTGTGAAACGTGCTGTAAAGGTTTTTCAGTCAAAGGTACTTTACAGCGACATTACCGTATTCATACAAAAAAAAACAACAACCCATATTTGTGAAATGTGCGGTAAAGGTTTTGCAGTAAAAAATAAGTTAAAGCGACATTACCGTACTCATACGGGAAAGAAACCCTATGTGTGTGATATATGCAGTAAAGCATTTAGACATAAAAAGAGCTTGAATGTGCATTGCAAACGCTAGCACTCATACCAAAATCTTTAGACCATTCTTTCATTGGGTAGATGTGCTTTTGTAATACTATATTTTATACAAGCAACATTGTATTTTAAATTGAAGCACACAAACTTTAAAAGTGATTTACAGAGACATTAGCGTATTCATACAAAAGAAAAACCCTATATTTGTGAAATCTGCAATAAAGGTTTTTCAGTCAAAGATCATTTACAGCAACATTACCGTATTCATACAAATGAAAGACCCTATATTTGTGAAATATGCAGTAAAATGTTTTCACGGAAATATGCATTAAAAAGACATTATCATACTCATACAGAAAAACCCCATATTTGTGAAATGTGCGGTAAGAATTTTGCAGTAAAAAATAAGTTAAAGCTACATTACCGTACTCATACAGGAGAGAAACCGTATATTTATGGCATATGCAGTAAAGCATTTGGACATAAAAAGAGCTTGAGTGCGCATTGCAAACATTCGCACTCACACCAAGACCCTTCTTTCATTGGGTAGATGTGCTTTTCTAATACTGTATTTTATACAAGCAACATTGTATTTTAAATTGAAGCACACAAACTTTTACTAAAAATTTTAGTGCTCATTTTAAGTGAAATTCAAGTACATCTTGTTTGTAAATTTGTGTTAAATTAATCATGTGTTTTATTTTTTGAGAAGAAATTTCTGTATAAAATATTTTTCATTCATTTAATTTTTATGGTGCAATTATTATATAATATTTAAAAAAAAATTGTGTTGTAGTTTAATTACACTGTTTTTTTGCCACTGATGAATATAAAATTAAATTTTAAAATGTTTTTGTGATGAATACTTATTGTTTTTTCAGCAGTGTTTTAGATAGTTAATGTAAGGAATAATAAGGGCAATATTAATCAAAGGAAATATGGATGATTATTTAATGACTGAAAGTGAAATATCGATTTAAATTTATATATACTATTCTGTATAAATATATACTGTTTATGTGTACAATAACAATACCTTGATGTTAATTTTCCATTCGCATTTAATGAACAAACACTTATTAGTGCCTTCTGGTGGGAATGGGAAATATTTTTTTTCATTTAATTAAAAATTAATAATTAATTAGAATTTTTTCGAAATTTTTGACTACACTCCCGATAAAATAGTATACCGTGGCAACTTGTGCAGAAAGGCCGAGATTTGGATTTGCTGATTTTAAAAATTATCAATAAATCATATACTGGGAATAAATTATGTTTAACTTCAAAACTGAAAAAAGATTAAATAAGACATAAAAAACTGTAGAGTTCCAAACGATTTTATAAAAAAAACACACACATGAAAATTTAATAAAAAAGACGAACGAAATTTAAAAAAAATAATAAATAAAAATAAAATTCCATTGCGTTTTAACAATTTTATAAATAAACACATGAAACAAATTTAAATAAATCAGTAAAAATAATGCGAAAAAGAAATTTAAATAAGCCAATAAGAATAGCTCAAAAAAAGAATTTCACCCATAAGAAACGTCGGAAGTAATCCAGAACATCGCTGACCCATTCTCCCGAAAATAATACCCATATATTTTATGAGTTAAAATTGCAGGAACAAGGAATTGAGGGAACTACACAATGTACTAAACAGGCTATGGTCACAGCGATAACAATGATGTTAAATAATAAATTTGAGAATGAAATATAATTTGTGATTTGCCAAGTTTAAAAACTTCTCAATAGAGGGCAGCACGACATTAAGATAATAGCTTTTTTATTTTTTTAAATTTATTTATTAATATTCGTATATTATTACTTAAAATTTTTTATTTTTTAAAGAAAATGCAAGAAGTAATAATAATTAGCACAAAAATACCATGCTGTTTGGTTTAGTCTGAAATATTTCTTTGTTTTTATAATTAAAAGTTTTTTAAAATTGGATTTCTGTTTAAAAGGAGAAGAATAAAAATTGTATAATATAATATAATAATTGTTTAATATAATATAATTATGCGAAAACATATCTTAAAAAAAAAAAAAAGTAGTGTAAAAAAATTTATTCCTATTAATAAAAAGAAGCGAACTCTTGTACCTACCAGGTTTCGAATCTGGGACCTTCCGCGCTTTAGGCGGATGTGATAACCACTACAAAATAGGTACTTGTCGCTGACTTGGTTAGTAAATAAAGTAATCGAAACTTTTTAGCTAGTTAGGGATATTCATTAAAACTTGCAGATATAATATGCATTTAAAAATATTTTATACATTGCTCTTCGTTTGAAATAATTCTCTTTATTTAATATATTTAAAAATTAATAGCTTTTATGAATTTCAATTTCGTATAATCGAACATTTCATCACTCATTTCTTTACATTTACAATGTCAAATGATGGTTAAAGCAATATCATGAATACTAGACGTCTTTCTGCGACGTTTTGGAAAATATAATTAAGGAAAATTATTTTTGCCGTGTTATTGAGAATTATTTACTAAATTTTAGAAAATGCTTAATTTTTTTTTATAAATAAATGTACTATTTTTATTGTGTGCTTAATTCTTTATGTATTTAACAAAAAGAATTATCTTTCTTGTTATAATATTGAATACAATAAACAAATACAGTACCATTTACAAAATTAAAATTTTAAAAATCCAGAAAATTATAATAATAATAACACATGTAAAATTGACTTTCATCCAAGAAATAAATGGCTCGAATGTAATTAAAATGAATACTTTAATTCTAAAATTTGACATTAATAAATAAAAAATATAAATTCAAGATATTAGAAAATGTAAAGTGACAAGATTCTCGTAACAATTCATTAAATAAATCTCAGTTGCGATATTGAATCTAAACAAGAATAGAATAATAATAATAACTAATAACAAGAAACTCTTTTCTCTGTATGTCTGGAAAAGAGTTTCCTATTAATAACCAACAGAGAAATTTTTTGTTTTTATTTTTTAATAATCTACAATTACATTTTTTAATTAATTTATAATTTTTTTAATTTTGGGTTAATTTTTTACTTAAAATACAAAGCTGAAGAGAATATCCTCACTTTTACTTATACAAATAATTATTGTTTTAATCCTATTTTTTTGCTTAATTTATTTAAAAAATATTTTTAATTTTATACAGAATTAAAAACAGAGAAAAAGAGCATTTAAAACACATCTGGAATATTCTTGGATATCAGAATTAAAATACAGTAGAACCTCTTTAAGTCGAAAAAAATTTTTTGTTTCCTTCCCTTCAACTCCCAAAACCTCCATTACTCGAAATTTCAACCCTCTATAAGTCGAAATAATGAGTCAATCCCCATATGCGAATATTTTTCCCCCCCTTACTCTTAAAAAAAAAAAAAAAATTGCACCTCTGTATCTCGAACATTAGCAATGTTTAATTTTACAATCTTTTTTACTACCTCTACAACTCGATCATTTGAAACTAATTACCTCTATAGCTCGAAGAAAAATAAGTTACCGATTTTAAGGATTTGCCGACAATTCACGTCATTGTTTCCTAGAAAACAATGTATGAGTATATAGTAAATATAATAACCAATTCTATGAAATAGCAACTCGGAAGAAAAAGAATTTTCTGCTCTTTGTAGTAGCTTATATAATGCTATAGATAGAGAACGATCGAATTGTCTTAAGCAAAAAAATAAATAATATATAAAAATGACTTTTTTAATACATAATATTTTTAATTTCAAGGTTGTTTCGGAATTATTTTTTTTTATTGTAGTTCATAATATAATTTTTAAATTGCAAATAATTATCTCTGTAACTTGAATTTTTATTTATTTTACCTTTCTAACTCAAAATAAGTTAGAAAGAATCTAAACCTCTACAAGTCGAATATTTCCTGACAAAATCCGCGTAAGTCAAAAACTATATAACTCCAATTATTTGGCGTCTGCCTTGAAGTTCGACTTACAGAGGTTCTACTGTATATATATATAATTACAGTAATTTTGGAGATCAGTGTAGCTTCATTTCCAGAATAGAGTTATTAAAAATTTATAAAAAAATATAAAGAATGTATGCATATAAAGAATGAGACTCGTTTTAATACGATGCGAAAAAGAACACTGTTTCATCCTTGTACATCTTTAAGCTCCGCGTTCTACTTAGGAATAGCCCACTGAAGAATGTCGAAGAGAGGACTTACAATGTTAAGTGCCTCGCATTTTAATGAAATATGGGAGAAAATGAAATGAAAAACCAGGAACGTTTTCAATAGCGTTTTTCTGATAATTGATGTGACATTTTTGCACAGGCTATCTTAACCGTCATTCAGTCTTCTCATGTGATTAAGATTTGCTTTTCTACTACCACAGGCGATGCAATTATCATTCATTATAAATGAAACGTTTGTGCCATACGTCGCCACGTGAAGCTGTCGACATTTCTCTTCTGTGAAAAGACCATAGGCAAAGAAATTTCTCTTAATACTTACTACTTAGGAAGAGATTATTATTAGGGGGAGATTATTCAGATTAATATAAAAATATGTCGTTTTAAAGTACTTTATGTAAAACAAAACATTCAAAAATCAGAAACACAATTTGCATTTACTACTGTGCCCGTAAAGTATGAAAAAAAAAAAAATTTTTTTTTTAAACTTTATTCTTCCACATTTATTTCTTTTGAAATAAATGTGGAAGAATAAAGTTTTAAAAAAAAGTAATCCCTTCAAAGTAGTCCCTTCCCGGACACAATGAAGTTATGCCAATTTTTTTTCCAATCCTCCATGCATTTTAAAAAGTCATCGGCAGGGTTGGAATTCAAAGCGCTGGGTAATTCACGTTAAATCTCAAAACGGTGTCGCCCGGGGTGGTCTTTTGAGCTTAGGGAATAGCCAGAAGTCTCACGGTTGTGGAACGATATGGATTTCATTTTTGGCGAAAAAGTCACGAAGAATCAATGCATTGTGAGCTGGCGCATTCAGTGTTTTCGGTACCAATCGAGATTTGACGCATTTGAGGCCCAAAATGGAATTGACCGATCCTTTCAAAAGTCCAACATCATCAGTAAGGTCTCTAATTGTATCAACGGTTTGCAAGCTCCAAATCTTCGTCGGTTGAGGTTGATGGTCGAACATTTCTTTCCTGTATAGGAATGCTCACCGAAGGCCTTCTGCAACATTTTATACGTTTCCGCAAACAAAATTTTATGCAATTTAAAAAAAGTTAATGTTCTTGCTCAATTAATTCAGACATTTCGAAAATCGCCGGAATAAGTTTAAATTGAAGAGAATAAGAATTTTAAATTGAAAATTTTTCTTACTTTTTGGACACAGTAGTAAAGTATGTTGAATTGAATAATTAGAATTTTTTTGATTGTCAGATATAAATCTATGAATTTCTTTTTAAAGCAGAGCATACAATTAGAATGGTTTTAACCGATCTGACATTGATTTAAAAATATCTAACAAAAATTTGGTTTTATTGTTGAAAGCCCAATTTTTGAATATCTTCTCCAAAAAATAAATAAAAATAAAAAAAAAATATGCAAAAGGGCAATTTTAGTTTCAATTATTTTTCTTCCATCAAAAGAATTTAAACTCTTCGATGGAATTTTTAAAAGAAATTTAATTTATTTAATTTCCTAAGGAATTTACTCACTACTGTGTTCAAAAATTTAGACCAATTTTCAATTTCAAATTCTCGGGAATTATAGAATTTCAATTTTTTTTCTTTTTTAGGTCGCAGGCACTGTCCTTGACATCTATGTGAAATCTGACGTCAAAATATTGATTAGTGTTTGAGTTACGCTTTGCTTTGTGAGACGTTAAAACTGATTCCGGCGATTTTTGAACTGTCTGAAATAATTGAGCAAAGAACTTGCATTACATTTTGATTGTGAAATGTGTAGAATGTTGCAGAAAGCCTTCAGGGAGCATTCCTATATCGGGAAGAAAGGTTTACAAGTGGTATAAACAGTTCAAAGAATGCAGAGAACGCGCTGACGACGAAGGGCCCTCTGGCGACCTTCAACCTCAACCGACGATTAGCATGCATTGAGGATTGGAAAAAAAGTTGGCATTAGTGCATTATGTCTGGAGTGGACTACTTTGAAAGCGATGAAATAAATTTGGAAGAATAAATGAAAAGTTTTTGAAAAAAAAAATAATATTTGGTCATACTTTTTGGGCACAGTAATACTTTGATCTTTCTACTGACCAGTTGCTATGGGCAACTTGCGCAGCTTTTGAAGTACATTTCTTTCATTCGATTATTGTCACGGTTATCCAAAACTGAAGAGAACAGCTGAAGTTTGTAGCAGATTTTTTTTAAAAACGAGGTGTAAAGAGATTGAAAAAGGGGATTCTCTTCCCAACACATTAGACATGCATTGTATCAATTGTAAAAACAGGAAAACATTTTCTGATGTGATTTGCAAAATTAATTTATTAATTTCTGTCTTCACTGCTATAAAGAATATAAGAATTAAAAAAAAATCAGCCTGAATAGTTCTTTTGAAACCAAATTCTTTTTTTTAAAAAATAAATTATTAATAATTACTCCTCTCAAATCATACTTTTTATTCTTCAATGAGAAATAAACGTAAGACACCACTCAAATTTAAATACTTGGAAGCTTTTCATGAAAATACACAAAAATTACGTAATTTCATGATCATTTTTATAAATTCAATAAATATATTTGCTGTTTTTAATTTAGAAATCATATTCTAGGATCATATCATAAGATGCACAACTTTGTGATGCTCACTGTTTTTCCCGCCCCTCCCACCTCCCTCAAAAAAATAACATACACACGTAAAACCCTTAGAAAATTATTTATTACTTATATATTTCATTTTACTATCTATTATAAGAGTTAAATAATATAATATATTAAAAAAAACGAATAAAATTATAAAATAATTTGATGCCTAACATAGCATCGATTGTTATTATTGTTATTATTATTATTATTTTTTTTTTTAGTATTTGATTCGATTTTTGCTATTATCAATGGCAAAAATAATTATGAAAAAAGTTTTATTTATTATTTTTCTATGTATATTTAAGCCTCAAAAATGTTTGTTCATACTAATCCAAAAATTTTTTTGCTTTTTAATATCTTCTAATCTATCTAATAACAACCATACCTGATTTGTTGCTTATTTTAAAATATACAGCCTTTACTTCTAGTATATATTCTAGAAGTAAAAGCTGTATATTTTAAACACTAAGTACACTAAATAGCAAACATTAATTCTGAATAGGAGTTTAAGGCACACTAAATCTCAATGGAACTCCATAACCGGTGTCAGTGCGTCATTCATTTATGGATAATCTAAACTTTTATATCTTCCGTTGGCAACATTAAATTTGTTGAAATTTGGTCGAGCGGGTTTTATATATTTGCTTACAATGATTTTCTAACTAAGTGCAACCCTATCATGATCCTTAAATTTAACATAAAAATATATTTAAAATAAAAACATACTTTTATGCTGCTAATTTCACATTTAGTAGCAAAAAATTACCTTGTGCAAGAGATTTAATTCATCTTACCTTAGTTTGAAAACAAGAATGCAGATTGATTTAAGTAGGAAAATAGTAAAACTATTTATAGATATTTTTTTCAATTCTTATAAAAATTGTTGATTACGAATTTAATTTTTATATGCTATATATGTTATAAATGCATTCGCTTAACGATATCAATAAGGTTTCATATGTTTTGGATTTAAAACAACTTAGGAAAATTGAAATTAAAAATGTGATTTCATTAAAAAAACTTTAATGATAGTGAAAGATCATTTTCACTGAATTTAGTTGAGCAATAAAATGAAGTTTTTAATTTAGTTTACTTCTGTATGAAAATTTAGCCAGTGCATCTGAATTTCAATTAGATTACATGTATTATAATTTGACAAGTTGTCGAAGCATATTACAGGTTTTGCATGTTATATATATTGTTTCAATGCAGTATATTTATTTGCGACAAATCATCAAAAACAAAAAATTATGCAAAAATTATTTTGAATTTTGAAATAGCTATTAAATCCAAATCCATCTCAATTAAAATTGTCAGATTAGCAAATAATTACCAAAGACCTGTATCATGAGAAATAACTAAATAGTTTTACTTACAAGTATTATTGTTTAAGATTTGGTTGAGAAATTCAAATTTTGGGATGTATAAGCAAATACAAAATTCTTAATAGTGAATAAATTTTATTGGAATTTTTAGATATTTATCTTTGCAATATAGTCATTAATACACAAACCAGGTGTCATAATTGGAATAAACAATGTGAATTATTTTAATTATCACCAAGCAATTGTAAAATTTTTTGTTCATTGGAAGAATGTGTTCCAGAATTATTAATTAATTTAATTTTTCTTAATATTTTTTATACCAAATAGGAAATTTAAAATAAAATAAGATTTAAATTAAGAATTATTTAATTGTTATAGGTCAAGTTTGAAAATAATAAACTTATGAATATGTGAGTCAAAAAATCAACGAATTAAAAAAATTTTCTACAAAATTTAATACAATTTGTATTTTTTCCATGAAAATAGTTAAATTTACAATCTTTTAATAAAGTTAAATATTATTTTAACTTAATTACAAACTTGTAGGTGACATGAAGTTTAAAAATAGAGAAATTAAATCATGTTACTGTAAGAAAGATAATTTTTGATGCATTTATTTTTCTAGGCAGTATTTGTATTTGTTCACTGTATTTGCTTGGTTTTATTTTTAAATAGTGTTTAAAACTTTTAATTGTTATAAATATTTTACAACATATGTTGTTTGAAATTAAATATTCGTAAATTAATTTGAAAGTATCAATAAACATGTTAAATATAGGGAAAAAGTGAGTATTTTGCAATCTTAATTGAGAAATATTAAATCAATATCAGGCATGTAGAAAATAATCAAAATTATTTTTAATTAGTATGTAACTAATTAGTGCATTATGCTAAAAAAGTTGAATGATGCATTTATAGATATTGAAGAATTATTTATTTTTCAAGTACATTTAATAAAGCAAATTTAATCATTAGGGAATTTAGATTTTTACACATCAACACAAAACAATAATAATAATTAATTAGTAAATTAGCCTGAAAGCAAATTTACCATGGTGACTAATGCACTTGAGAAAAAGCTTTAAGTTTTAACAGAGAAATATCATCATATTTTTATAAAAAATCTGAGCTTAGTAATTACTATATATCATTGCTTTGTGCATTAATTTCTGATTTGAAATGTATCTAAAAAAAATATTTTCCTTTGAATATTTTTCTAAATTTTTATAGTGTACATTAAATATGTAGACAAAAAAAAAAAAATAATAATAATAATAAACAATTTTTAATTAGACTTCTATATTATTGGTAATTTAAGTTATGTATGAATAGTAAGTATACAATGAAATAGTTGTTTTATATTATTAGATTAACATTTAATGTTAGAAATTTATTAAAGAAATAGTGAAATAATTAAAAATATATGTAAAATTATAAATTTTAATTTTGGCAGCAATGATCTTCACTATTCAGAAAATGTTAAGAATATATAAAAGAAATGTTATATGATCAGGTAAATATCACAAGATATCTACTAGCAGGAATCTTCCCAGATTTTGGTTTTTCAAAATACTTAAAATGTTTTTCCTAGTTTTGAAAATATTTTAAGAATTTTTGATGAAATTGTTTACATGACTTGGCTACCTATGTAATGAAATAAAATAAATAATAATCCTCAATGCTATACAATTATAGTAAATTTTTCAAATATAAAAGTTTTGTATTTAGCAAATAATGTGATAACAAAAAGTAGCTATATGTGATATGCATATAATAAATGATAATAAGAAATTCGTTTGTATTTCCTAAAACTATCATATTTAAAAGTTTTTGTTTTTATTTTTTTAAATATATTAGAACGATTGATTTTAAAATGATGATTCTTAACATAATTTCTGTCTTTTATGATTAATCCTTTTCCTCCCTTTCACAGTTTTGCATTTTTATTTTTATTTGCAACAATCATTTAAATGTATTTTTATTTACTTTATTAAAGAAAAGTAAGAATTATTTCATTATTATTATTTAAGTGCTTTAATTTGTACATTTACTTTCTGCATAGATGTTTGTTTTTGAATATTTTTAATGTGCTTGCCTTCTTGTTCAAACATTTTCAAGCTTTATTTTTTCCCAATTCAGATCTTACTGGAATGGTAAACTGTATTAATTTGGAATAGAAACAGCTTTACAGTTTGCTGACTGGGGAAATCTTGTATCGTATTTGGAAAAAGTAATATAAACTAATTTTTACTGTTATAAACTAAATTACTTTTATATAAACTAATGGTTTTCATATATAATTTATTTTAAACAATTTCTTTTTAAAGCTTTTTTTCAATATTCTATTGTATTACAAATGGAATGAGTATTTAACTTTCTTAATTAATATTTTGTTTTGAAAATTATTTCAAAATAATTTTTTAATCACACAGACATATTTATTCAATTATATGAATTAAGGAAATATGCACAACAATTTGATGTATGAGATTAGATTGTTTTAGAAAAGTAATGTTGACAATAATTTATTCATTATTTTGCATTTATGACAATAATAATATTCTTTTGTATATGTAAAAAAAAAAGGAAAAGAAATTGTATTTTGCTATATTTGTGTTGAAATATCATATTGTTTCTGTTAAAAAGTAATATTTATTGATTAATTTAAAAATGTTTGAATAACATCAGTGAAAATTTTGTATGCTTTTTTCTTCTATTTCATTTCTTCTTTTTGTTAGGCTATTGCAATTATAGCAAATCTTATTTCTTATAATTTATTGTCAACATCAATTGCAAAATAATAAAGATTATTGGTAAAGTGATCAGGTTTAACAGGGTTAATCAGGTCATAAAACTACCAGGTTTCAATATACCAAACTAACTTTCAAACTATCATTATCATATCCAACTGAAATTTATTGTCAGTATGACAAAAACATATGAGGATATTAATTCATATCACATAAATTGTCTACAAGCTGTAATTTATCATGAAAATTGTATTACAATTTATATTTATGTATGAGTATATTCAAAATTATTGTTGATACATTCAAATAATCTAATCATCCAAAAAGATTTGTAAAATATAAAAATCAAGATACATTTAAATTACATTTTCACTTAAAAATTTTAAGTCTGAAAAATATCTTTAAATGTTGTTATGTCATATTTCCATAGTTTAATTAGAAGTATTTAATTTATTGGTTTAACGATCAGAGTAAATATAAATATTGTGATTGGATGGAAAATTGTTTCCTACTATTTTTATACAGTAAAATGATGCATTTAATGCAAGTGAAATAAATATATGGAATAAAATTTCTTTATTGAATCGTTTAAAATAATTCTTGCAATTAGATTGTGAAAAATTTTGTTTTATAGTAAATAAATTATATTTTTAAATACAAATTTAGTAAATATAATTGACGCAAGTGAAATTATTAACAAATATAATTATATAAATATGTAAAATTTTTGGTTTAACCGTATAATACATTTATTTTTTCTCAAAAATGCACAGCTATTAACATTCTGCTGCAAAACTATTTCACTTTTTTCGAAATGGATTGTTTCTTTATATTGAATTAAGAACTAAATAAAGAATGGAAAACTAGAAACAATGTACTTATGACAAATAAAAAGATTAAAATTTAGAAATTTTTTTTTTTAAATTTTGGATGTTAAAGGTTGTAAAAAATATATTAATATCATTTGTAGTGGTCAAATGTCTTCTCTTTCATCTGACTCCATGGCAAATGCTGCTTACTTTAAAAAGTTATACATATCTTGTGAGATGGGAACTCTTTTTATGTCAATAAAAATAGTTAAAATTATTGTGAAATACTAAAGTAAATTAATTAATTTTGATCTGTGTGAATTAGTAAATTAAAATTCTTAATTTTTTTTTCCAATTGTTTGCTTCCATTTTGAAACTCATTTTTTTGTTCTTTTGGTCAGATGATTTCGAAATTTGTACGAAA
>BPLQ01015632.1:0-10367 GCA_021605075.1 Caerostris darwini
CAAACAAAGACATGATTGTCTGGTCAAGCATCTTCATCGATATTCCAATTTGTGCAGTTCTTTTCGTACAGTCTCCTTCTTCTGCGATCTTGAAGAGGAAATGAACCGTTCAGACATGCTCTGATGTCTTTTACATTTATCTCGGAAAAATACAAGTAGTAAGAAACCAAAGGGATCAATAAGTAACGTTTTTTTTTTTCTTATTGAGTTTAGTTGTATTTTTTTTTCTTTCTAATGCAGCTGGCAAACACTTAGACAGCTTGGTCTTGGATGACTTAAGGCAAGCGCTGCACAGACGTACTCACTTTACATTACCCAGGGGGCGCGTGTAACTTGAAGATAATCCACGGACGCGGAGTAACAATGTCCCCGCAACGCTCTACGATCATATTTGACCGGGATCTACGGTTTAAAGTGGATTCCGAACCACTGCAAACATCCATGGCACCGCAGGGATTCGAACCCGAAATCTGTGGTACCGAGCGCCAGAGCGCTAACCACTCAGCCATACAGGCCCGAGTTTATTTGTATTGATCTCTATATTTTATTTTTGTATATAATGTATTATGTTCTTAAATTGTTATTTTCCGATTCTTATGTAGCCATCGATGGAAATAAAAAAAACCACATATATAACTCATAACACTTGAAATTTTCCGAATACAATATTTATCTATATATATATATTATAGTGGCCCAATCAAGATTTATTAGAATTATTAAAACGCTTAAAATTTTACCATTTCTTTACCTTCTAGGTTATATTGTCTTATGAAAGAATAAAGAAGATGTTTAATGAGATGAGGGAATAAATGTGAATGTCTCCCACATAAGAACGCACGCTTTAGATTCATTTAAACTTAACAACAAGTGTAAGCAGCAGAACCTAGAGATATTTTCTTGAAAGTTCCTGTGAGAATAAAAATCATCTTTTCAAAAGTTTCATTATTTCCATAAGAAAGAAAAAAATAAGTCCTTTATTTAACATATATTTGTAAAGTATAGCTTAATATTTTGGTACAGCGAGCTTATAGTTGTTGGTTATTTGTTCTTATCAAACTGAAAATAGCAATTAATTAGAAAATATACATATGTCACAAAAGTTGTGAATTTCCAATAGCCAAATTAGTATGGTTAATTTCCTAACAATGAGAAAAATGTTTTTAAAGAATAAAATGACTGTAAATTTTAAATGAGTTTAATAGGTTGTCAATATTTTCCACATAATTGAGGATAAGTGATAATTCACGATATTTCTTCATTGTTCAAAGAGGCAATTCAAGTATTACAAGAAAACAAATCTAATTTCCAAAGAAGTCAAATTCTTAGTCATACTAAAATAAATCTAAAAAATGCTGACAATCATTTATTTTTATTAAAATAGGTTCATTTTTATTATATAATATTTTTTAAATTTCGTGAAGTACATTGTGATGAATTTTATTAATTTTTCAAATTTTATGTAATTTATTTATTTGAGTTTGAAGACACTTGTAATTAAGTTTTACGTTTGGTGATGTTTTCGTTCTTGTCTTAAGCATTTTATTTTATAAGGAAAAAAATTGGAGAGTTTAGTCACATAAGCCAATTATGATTAACAGATAATTCTTTTTTCTTTAACATTTGTTCGCCAAATAATAATTATTTTTTACTGCAAATATTTTTTATCATAAACAAGAAAAACAAGACATTTTAAGGCCTAATTTTGCTTATAATTAGTTTTCCTAATAACACATATTTGTGACACGCCTATTCGTTTTTGCAGCCGACAGCTGCGTTTGATAAAACCAAATTGTGCTTAATGATAATTAATCGTAGGAATTTTTATAATTTGGTATTTTTTATCACTCGATTTTATTGAAAATACAAGAAAAAATAAATGAAAGCACTTCTTTTACAGATTATGGAGTCGTTTTTTTTTTCTCACCAACTCTTTCGAAGCACCCTGCATTTTTTCTCAAGACGTGGATTTACTATTTCTTGCAGTGTTTTTTTCTTGAAATGTTTTTATCATCAGGTGTGATTTAATTAAATTTACTATACACAGCGATAAACATTAAATCTTATAAAAATAAATGAAATAAGGTATTCGATAAATTTATGAATTTATGAATATTTTCTATGCATAGTTTTTGTGTGTCTGAGTAAGTTTTTTATTTGATGATCTCATGTGATGTATATTTAAATATATATGCATATATGTATATACTTGCCTGATGAGCTTCGTTAAGTTCTTCTTTTACATACAGGGTTTTTTAGAGTACAATATCGTACATTTTTTTAAGCAGATAATATTTTGTACTTGAAATATAAAGAAAATATATTAACACAAAATGAATAAAACGTCCTCGGTATGGAATCAAAGAAAAATGATTTTTTCGGAAAAAGTACCTTTGGTACATTTGTTTATGGGCTCAAGAGGAATAACATCAAACACATGTTCCATAGCAAGACATATGACCTTCTTTGACAAGGAATATGACTTCCAATGTCTATTTGGTACTATCTCTTCAAACCCAACACCAAATTATCCAAAAGTTACTAAGATAAAATAGTCCATTTCTCAACATCCCTCTTTTTCAATTGTTTGGTGTTTTCTGGTGAATATAATTGTGCTATATAACTGCGTCTCCCTAAGCTGTCTCTTATATGCCTTATTTGATTTAAATGAAGAAAGTACGCTGGCTTTTCCATTCTAGTTAAATCTTCTCATTCTAGAAACTTCTCTACTGCTCAAATCGATATGGTCTTGTATTCCTGTCCATAAAATTAAAATCTAAGAATATATATGGATGGTTGACGTCTTGAGAGTAGTAAAGGTTACAATACTTCCATACAAAATGTGGAATTTAGTCTACCCGATCATCATTATGTTTCCAAAGTCCGTCGTAATGGTCTTTTTTGTGATAAGTGGGGTAATCCCATCTATCTTTATGCTACCTGCTGTTAGGAATCATTGAATCATTTTGACAATATAAAAATTTTCCTGTGTAAAAAAGACTTCATTCCATTGAGTATTGCTCAGAATTTGTGTTTGTTACACCAATTTAAATGGTGTCCCTAATGGGGTGCTGTCAATTGCGTTAAGGATGGCGTGCAAATATGACTCTTTTATGGAAACTCTCTTGTTATGCCACTGGCATAAGCAATTTCTGAACGGTGTTGCTCGCTAACTAGCATTGATTTCTTTTTGCAGGAAGAATGATATATCAAATATTAACTAGTATTTTTTTTCTTGATCAACCTACCAATAAATTTTCTTACAGTTCTAATTGGAATTTAGAGCAATTTTAAAGGCTATGAAATGACACATGGGATAAGCTTGTTGCATTATGTTTTTCTTAAAGCATGCAGATAATTATATCATCTGAATTGCTTCTTTTAGCAGTGTTGCCCCAACGAGTGCACTTGAACTTGCAAATAAATGTCTTTAATAACACCTCTTGTAATTTCTTTATTGTAAACTTGCACTACATGTCTTACCGTTACTTGTAAATTCTTGCTAAGATTTGTAAATGTTAGCATACCATTAACCTTTTTACTTATACTGATCGCAATAAACGTTGTCTATAATGTTAGGGGTGATGCTTTTGCACGCCTTTTTGTGTATATATTATTTATAAATATTTACCATTACTGAAATGTATTAACCAGATGATTCCTAGGATTCTCAGGATTGTCGTACCCATTTAACATGATAACTGCTCAGAATAGCATACACAAACTTCAGATGCTCGTGTTCCAGTTTACGATTGTTGGAGGACAAATAGTCGGAACTTGATGATGGTACATCAAAAACAGTTGTTTAATTCTACACTACTGAACTCAAAATCGATGCTCTCTACATCAAACTAAATTGGGTTTTTTTTCTATGCACAGAAATTGGTAAGGCACAAACCTTAGGCCTGCTATCAAACAGACCACTTTCATATTTTTCGGAAGCAACAATCCTTAAAAATCAGATTCTTGTGGAATATAATAACAGGTGGACTGAAAGGTTCATAGGCTGACACATAGATGGCGCTATTAGTATTAAATCCACATAATTTTTAGTTAACCCTAACCTTCAGAAGACACGTGTATAAATTTGACAGCTATTGCACTATTAGTATGTGAGTTACAGCATTTTTAGTGAAGTTGTAGCATTTTTAGTGCTCATCACGTGCGGTCCACTCGGCTGACTATCGATTGGACTCCGGTATGAAATGAGTAAGCCATGTTTCCTCCATTGTCACATATCGACTCAAAAATTCGGGTTTATTACGATTGAATAGCTCCAAACACTGCTTAGAATCATCACTTCGTTGTTGTTTTTGGTCGATTGTGAGCTCGCACCGCACCCACTTTGAACAGAACTTTCGCAAATCCAAATATTCATTCATGATATGTCCAGCACGTTCCTTTGATATCTTTAGGGTCTCGGCTATCACAATCAACTTTACTTTACGATTATCAAAAATTATTTTTTCATGTTTTGTCGGTAACAGCCTCTTTGGGCGTCCACTGCGTGCATCGTCCTCGGTGCTCATTTCGCCTGGTTTAAATTTAGCAAACCACTTCTCTACGATTGATTTTCCTGGTGCAAAGTCCGAATAATATTTATCAAGCGAAACCTCGGCTTCAATAGCATTTTTTTTCGCCAAAAAAGCGCAATGCTTTATTAACACACGAAATTCCTTTTTATCCATTTTTTCAAACTAACAAAAGTTGCAGCACTAAAAATGCTATAACTCACATACTAATATTGCAACAGCTGTCAAAGTTATACACTTGTCTTTTGAAGGTTAGAGCTAACCAAAAATCATATGACTTTGATACTAATAGCGCCATCTATGTGCCAGCCTAAGAACATGTCAGCCCAACTGTTAGGAACGTCACTAGAAAATTTGAGAAATTGTTATGCCCCTATTTCCTCTTTCTGTAATATTGATATTCCTTATCTTTCATGGCTCTTTCTAATATTGTCAAAGCACTCTACACTCGTTCCACTTAATTTTTTTTTTAAGTGCACCCGATGATGAAGCCAAAATTAAAGTGATAGTATACACTTGAGACTTCACATTTTATGGTTTCCTCCTGAATCGCCACTTAATTCTATTATCAAAATGTTGATAATTAATAATTTGAAGTGTTTTATTTTGAATTAAAAAGTAAAAATGCATTTTTTTTAATATTTCAAAAATAAAAAAATAAAATATCACAAACTTCAACGAAATTTTCGAAAGAAAGTACAAAGTGAGGAATTTTTTATGGCGCTTCTGGAGCCTGTTTTCTATACGCACAATACCAATACGCTCGTATATTGCTATATATTTGCATCTTTGTTTGGAGTAATAGTTTTAACTACCGTTCAGTATTTTTTCGAAAAAAATCGAAAAAATATGAAACATTTCTGAACTATAAACACTCATTTTTCAATTCCTTCTATTAGCTTACACTCTCCTTATACATCTTGATCAAATTTACAATCGTTCATAAATTACTTTTTATTCTTCCACTCAAGTTCAAACACATTTCCACTCAAGTTCAAAAATCGTAGTGGATGACACTGGATGTTAATACAGTTTTTTCAAATATTAATTCATTGATTAAATTTAATTAATTAATTAAAATTCTTTTTTAGATTTAAGTTGTATATGTCTTCCAAAAGAAAGGTTTTTTTTTATATTACTTGTTATTTTATATACACAGACATGTTTATATTGTATACACATGCATACACACACTAATTTCAAAAATTAAGGGCAGATCAAAAAAGTTCTGATTGTAAAATTTCTATTCATTTGAAATTTATTAAAATTAGGACATGTTTACTTATAAAGGTTTATAAGTAAACATGTTTATGTTAACGTGTACATATAAACCTGTACATGTTACAGTTTATTTTACATGTTTATTTATAGGCGTCTTAATTGCATTAGCCACTTTTAGTAAGTTCAGAATAAAAATATTTTTTAAAATTCATTTAGACGAATATATGAGTTATT
Source organism: Caerostris darwini (assembly GCA_021605075.1). Taxonomy (NCBI): domain Eukaryota; kingdom Metazoa; phylum Arthropoda; class Arachnida; order Araneae; family Araneidae; genus Caerostris; species Caerostris darwini. Next base: position 5,988 of record BPLQ01015632.1, read on the forward strand.
GTAGCATATTTCAAGAACATTTAGAATATAATGCTAAACGCAAAAACAACAATTGCATATATTTATAAAGTATTACGAGTAGTTGGAACAAATTTCACTGTAATGTTTAAAAAGATCTGCAGAATATTAGAAAGAGAATATTAAATTATGTAATAGGCATCCTGGATAGCTTGGTTAAAAATGAAATTCATATTAAAAGTATTTCATATATTTGTGCATCTATCTTTAAGAAAAAAAAAGTACACTGTAGAACACGCACTTTTTTTTAAACATGAAAATAGTCTTCCCTTACTCATTTTGGGGATCTGAATACAGAGATGATATAAAAATTGGAAATTGGATTTTGTTCACGAGATACTGAGGTAGTTGGATAATTCAATTTTCTTGAAATATATGAGAAAAATGAATATATTGTGATATGTAAATACATATGATAAAACTTACAAATTGCAATAATCTTTAAAATATATAGCGGTATTTATAAAAGAAATGTTTTAATAAATATATCTGATGTATTGAATATATATGAAAAAGTGCAAATATTATTGAAAATATTAAAATTGATTTGTGCATTTTTTTGAATTTAATATATAAATATATATGTAACATATATAATTCATGTATATTCCATAATATTTCCATTCCATTATATTTCCTAAATATAATGGAATGGAAAAAAAATAAATAATAAATATAAAAAATTCGGGGTGGCACGTCTGCGTACAAGAAACTTAATTGCTGTAAGTCTCGCAATTTCACCATTACTTTGTGAAACGATAGATATACTAGCAAAATATTCTACAATAATGGAAAAATACTGTAGTATAATTTTCAATAATGATTCTAAGATTGTGCATAAGTAACAAACGAGTGATCGGTAACATAAAAAAACAGGTACATGCTTTTGTTAGCATATTATTTCATACTGAACAAAAAATTAACTTACAATTTGCCGAAGAATAAAAACAGATCCAAATTTCCATTGTTTGTGTCCAACATTGGAATTTTCATTTGTCCATTCATTTGAACAGTCCATTCATTTGTCCAACATTGTTTGTGTTTAGCAATCCAAAATTAGTAATTGTTGTCCTGTGTAATTTCTTTTCTTTTTTTATTCAAATCAATTACATTACAATACTTTTTGGTTCAGCTATTATCCATTTTAAGACGTAAAAGTTCAATCTATGATATTTATTGATTGCTCTAAAATTTTGTAATTGTGTTTATTACATGCATTTCCAGATTTTCCTTGATAAAAAGTAGGAATTAAAAAAAAACCAATAATGATATTTGCATCATTTTCGACTGATCTTGCATATTTAAACCTCAAAGTGGAACTAGATAATATTTATTACTTATTCTAAATTTTTAATGTTACGTTTCTCATATATGTTTTGCTCTAATGAGTAGAAAATATCTGAAATTAAAAAAAATAATTTAAATTTGAATGTTTACATAACTTTAGTATAATTTTGCATGTTTCGAACGTCAAAATATCAGAAATATTCATTGATTAATCTAAAATTTTGTATGTATATTTTTGATCACATATCACAATTTTTTTTTCCTTTTTAATGGAAAAAGAATTTCAAATAATAATAATAATAATAATAAAAATGCTTCAGTCTAATGTTCATTCACAATTAAACTATTATTTCTGCTAAGTGTTGTTTGTGTGGTTGATACATATAATGTTGGGCGTTAATTTAGACATACAGCTGTCATTCATGAAGCCTTATGCTAACAGTGGACCTAGAAACCTGTTTCCAGTGCCAATATCCGCAGCTGGCATGCTGCAGAGCTGAGGTTAGAATCATTTTGTGGCATTATTGCAGTCACATATGTAGGCAGGCTTTAAGATTTGAGATTTCCTGGCTTTCTCCCATATGACACTCATACTTTCTCTGAAAGTACTCCCTGGGGAAATATTCTTCCCTCATCACCTACCGATGGTCTGTTCGCTCAAGAAGTTCACCGATGTTTCACCCTCGTCCCTTTAATATTTAGGATGCTGCATAGACAAAGATAAGTTTCTGAGAAAAAAATCTAAATAACAGATTTACAGTGACTACTACAAAAAAATTGATCAATTTTCATTACGGCATATTTTGAGTGAAAGGGTGGTAGTAATATATATATATATATATATATATATATATTTGCTACTGCTAATAGTGGATTTTACATATTAGTCACTTCGATATCATAAACTTTCTAGTATGGCATTCTTTTTCAAAAATGCCAACTTTTGGTCTATTTTTCCATTTACATAAAAAACAGCTGTATTTCTTATGTCATAATTGTAGTGATTCATTTTTTTTTTTTTTTTTTGATTTTTTTTCCCAATTCCTTCTAATAGCTCACACTCTCCCTATATATATATATTGATCATATTTTCAATCGTTAATTAAAAATACTTTTTATTCATCCACTCAAGTTCAAATACATTTTTTGAACTTGTAGTTTACTAATTAAGTAATTAAGTTTAATAATTAAGTAAATTAAGTTATTAGGTTTAATTAATTAATTTTAGTTTTTTTAGATTTAGGTTGCATATATCTACCAATAGATTACGGCAGATAAACTTACAAAAAATGAATAAAAATTGTTTATAAAGAACTTTCTGCAATATAGTGAAAAAAAGTAGGAATTGACTTAAATTTTTTTTTTTTTTATATTTCTTGTTTCAGCTGTACTTTTTAAAAGAGGATTGTGATTCTAAAATTCCATTCCAAAGTTTACTAATAGCAGAAGAGATCACAGTTATTCATTGCACTACATAGGATTGACTACAGTTATCTTTTCTCCTCCATAGCTTAGATAAATGACGTTGATTATTCATATCTAAAACGTAGTTATCTCAAAAATTCACTACTCGTTTCTACTTGCAGAAACTAACGGCTTTTCAGCTAAGAGTCCAATGAAATTTAGAGACAACACCAGAACTAATTTGCACATCACAGACTGATGTATCATTGTTTACAGCGTAACTTTCATAAAAATTTACAATTTTTTAACATGCAATCATAACCTTTTTTTATTGTTTTTCCTTAATTTTGGAAACCACTATATAAATGAAGCTAAGTTGGGAGTTTTTAGAAAGGTTTTACAAAACAATGTGGTTCATTTTTTTTATAAACAACATTTGGTGAATGTTTATTCAGTGTTCAACACTTAACTTTAAAGTGATACACCATTGTAATATTTTCAATCTTACGCAGAGAGCTGCAGCGTCGAAACAGAAAATGAGAACAATTACTTCCTTGACATGATGTGACGGTTGTTTAGTTACATATTTTTACAAGTGAAGAAAGCGAGAAAACCTACATGCTGTCAATTGATGGCAAAGTAGATGCTAAAGATGCTAGGCTCGCAATTTAACTGGCGCGAACGAACAGAAATAGAAGGCATAAAATATTTCTGGGTCCTGATGGCCGAGTGACTAGAGTTCTGGCCCTTCGTACCCCAAGTTCGATTCCTTACGATGCCGTGGATGTTTATAGTGTTTCGGAATCCATTTTAACCCGTAGATTGTCTAATATGATGTAGAGATTTCAGCGTAGGGCTGACAAGCCTACCCTGTACAAAATCAATGGCATGGAGCCAAGTCAGAATTCTACCTACGTGTGCTCCATCACAACAGAAGCTACGCTTCCCCTTTCCCACTTTCTATGAGACCACAAGGGTTCTTGGACTTAGTCTAGATGTTGCTATCTACCGATGGGGATAAGAAACAATAACAAGTATTTCTTAGTTGCAATTCTAAACTCATTCCTTCAATTGGAAAATGTGTATAATTTTAGCAAATTGTAACCAGTAATGCTATATATATATGTATATAGCATATTTCCATAGCTTAATTATAAGTCCAGGTTGAGGAACATAGTTCGAAATGTGATCCATGTGCTAATTCATCAGTTTACTGTGTTTCATTTTGTTGAAATGAATGAAATCATTGAATTGAATCAATGAAATTATATGAGATATTTTAATTTTACTTTGTAAAAACATACATTAAAAATAAACTAATTATTTCATAGCATTAATATTTTTCTATACTTTAAAGCTCTATTATTTTTATTATTCCCTCATTAAACCTTCTGAAATTATCTTTATCTAATGCTTTATTATAATATATTTAAAACGATTAAATTAAATTGAGTATCTTTGTGTTAATATTCTTTGTTTTAAAATAATTATTATCCAAAAATTAAACTTGCATCTTCTGAACAATTTTAAAATAAGTAAAATATTATGAAATTTAATTTGAGATTCAACTTTATTTTTAAAAATATGGTAAAACCTAATATTCAGCTGAAAAGCTATTGAACAAAAAAATTTAAATCTTATCTCGAAAAAAAATATAAATAACTTTGCATA
>BPLQ01015632.1:15367-54951 GCA_021605075.1 Caerostris darwini
CAGACGGATAACGGAGAGGGAACATTGCTTTTCTTGAGGACTTTTATGAATAATTACCTCACATTTGAGAATCGTATGTGAAAAAAACCTGGAAAAACTATCACCAGGCAGACTAATTGCCGATACAATATGTTTATATACGCTATCATAATTTGAAGATCTATTGCACGTTAAAATAATTAGATGTTTCTGAGCAAAATTTAAAATATTAATCTCTAAAAGTATTTACTTTTAAAATTAATTAAAGCATGAATGTAATATTTATGTTTAATAATTCATACAAATCTAAGAAGAATACCAAAGTTGTCGTTTTTTTTATTGTAAATATAGCATTTTGCATAAATGTTTTGAAATCCTATATTCATACAAATTATTGTTGTCGTTTCTTACCTCTCTTGGTAGACATCTAGACCAAGCCCACGATCCCGTTTGGACTCATGGTTGAAGGGAAAGGGAGCAGCTTCTGTTGTGACGGATCACCCTTAGTAGAAGTCTGGCTTGGCTCCGTGACGCTCTGCACTCCTATGATACCGGAGTCTACGGCTTACAGTACATTCCGAACCACTACAAGTCATTCATGGCCCCGTCGGGACTCGAAGTCAAAACCTGTGGCACCGAGCGCTAGACACTCGGCCATTCATGTCCCATTCATAAAAATTAACATAGCTTTTGAAAGTTGAATTATGAAAATTTTTTAATAAAATTTTTTTATAAATAAAGTAAATAACTATAAGAGGCACGCAGCTTTTAAAGTTAAATTAATGAACTTAATTAATTAAACTTAATATTTAAAGTAATATAAAAATATTCCCATGCTTTTATTAGAAATATGTTAAAATACTCTACAAAAATGATTTTTTCAAATATAAATCTTAAATATTAATTACATTTAAAATGATTAATATAAATTCATATACTTAGATGCACTTAAACCTAAGGCATTTCTGCACTGGTAACAATATTCTGCAGTTTGGCACAGGATCTTGGCGACAAAGTGGTTACAGGTAACCCAAATTTAGCAGCTCCTTTTCACCACACTTATTTGTTTGCTAAAAGTGCTGAAACAGTTGAGTGGTTTTCACATCACATCTTTCTCCTTACACGGGACGCATTAAAAGTCCAGAATGTCACTGTTTAGCGCCACTAAAACTGTTCCACGATTTGAGAAGATCCAGGCAGGCATTACACAGGCCGTGCGTGGTTAAGTATTGCGTTACGGGGAAAGAAGTTCGATTTTTTCTTTCCTGTCTTTATTTTTTTGCTTGATATCTTCTTTTCCTTCTAATTTGGAGTACAATAAATTTGAAAGAATTGTGAAACAAGGTCTTTTTCACCCTGTACCTGCAGCAGTTTGTACAAAGTTCTCAGCAGACGTAAATTGGGGGAATAAATTTGACAGAGAGTCACAATTACCACCATAATAACACTGTCTTTAAATTAAGGCGTACAAAAGTTTCGATGCTTTTTTCTTTGACGTCACCAGTGTTAATACCCTTGAGGCAAAAGTGTTTTTTTGTTCCGCTTTAAATTTTGCACCCGGATGGTAAAAATAGTATTTTTTTTGTGAAGAACAGTTAACTATTTTGGATGTAAACTGAGACATTGTTTCTTGTTGCAGTATATTTGCATGTAAACTATATATTTTGTTTTTCCGTTCTTAAATTTCTTAATTAAAACTATTACAAGAATAGTAAATTTTATGCGAATAGATACTTGACAACATTAGAAAAATTTTTGTTGAAGGATGTAAAAAGAAAGAAATTTACGAAAACGTATTTGCTATTAAAATTAAACAAATGTTAAGGAGGCTCATATATACTAAATTGAAACTAAATATTTTAATACTATTGATTTACATTTGCATAAAAAATATATATAAATTAAGTAGTAACAGGTATATGAATTTTAGATTTCGATAAAAGCATTATTGAATATGCAAAAAAAAATATATATATATATTGAAATTATACAAAATTATTAACTATAAAAAATGTTAATTTTATTACAAAATTTTTTTAAATTGCATGTATTGCATACATTTATGTATTATTCTCCTTTATATTGATGAATTAAATATAGATATCAGTTAGGAACGGCCTGGTAGTTCCCAAGTAAAAGCGAACTGAAATATTCAGTTTCGATACTGGTAATTCAGTCTCTAAGTATATTACCCCTTGCAAAAAGGTAGGTTAAGCTAATTTTTTAGGAGGGTTTTCTTATATATATATATATATATATATATATGTTACAAAAAAATAACATGGCAGATAACCGCAGAATTTTGAGAGCCAAAAAGTCACAAAATTGCACCACTTTCTTCAGTTTATTATTATATCTCAGAAACGTCTAGTTCAGTGAATTTCTTTTTTCCTTTAATGTTTAAAAGAAGATAAAATTCCGTGCCCTAACGCTCCTTGAAAATTAACAATTTTCTGATCTTTTTTTAAAAAATGCATTAACTCCTTCTTCTGAGTAAATAACGCACGTTACCCTTTAAAGTTTGAATATAACCTTTATTCTCAGAAGAGTTTTTAAACTTTTTGAGATTTTCTCTATAAACTCCCCTAATTTATACTGCGCCCCATTTCTCATTTCCCCTATTCACAATTCCAGCCTGATAATCGCAATTATACACGATTCCATTAGACTCCGATAACAGCCCATATTCACTATCACACAACTACAATGGACATTTCACGATGCATCGAAATAGTTTACCTACAAAGAATCATTATTGTGTATAAGTGAAAGGCATAATACTTGGATGATTATAAACAAAAACTCAAAGACTTTAAATTATCGTTATTCAACTGAATATCTAAGCATAATTCTTTAACGCAATGTACAATAACTAACCTTTATAATAATGATGATAACTTTTATAATAATACTATATCCCATCTTATTTTTAATTAAATCTTTAAAATTGGCGAATTTGTTTGAAGTACGAAAAGAAACAATAACCCTAAAAAATATAAATTGTAAAATGTAGCATTTATACACAAATTTAAGGACATTTATACAACTTGAAACTATTTACTTCTTAAAGAATTTACCTTTACAAGGAAAACTTACATGCTACAATTTCTACCTATGCTACCAACGAATTCAAAGTTGATAGGACAATGACACCAATTTGGAGGAGTGTTGTAGGGCGCTGCAGTATGAAACATCTACTGCTTATGGACACTTAAAGAGATCCAGTCCCTGAAGCCCTTCCGAAGTGTGCACCTTGAGTTAACAAGAATGTTGTTGAGCTTGCTTTTGTTGTTAAGCTAATATAAAGTACTCTAGTCTCTGTAAATAATGTAAGGGCTAAGTATTATACAATGTCGTATCGATGTTATCGTTGAATGACACTAAAATCATAATGACCTGTTCAACAGATTTTTGAAACCCTTTTTACATAGAGATGAACAAATTAATAGCGAAGACTTCCTTGCACTCCAGTGATTCTTGAACCAGAAGAAGCACCTGGGCTTTCAAAGCATTTTCGAAGAACTAATTAATTTTTATTAATTAGTTCTTAGACTTAGTGCTTTAACTTTGATAAAATTCATCAAGATTGTATAAATCTCCCTCAAGTTTGTATATAAATGATAAGTTTCTACTATTTGTGTTTTTGAAGGATATTATTTATTTTTGTACTTAAAATAATTTGACTATTTTTTGATGTTTAATTAAATTTAAGAGGACATATAACATATTATACGTTATTATCCTTCATTATGTTAATGTACCATACCTAAAATATCAATTGAATATCAATATTTCCGGTGGAGTATAGAGTTTTTATTTATTAACATCCAAGTATTTCTTCATTCACATTTACAATCTAATGTCACTTTTTTTTAAATAAAATATTAAAATGTGAGGCATTTGTTATGTGTATTATCATTTGCTATATTTGTTATATATTTTATAGTTGTCATTTCTATCATATTGAACACGAACTATTTTTGGTGTCTGATCGTGTAGTCTACAACAGAGAGCATCAGACAAAAATTATGAGTGGTTGGAAAAGGGGAAGGAAGAGTAGTGGGAAGGAGGTGAGGGAGTAGAGAAAGTATTAAAAAATGGAAAATTGTATGTTAAAAATTTAAAAGACCACTAAGTGCTATTCACACAGGAATTAATGCATGTTTTTAGAATGTTGAGAAAAATTTTATTAGCATTCATACTACTTGCACTAAATACATTATGACAGTGAATAATGTAAGAATAAAATATAATATTCTTTGATATAAAACTGAAAGAAATCGCTAAACACGAATGGTTTTGGGACAATCGGGTTGACTTCACTCTCCCAAAAAAATGTTAAATTTTTGTTTTTTTTCGATTCCAGAAATTCTTCCTGAGTCAGCCATGTTGGAAAATTTGAAAATTCTCTTTTTTGCATCAATACTAGCAAATCCCATCAAAATATTCTTAATCAACCTTTAGCAAGAAAAGCCCTTTTCTCAATTCGTACTGAATGGTTATGAGAAGGCGACAAAGGCCGACAAATTTCTCTCAGAATGAAATCAATAATTATTGCTAACTTTGTTAGTAATAATTACATAGTTAATAGTTGGTTACTCTTCCTAAGACATTTGTAACATAATGTTCTAAATCGATCAAATTGTTAACAAGCACATGTTCAAACGAACAAAAAAAAAAAATGAAACACCCTTAATAACTTTTGCACTTATTAGTAGAGACTCACATAAGTGATATCGTTGGAAATAGCTCGAAGCAAACTAACGTATAATGTAATTAAATTGATTAACAAAACTAATTAACATGATTTATTCCCCACTAACTCAAAATTTTTCCATTAATTAAACTAAATTTGCAACTAAATCGAAATCCAAAGATTCGTTATATATATATACTCACCAATTTTTGAGACAAAATTTCTATAACTTCTAAAATTACAAAAAACACTTACCAATACTATAATCGTTTCATTCAATATACGAGTAATGTTTTACATTACTAACTAAAGAAAGAAAAAGTTTCATTTCGTTGATAAACATTTTTAAACAATAAAAGTACTTCTAATTGTTTATATAAATAATAATAATAACACATAATAAGTTTAAAGCCAATAATAATACTTCTCTCGATGAATATTTAAAATGTTTTTTTTTAAACCACCCAATAAAATTATGTAATTTTGTTTAAATTTTCTTAACCAATGGTATCAAATAGCTAATAACAAAGATTGCCATTTGTCTTTTAAATTCACCTTATAAAAAAATAAATCGATTTTAATTGATTAATGGAGTATAATTCGAAGTAACTTTATTAAGTATTGGTTTTTTAAATTTATGTACTGTGTTCAATAGGATTTGTCGGAAGCCAAAAAGGTGGAGTTTTTCGCTGGTTATTTATAATTAATTAATGAAAGTGAAAGGAATTTTGCACGTGATTGCGGTTTAATAAAAACCTCTTTTAAACAAAATATTTTAAGAACTTTGGGCAAAATATTTTTTTTTACTGTATAGAAAGGATTTTAATTAATTTATAGCATTACTTAATATATTAATTCTATTAATAAAATAATTTCCATGTTTCAATTTTCAATATTTTGAATACGAAAATTTTGTCAAGTGAAATTAACAAACACAGTTAAGTTGGATTAAAATTAAAGAATTTGACAGTAACGAAGTCATGTGTGAAATTATCATAAAATTATTAATTGGTGACTTTTTTTCAAAAAGTGTCACTAGAAATTAATTGAAAAACGATCGGTTAATTCAATTTAATCTAAGTATTTATTGATTTAATTTTTTATTAATATTCTTATCATATGATCTTTCTCGTATTCCTGATTTAATGATTTTACTTATTTATCAACATTTAAATTGGAAAATAAGAATTTATTTTTTTTATTTTTTAAACCATTAAAGTAGATACTATAATAAATTTTGATTCGAAATATTTCTAAATTTAAATTTTGTAATTCTGAAATACTTATATAATTATTTTAATGCCACCTAAATAATTCCACGCTATGTCTGCAAGTGGGAATTAAAATGCAACATACAAGGGAAAACTTACGTTAGAATTTAATTAGCCTTGAATGCTATCATTCACAAGATATTTGTTAGTTAACCCTGTAAGCTTCTGATGTAATAGAACCTTTTTCGAAACACAATGTCTGTAAGCACCTTTTAATTCTAATTGGGATAAACACATCCTAACATGAACAGATTCTATATTAAATTTTAGGAAGAAATAGTTAAGAAATGAACTCATCAAATCTCTAGAGGTATTTATTCAAATTGCAATGTCATAGTCTTTAGTATTGTTTGTTCAAATTGTAAAAGCATCAGAGATTAAAATTAGTCTCTGAACTAAAGATTTAATTGTAAGCTGATTCGTAAGTTGATAGTCAATGAATAACGTTAAAAGTTCAAATGTATACTCAGCATTAAAATTTACCGGAGAGCTTTTCAATAAAAATTTCAGCTACAAAATACTCTAAATTTTTCATAATAGAAAGAATGATTCACCTTTTTCGAAATTAATTTTTTTTCTTGCAAATGATATCCAATTAACAAATAAAATTTATTCATGTCCATCGAAATACAGATGACATTTTAAAGATGCACATTGTATTTTCTTTCAGATATCCCACTTGGAGACAGCAATATTTAGACCAAGTCCAAGAACCCATGCGGTCTCATGGAAGGAAGGAAAAGGAAGGGGGGAACCGCACCTGTTGTGATGGAGTACCTGTAGGTAAAACCACCTAAAAAAATTATTATGTACTAATTCATTTCTTATAAGGGAAATTAATATTTAATGTTTTTAAAAAAATATAGCCAACAATTTAACTAAAATTTTGCTTTTAAATTTGGAAAAAAAAATTTCTTTCGATTAGTAAAATTTGAAACAAAAATAAACATAATTCCATGCGTGAAGTATCAATCATTAAGCAAAAATTTCATTTAATAATAAAAAAGTGAGTATTTAAACTTATATAATTAAAATGATATAATCGAATCTACAAAAAATTATCATTTTCTTATTTCATTATAGTGAGTCTATTGCTTAATCGTTAAAAATTTGTGGTTTCATAATGGAAAAATTTCGAGTTAGACGTTAATTAACCATGTAAATAAATTTTTCTAATCAATTTCAATGTACAGCAAGTTAGTCTCCTTTGAGCTATTTCCAACAATGCAACTGAAAGGGTTTTTCTAATGATAAAAAAAAATAATTATTAGCGTGACCCATTTTTTTTTTTTTTTGGCAGATTACCCCTTACCTGTTCACTTTTTACTACCGGGTTGTCTATAATCTAATTTACGTATTAGCTAAAAAAATATTGATATCTTACAGTAGTCTCCAACAATTTTTAGACCTTTTTCCTTGGAAGTTTTCTGTATATTTGCGATGTTCTAGTGAAGCTTTTATCCTGCTTATCGCTAACCTCGCCAAAGTTTTAAGGAAAGAAATCTGAAGGACACAGCAAGAAATTATTTACTTTAAACATGCTCAACTAAAATATTGTATGCAGACAACGTATCCATGACTAATGTCTTATAGTCCTTTGATAATACATTTCCTAAGAAATTTGTTGACACAAGTTGTTCTTTCTCTTCTTGTTCAACCCTCTCTCCAAATGTTCATGCTTTACGAACTTACGCATCTGTGAACTATTTAAAATTTCTTGTTTAAGCTAAATTTCACTTAGAATAGAAATAATTTTTATTTAAATACTTGAAAGCTGAAGTAGATTTTTTTTAAATACAAAAGATCGAACTACTGTCAGTCGCTCTATTGTCACACTCACATAAAAATCATCTATGACTTATTGAAAAAAAAAACCGACAAGAACTTAAATCACAACAAATATTCAAGCTATATTTTTTGTACTGCAGACAGTTCCAGAAATATTTCAAATATTTATGAAGTTTCTTTCATAGAGACAGGGTTTCCGACTGGAATCAGTTATTATTATGCAGCAATAAACCTAAAGACTGTTTTTTTTTTTGTATAATCGTGTTTTGTTTTGAGAGCAGTCATTAAGCTATTATCCTTTGAACAGAGGACAAGCTTCCTTTCCTGTACGAAATAAGGCTAAAATTACTCAATTCGATTGAGAAATGAAAACATTGGGCCATCCTCTTGGAGTAAGTTCCTTACTCTAAATTGAGAGGTGGGTAACTCTGCTTTAATTAGTGCCAGGCTTGGATCTCTAACAAGGTTAATCAATTTGTGATGATGCAGAATCTAAGATGTAAGTAAAGGCTAAATCATTACATTCAGCACTAGATGAAGGTTGAAAAGCTTCGTATGAAATTGATTCTTGATATTCTTCTGGGTTAATGAAAAATTCATTTCTAGTTAATGGGAAACAGTTCATCATTTGGAATTGGTCGCAAATCAGATGATATATTCGAGTACTGCAGTTTCGATATATTTCCCGCGTGATTCCTCAACGAAAAGTTTGGACGTTGCAGAAATCGCAATCATTTACGTGATTACTTTATTCACTCCAAATCGCTAGAATGGAAAATGTAATTGTGATTTCCATTTGACTCCCAGCCACATGGAAAGTTCCTTAGACAAGAATTAGAGAATATAGGTGGTACAAAGATCTTTAATTTTGTATCCGAAATTAAAGAAAGCAGAATTAACACACATAAGAAGCATTATATGTCAAAAATATATGTTCAACTAAACTGAAATATATAGAAATTGCACAAAATATCTGTAGGCCGGAATGTCATCCTTTAGGAACTTTCGAGGAGGGGAGAAATGTGCACATCCTTCCTGTACTATACCTATAAAAGTATAGGTAAAGCTACTAAAATTAATACATATACTACATATACTATATGCATACTACACCTACTAAATGCATACTACCTACTAAAATTTGACAAAATATAAGAAAATATAGCAGGCCGCTCATTTTAAAATGTCTGCTAAAACTTTACTTTACAATGGCAATTTTTTGCCTACATAATGACAAGTATGTTCTTTTCGTATGCCTTTGTAGTAGTCAAATCAAATTGCCTGGTATTTGAAATCAACAAAAAAAATTTTTTTTTTCGCCTTTCATTGAATTGTAAAATCTTAATTATACATTTACTAAAAAGATAAAGATAAAAATAGAGTACATATCGCATTAAAATCTTATGACGATTTACTTGAGATTGAATAAAAATTGTAAATAAAACTAATAAAAATCATCATGTGGAATAAATTTTATTTTTTCACAACAGATATATGCAGCTGCAACTTTTTCCATATAAACGCAACTAAATAATTTTTCGTGTATTGTTCTTAATATGTATTTTTGAGATGAATTTTTAAAAACAGTCATTCGAAATTTGCTTATTCTTATAATGTGCATGAAATAGCGAAATATTCCATGTTTTTAGAAGTCTTTCATTGAACCTTACTATTTCAATTATTTTAATTCTTAATTGATTTTAGGAAAAATCTTGTTACTTTCATAATTAAAAAAAACATGCTGAAAATTCAACATCAAAATTTCAAAGCAATAATGAAGACATATATTTAAAAAATATTAACGATGTAATGTATATTAAATATTTTATTTAATTGGATTGATACTAGATCTATAAGGCTGAAATGATGATATTAATTACATCGTGTATGGATTGCATAATGTTCCATAAATATTTGAAGTTCTGGGTTGAATTCTAATTTAACTATAATAGTCGTACGCACAACCAGTTTTATTACTAATTGAAGTATATATACTAACTTCATAATAAGTTTTGAAATGATGCAGAATGGTCTTTTAAAAAATTAGATGTTTCACTTTAAATTGGAAAGTATTACAGATATGATGGTGTCAATTATAATGTAAAAACATTTTTAATTACAACTAAAGTTATCTATATACTTTACCATTAAATCTAAATCTTATTAATGTTGACAAGAAACTTTGAAACCCTTCATAAAATAATTAAGGATATTAGTTTATTTATATGAGATCAACCACATTATAGATAAACATTCAATGTGATTTCCGCAATTGAACTCTCACTCAGTCGGTGAAGCATTTCTAATATGAGTGTCGAATTCAAGTATCCTACCTCAGTGAATTGGGTAAATTGTGTTACGACTGACCACGTATTCCAGTTCTAGATTAGCGTTAGTATCCTGAGGGCCTGATGATCAAAGCCTCTATATGTAGAGCTCTCAGAATTGGTCATTGTTACACAGTGATGTACCCTTTAAGAGCCCAGAGAATTCTCAATATTGTCATTTAACTAGTAACTAGTTAAATTCACAATTATTTTAGTGTTATAATGTACTCCAAATGAAACGAACAGTAATCATAAGAATAATAAATCATAGCACAAATACCAAAATTTAAAAATTATAAATGTTATTAATATAAAATATTTAATGGGTGTATTGAATTCGGATAATATTTATATGTATACTTTATATAAAAATAATGTTTTCGAACTGTAGTTTCTGATCTTTTACATATTTAGTTTAGTTTTCATTGAAGTTTATATAAAGGTAGGTAGAGAGTTTTTGCATAACGTTTTTTTTATCGTCCGATATTTTTTTCTTCCTAGCGCGCATACTCATAGGAAACATGGTACATATTGCACACGCGTATCTGTAATTCCTATGAGCATGCGCGCTAGGAAGAAAAATATCGGACGATAAAAAAAAAACGTTATGCAAAAACTCTGTATTGGTGGAAAACTTGCTATTAATGGTAAAACGATTGTAGTTCTGTTACAAGAAGAAAAAGGAATTGCAGGTTATTATTATGTGTACTGTAACGAGTGCTCGCTATTCAGAAATGTTAATTAATTACGTAATTAATTAATTAGTTACGTTATTAATTGCATGCACATGATATACAAAATGCTTTATATATCATGTGCATGCAAGATGGCTTTCAGCCCCATGCGGATTCTTCTGTACAAAGTACTTAATGAAATAGTTTGGAGACATCCATGGACTCCAAGGTCCACCTATCATAATCCATGAAATTCTGGTTATGGGATACCTGAAATTCAAAGTGTATACTTCTAATCCACAAATTCTATCGAATTTGAAAGATGCCATCAGATGTCAGGTTCAACAGATTCCTCTTGACTTGGTATGGGCCTCATTGCTATACATCATGTGTCATGTCCATCATAGCTAGAAACATTTCATCATCTGTACAGAAGGTAACATACAAAATTTGTGAAACACAATAAAATGTTTCGGTTTCTGTTTCTTCTCTTCTCTTATGGGTTTTTTTTTCACTTTTCTTCCTAATCTGTCTAGCACCAGTGATTTTCGTTCGATAATGTTATTTATGATTTTTTTCTACGGAGATCAAATTCCAATGAAAAAAAATGGGTGTTCTCCTTCAAAAGTTTCGATATTTTTCACTGCAATTATAACTGTTAAAGTTATAATTCCCTTTTCAATCTCCTTGATTTTCCAACCTAAATTAAGTTTCTACACTTATAGCACCTCTTTTAACCTTATATTCTTAAATTTCCCAATAACGACAACCTCTTATCTTTTATATAATTAATCGCTGTTATTATATTCGTATATCGATATTTGTATTTGTATTTCTGTATATTTGTATTTGTTATTCTTTTCCTTCACCATACTACACAAGCTTCTAAAAAACTTTAATAGTTGTTTTTGACAACATTTCGCAGTTACTTCTAGGTCTTAACTTTCTCAGTCAACGCGTGAATTAAACTACTTTTTCCTATTTTCTCTCAGAGCTAAATCCCAAATTCCTTAAACTAACTCTACGGTAATAAAATGAAGGAAAAAGACTCAGGATCCTTTATTTATAAGTTAATTTAACTTGATTTTCAATTACAGTTTGTAGGAGACACAGAAGTCGATAGGAGCTGCAAACGCGCGAGGAATATTTTAAAATGTGACACAATTTTAATGTTTTGAGCCGAAATAAGCGGTAGATTTGAAGAGGGCTACGGATTTCGCTTTTGTATTATGTTGCATTCCTCATTTTTCGCTTATTTTCTTTGCTTGCGTCTGGCGTGCTTGTAAAACGTTCTTCATTGTGTACCCCCTTCTTGATTGTTCTTCAAATTTTCTTTGTTTGCTGTCATTGTTTTCCAATTCCTACTATTAGTTCACACTCTCCCTATATATATCTTGATCAAATTTTAAATCGTTCATAAAACACTTTTTATTCCTCCACTCAAGTTCAAATACACTTTTTTCAACTTTCAGTGGATGACACTGGATGTTAATACGGTTTTTCAAATATTAATTCAGTAATTATTTTAATGAATTAATTTTAGTTTTTTTAGATTTAAGTTGCATGTATCCACCACTAGATGGCGCCAGATGTAAGAGGAAAATTTCAACTTTATTTATAAAGGACTCTTTGCAATATAGTGAAAAAAAGTAGAAATTGACTAAAAAAATTTTATTTATATTACTTGTTCAGGAATCATTTTTCTTCAAATTTCTGCACTCTGGTGTTAAGTCCGTTCAATTAAGATTCTGCGGGCGAGTTTGTAAAAACAAAATGAGTTTCATTAAAGACAACAATATTAAACGTTAACAGTGAGTAAAAATATTGGATTTATATAATTTCATCATATTTTCTGTATTTATTAATGTATATTTGATTTTTTTTTTATATATTTTTCATTTAAATGTTTTTTAAATTTGTTTTATGGATCTTCAAAAGGAAATGTTCAAAAATTTTCAAAAGGAAATGTTAGTTAAACTAAGTAGAAGGATATAATTACGAATATGTGTTCTTATTTACAAATTATTATCAAAATAATATCAATTGAAAATAAAAATATAGAACAAAATTAAAAAAATTTAACTGAGGAAATTAGAGGAATATGTTTGGTAATAATAAAGATAATTGTAATTATTATGATAATGATGTAAATTAATATTAAATACATCTACCATACATCTTTCTGATCGGCCATACATGTTTCTGATACCCATCTGATACATATATCTTTCCATTGATACCTGAGAAGCAATACTTTGTAGATTGCCAGATTGTCATCGTTGAATAATTTGAACTCAATTTATTAATTGATGCATAATTTCCTACATTTAAAAAAATGAACATTTTATCATGTCTTATTAATATGAAAATATTTTGATTTTGCAATTGACTAAAGGCATTTTACAAAAACTATAGGTTTTATCTGTGGACATTTTACTTACAATCCGTAAACTTCTTTGAAATTTTGTTTATAACTGAGACAAAAATTATTTTAATTTGCATATTTTTAATTGCTTTTTTATTTATTTCATATTGCCTTTATTTACATTTATAAAAGTGTTTTAATATATTTTATTATTTCAAATTGTTGAATGTTTTGTCTTTCACTTTGTTAGGATCCTTATTAACTTTATCATTCATTGTGTAAACCCTTTAGGTTTTATTTCATCAAAATTAAAAGCTAAACTTATCAACTGGTATGATATACTAATTTTGTTTTATAATACTTAATTTCAAATAGATCTCTTCCCATAGTGTGAGTTAAGGAAGAATCTATAGTATTCTTATATAATGAAATGCTTCATATAAAATTGAAATACTGAAATATGGAATGAAGCAGTCAAATAATTTGCTTGAATATTAGTTAAAATATCTAACATACAAATCGTAAAACCCATAATAAGAACACAAAAATTAAAATATTATAAAATTTAATCTAAGCCTCAGGAAATTAAAATCACTAATTCTATTCAAAAAATTGATTATTCATTTTAATGTGTTAATATTTTCATATTTTATAAAAATAAGGAAGAAAATCGCTTTAATAAAAATTGGTACCATAGCTTTGTAGCGTTGTTTTTAATTTTGCTCCACTTTGAAATGTCTTATATATTAGTACCCTCAATTCTTACTTGTCATCTTCAATCGGCCGTGTAAGTTAATAACAAGCAAGTTTTGTTACCGTTTTCACCATCCCAGTAAATTAATAATAACTGACAAATAAATATTTCTTGCCTACCGCCTTCCACCGTATCCGCACACTAAGAAAAGACTATTGATAAATAAACAAATTCTGTTGATTCACAGGTTTAACATATTTTAAACTGTTGTTACTGAAACATTTCAATAAAAATTTGAAAAAAAAAATGAAATTCTATTAATCATTGAATTATTGATATTTATAGCATATAAAAATTAAATGATTTTAGAAAATGTGACATTATTTTTTGGAATTTACGATGTGATGTTAGATGTAAAGAAAAATTACTTAATATGAATATTAATTTCAAATTAGAAAACACATATACGTTTTACATAATATATGCTTGTAAAAATAATTATTCTGAATTATTGTTTTCACTATACATCATTTTATATATTATTATGCTTTTTTTAATACTAGTATGATAATATAAGTTTGGCAAATATAATGTACAGTGTTAAATACATTATGTTATTTTATATGAAGATGACTAAGTTTGATCGGTGAATTATTTTAAATGCTTTCTGGTTTACATAATTTTAGAGCTTTATATCTATATTTTTCATTATGTACATTTTTTAATTAGCGTTTCTATAATTAGCCTTATTTTAAATTTTTTTAAATTAATATTAGTTACCGAAAAATTCTTCTTCTGACAATTTAATTTTGTATGACATTAATAACAAAATTCTAATATGATTATTTACCAAATTACTCAAAAACTGAAATTTGCAGTGAATTTTTCAAATATTTATATACAATGTAGCATTTACATTTGACAAAGAATTTATCCTATACAATTCTTGTTTTTCTTCTGACAATTTAAGTTTTTATGACATTAATAACACAAATATAATATGAATATTTACCAAATTACTCATAAACTGACTTTTGCAGTGGATTTTTCAAATATTTATATACAATGTAACATTTACATTTGACAAAGAATATATCCCATACTATTCTTGTGTTTCTTCTGACAATTTAAGTTTGTATGACATTAATAAAAGAAATCAAATATGAATATTTACCAAATTACTCATAATTTGACGTTTGCAGTGGATTTTTCAATTATGTATATATAATTTTGCATTTATAGTAGACAAATAATATGTCCTATACTATTCCTGTTTTTCTTCTGACAATTTAATTTTTGTATAACATTAATAACACAAATATAATAAGAATACTTACTAACTTACTCATAATCTGACTTTTGCAATGGATTTTTCAAATATTTATATACAATGTAGCATTTACATTGAACAAAAGATATATCCTATACAATTCCTTTTCCAAGAAATGAATAATTTTAAATTTACGAAAGTTCAATTTCGAGATAAGAAATGTCATTCAAATCTAAAATCTGAAAAGGAAACTCTAAAACTGGGGAAGAACCGGGTTCACCAAAGCACCTAAAAGGATCGTTCTGATAAAAAGAAACACTGACAGCCATTACAGTTTCCAATCCTATGATATCCCGTCACCTTTTTTTGCAGACAGAAAAGAAAAAAAAAGGAACTATAGTACATTCAAACAGCTCGAAAATTTAGGGCAGATAATTTATTCACATTTTCTCTCTGAAGGAAAGGCCTTTGCACTTTGAAATCACTCACAAGAGGCCATTTGAATTTGAAGTATATATTGCGATTCCGGATGGTAAGTGACATTCTATGTTTCAATGACATTTGTGACCTTCTCCAGATAGAAATGTCCAATAGAACTTTATTGAGTAATACCCAGTTGGTTCCTTTAGGGCTCTTTTCTGTTGATTTCTTAGATTTTAAACATAATTCAATGTGGAAATGCGATTGTTTATAACAGTGGAAAATTGGATTAGATTTCGACAAAATAGTCGAAATTTGTTTTTGGATACGAAAAACATTTAAATAAATGATGTAGTTTATAAGCTGCATTAAATATATGTACAAAATTAGTTTCCATTTTTTAAATTAAAAATTCAGTATTTTGATATAAAAATTACAGGTTTTTTTACAAAAAATTGTTTAATAGAGAATAATGTAATTATGGAAATATGGATCTCGTTGTATGTCAGAACTGGTAATAAATTATTCTTAGTTTTATAAATATTCTTAGTTTTATAATATTCTTAGTTTTATAATACTTAGTTTTATAAATATAAGCTATTATCCTGAAAAAGGAATTTAAAAAACGTCAATATCAAGCTAAACATCCCATATTTGCTTAAGATGTTAAAAAGTAATACATGTTATATATTATATACACTGTTAAAATATATGTTATTTATTATATATGTTAAAACAATACATAAAGAATGCAAGAATCAATTTCTTCATTATTTGAGACTAACGGTGTTTTTTTTTTCCTTAAATTTTTTTACGGTTATTTTCCTTTTATCAAATAGATTAAATTTTTTGTTTCGTTAATGGAAATTAACTTTAGCCTATTCTTATTTTTATCCTCATAACAAAATTATAGAGGATGTTATAACTTTTTAAATAGTTTAATTCAGTAAAATATATTGATTATTAAATGTGATGAAACATTATTTTGCAATAAAAATCTTCTTTCTTATAGTTAATATGAAAATAACTATGGTATTTATTTCAATGTTTATAAGAAACGAATTAAATCATAAAATACAGATCCTTATTTTTAGCGAATTATTAATATATTTATTAGTGATATAAAGTTTTGCTATAAAAAGTCAATGCTTAAAAATTTATATTTATAATTGTACATATGTTTTACTTATAATTGAAGTGATCAAAAGTTGCATTACTTAATTATCAAAATTAATCAAACTTGTCGCTATTTTTGACAATGTATGTTTAAAAATTTAAGGTGTTCTTATTTGCTAATCTCAAATTGTGTTAGCATACAATTATTAATCATTATTAATAAGCATTGAAAATATAGAAATATTTTTAATAGCATTCTAAGTAAATTCGATTCTTATGAATTAATGTCGATTTTATTCTACACTTTTTGTATTATATATAATTGAAAATTTTATTTCAATAATATATAATAAGAAAAACTGTATAATATGTTTAAATACTATGTTTTGAAAGCAAGTTTCTCAATGATACACCAGGACAGTTTCTTTTTCGTAGCATCTATGTTTCCAATTATTTTAAAAATATTTTGCTTTTAATTAGAATTAATTACGAAATGAGCTAATTGAATTCAATCTATTCTCTTATTAACCTATCTCTCATTATTCTCTTCTTATTCTCAATCTGTTCTCTTATTATTCTAATTTATCTATACTCTTATTATTATTTCCCTTTACAATCAATTAGTGAATTAAAAAAAATATGTATATAATTATATCGGCTAGCGAATGATAAATTTATATATACATATATATTTCGAATTTGAATATTATATCAAGAATAACCAATCACAATTCGAAGATTTTAAAAATATCTTAGTCTAAACAACCTGCTGAATAGCGGGGTTAAGTTCAAACGAATCGTGCTTATTCATTTTGAACATAGCAATTTTTATAAACAGAAATATATTAAAATATGTTGTTGTTTGTTTGTTGTTTCTTATCCCACTTGGCTGGCCAAGCCCACGAGCCCATATGGACTCATGATTGAAGGGGAAGGAAGCAGCTTCAAAAAAGATTAATTGTGTTGTTTAAAATATGTTACTCATATATTCAATGTATATGATGGGTAAATTTTAATACATATTACATATACACAAAATATGTGAAAAAAATTTAGAAATGTGGTCCTCAAAATATTAATTTTTTTAGAGCTGCGGGAGTTATTGTTGGCAAAATCGTCCCCCCTAATTACTTTGCAGGAGGCGATGTGAGCCTGGATGTTGACACTGTTGTCTGCCTTGGCTCTAAAAATAAAAGTGTGATAACTGTTAGGTGTGCGCGATGTTTTATGTGTAAGAAATGAGTGTAGTTAATTTTATTTTTATTTAAACGCATTAGTTTTTTATAGTATTCTACAGATGTGATGCCACGTAAGTGTGTTGATTCCACTAACAACATTTGTTGTATACGTGGAGAAAGGGTATTTAAATCCCAAAAATGTTTTGTCACTATTTTATTGATAACTTATATGACTTTTATTCCAGGTGCAAAACTAGAGGACAGCAGAAGTGAAGTGGCCCCCACATATGTTGTAATTCTTGTTTAGAGATTCTTTCTTCGTAGCTGCGAGGCAAACATAAATGACAATGTCACTTACCATTACTATGATTTGGAGGAAACAATGCAATCATATAAATAACTGCTACCTCTGAATTATCCACCGTCTCTACGGTGGAATCACAAGGAAATAAATCGAAAATGCCATATCCGATTATATCATCTGTTATGAGACCAATTGCAGATGATGAAGAGTTTCCATTTCCGGAAATTCCAAGTAATTCTTTCATTGATTCAGAGGAAGATCAATAATAAATTCTATATGAGGCTTTACATTATATGTTTAATATAATGATTATACTATATCTACACCACACATTCTGTCTCAAAAAGAACTGAATAATCTTTTTAATCAAGAGTTGTCCAAAACTAAGAAAAGACGGACTGCCAAAAGGCAGAGTTACTTATATTAAGATATGGAGAATTGAATGTTCTCTAGGAAAGATATCTATGTGACTTCATTTCGAAATCGTCAGGAGAAAACTCTACATCCTTTTTTCTTGACATTAATGGCTTAGTGGCGGTTCTCAAAATAGAACATGATCCTCCGTAATAAAGGTTATTCATAAATTAATGCTAAACAAATCTAAAGACAGTATTTCTGCTTCATGGAAACCCACTTCCATCTATTAAATTAAAACACACTATCTCCTTAAAAACTTGTGAAAATTTTAAACATTTATTGAATTATCTTCAGTGCAACAGGTATAACATATTGAAAGTGATAACTCTTTTTGCAGGTCTTTATTTAGGACATATGAAGTACAGCTGAGTTTTAGATAAGTGAGCAGTAGAGCCAAATGTTGACATGTTTAGAAAAAAAGAATATCCTACTATAAAAACATATAATTCTGGAGAGAAGAATGTGTAAAATCCACCATTAGTAAAGAAAAACAAATTAATACACCCTCGCACATATAGTTTGGCTTAACGAAAAATTTATGGAATCCTGAATAAGACTAAATTAACATTCAAATACATAAATAAAAAAAGCCCTGCCATCAGCTAAACTAAAATGAAACAGGAAATTTTCAACGATATGATGAAGATCCATAAACTCTTTAAGGATGCAAATTTTGATAGCATGTTTCAGCATAAATCAGAAAGAATCTTGAAATATTTATCGTTCTATGTCAACGAATTTCTTAAGGGATGTGTATCAAAGGAAGGTTAAATTAGTGATGAATATGTTATCTGCGTAAAAGTATTTGATTGCCCTTGTCTCTAAAAGCCATTTGTTATTGTGTCATTTGGACTTCTTTCCTGAAAACTGTGGAGTGCTTAGTGATGGCATAGGCATGATGAACCTTCTTTACCAGAATACTTCAAAAACAAGTAATATAAAAAAAAAAAAATTTAAAGTCAATTCCTACTTTTTTTTCTCACTATAATGCAGAAAGTCTTTTATAAATAATTTTCATTCATTTTTTTAAGTTTATCTGGCGCCATCTATTGGTAGATACATGCAACTTAAATCTAAAAAAAACTAAAATTAATTAATTAAATTTAATGAATGAATTAATATTTGAAAGAACTGTATTAACATCAAGTGTCATCCACTCAAGTTGAAATACATTATTTTTAACTTGTAGTGGATGAATAAAAAGTACGTTATAAACGATTGAAAATTTCAAAAAGATATATATAGGGAGAGTGTGAGCTAATAGAAGGAATTGAAATAAGGAAAAAGTACGAGGAAAAATAGTAAACATTATTGACAAATCACTGTTCGACAATATTTAATATACTTTTGGGAAAATGCATTAGCCAGATCACAAGCAACCCATTATATAGAGTAAGCATGTACATTTGTTAATGCATTGTTTCATATTTAAGACAATAAATAAAAAGTATCTTAAAAATTTAAAGTAATTTCAAATATTTATTGTCATATTCATATTTATTAACCCCAAATTAATAATAAATTATTATCTTAATTTCAGAGAAAAATACTTCACCCAAAATAGTTGTCCTGACTTTTTTTTTTTCACCTCCAATTTTATTTTTGGTACATTTCGATCTGCAAAAAGTAAGATGAGGGTTAAAAAAAAAATATATTATTTTCTATTAAATTCAGCTTTCTAATAAATTCAAGATAACACTAATTAATATTTTAAAAACTTGTCATTACGAATTCTACCACAAAATAAAAAATATTCCGCGCATCATGTAATTTATGCATAAAAGCTTTCTAAACAAAATGAAAGGAAGAATGTACGCTTTATAACACGTTTATTCAAATGCTTAAATATAATTATTCATCCATTTTATATGTAACATTTCTTCATCAAATAATTTGCTAAATACCTGTGAACAATTTTTTATTTTAACCTTGCTGGTATGTGCATCATTCAGAAATTTAGAAAATTTATCATTTGCAATAAAACACCGAATTAAAAAAAAATAACGTTTATAATTTTTTTTTTTAATGCAGGGAATAATTCTGGATTAATTTTTATATGCAATGAATTTGTACTGATATTTATATATGAGCATACTGATAGTTAAATAAATATGTATTGTTGATAAAATGTGTATTTATTATGATAATACTTATTTTAATCAAAAAATTGTACATATATACGACAAATCCGTCGAAAATGAAACATTAAATAAATATATTTTATAGCATAAAATTTTAAAATTTCTTTCTATTTAAAACATATAAACAGTTAACCTGTGTAATGTGCTTTACTATTGATTAGTTGAAATATTTCGTTGAAGTGATATGTGTTTTTAAGAGAGATTCTTCAAATTGAAACAATATTATTGAATTTTTATTAGAATGTGAAATTGTTATGGCAGTTCTGCGTATGAGCTTGAGATGAGTATTACGAAATAATAATAATAATAATAACAGGAAGTTTTATTTTTAAATGAAAAACTCGCCCTACTAACTAAAAAAGTGTCAAATGGTCTTTATCTACGCTATTAATTAGGCTTTCTCATTCACCATAAAGTGAAATTTGAAATGTAAACTCACATGAATAAATTCAATCAAGTGTGCAACTTAAGAATTTCTTAATAGACAAAAAAAAAATTATACATATCTTTGCATGTTCTACTTTCTTTATATAAAATATGTAAATCTGTACATATTTTTATTTGACATTTAATTCAATTGAGATTTATTTAAAGCCTGCGTTTTCTGAAGATTGGATTTGAGCACATTTAATTTGAGATCTTATGGCTTTATTTTAATCCGGACAAACATACAATTATATTGGAACTATTCTGTTTTAAAAAGAATTTGTTCATTTAATAATTTACATAAAAAATTGAAAAATTATTATACGATTTCAAAGAGTCATTAAACACGAATGCCTATTCACGTATTCATTAAATAAATCCTTCACAAAAAATATGTGTGTGAAAAAAATTAAGCATGGTATAAGTTAAATACTACACTGTATGTCTAGGAGAGGGGCGAATAAATTTCAAATATTCATCAATCTTATTAGAGAGATAGTTAATTTTCAAAATATAATTTATTAAAGCATTTTATAGTTACTCAAAAAAGAAACAATCGGCTTGTGATAATGGAAATATGGAAACTCTTTTGATTCTAGTCTTTCTACTAGCGTGAGAAAACTGCATCGACTATTTTTACATAGTGTGTAGTAAGTTCAAGTGGTGAACTGTTTAACAATAGATTATTTTTCAAAAGCTGAATAAGTGGCTTGGAATCATCGGAAACAATATTCTACGCAAAGAATGTTTCTACGTAGCCTGATAACACTGCATCGACTATCGTTACATTGCCTGTAATAGGCTCAAGTGATGTAATGTTAAACAATAACCTATCCTCCAGAAACGGAATCATTGGTTTGGCAACATCGGAAGCAGCATTCTGCGTAGAGAATCTTCCTACACTTATCTTCTAAAAACAGAATCATTCGTTTGGCATCATCTTCATTGAATTTGTATTTAAGGATAATATAAATTTGAACCAGGTCTTCTAAAATTGTACAATTTCTATTGTATATGATAATAACTGATGGTAAATAATCTTGATATATATTCTAATGTTCTAATGTTCTTGAAGTTGATATATTCTGATTTGGTAAAATGTAAATTGATGATCATAACTCGAATTTGAATGTGTATTTTTTATTATTAATTAGATAAATTAGGTTGGCAAATTAAGGATATTCTTCAGCATTTGTTGACTTTGTTTTGGCTATTTTATTTGTTGAATTTTCTTTTTCGAGTAAAGAGTACTGGATTATATATCTTTATAATGTATGCAAAGGTTGTACGTTCATACATTAGCACAAAATGAGCAAAATAGTTCCATTCACTTCTTATTAAAAACGGTTGTTGAAATTTCTAATTCCACTCTAATTTGTGAAGTTTAACTTAAAAAAGGAAAATTCTGCAACACAGAAGCAAAGAGAAATTTTGTACTTGCATTACGTGGTAGACATTCATATAAAGTGATACAAAACGCGAATGGAATTGAATTGAAAGAAATTTTCAATAAACATTCCGGACTTAAATACATGCTTTGAATTTAAGGAATGAAAATGAATAGAATACACTCAAGAAACTTTGCACAAATGTATGCATGCGAAAGATCGAGGAAACACAATTTCACCAGCTAATGGAAGTGTGCTTTTTTTTAAGCGTATGCGTTTTAAAACCTCATCCTGCTTTTCAATCTTTACTCTACTTGCAGCAATTTATTCAAAATAAATGCAGCCCCTCCGTTATCCAGAAACAAATGACGATTATGTGTTCTGTAAAAGATGTGTTTAGTTAAAGGGATAAAAATAAAAGCGAAAAAGGATAGGTGGTGGGGGGTAAAGAGTTATCGACTGAAATTTATTTTCCAGCATGTTTTTGTGTTCTTGTTTCTTTCTTTTTCCTACAACGGAAAAGCTGGAAATTGAAGCTGCTCTCACTAGCGCTTCCTCATGAATATTTAGAAGGGGCTTCAGAATTTGCAGCCCGTCTTGCCAGCTCTGAATGAAGAGTGGCAGTGCTCGAATTTGTAATATAATTTCAGAAACCGTTATGAAGTGGTAATTTAAAGACTCATCTAAGCGAAATAGTTGCGCTAAGTGGATTGTATCAAATGCTGAGACCCGGTTGATATGAATATATTACATACTAGTGGTATTGTAAATGTAAATGTTCTGATAAATGACACATTGCACATGGATGTACTTGAAAATGTGTCAGAAGTTAAGCTCTACCTGCGAGAGATGCATGAAATACTTACAGTTTCGAACATTGCTTGAAAATTTAATTTGACTCTTAGTTCAGGAATTGAGTTAAATACAGTGATCATCTCTACTTAAATTACGTTGCCAATTTCAAAAGACGGTAACCGTAAAATTAAAATGCATGTGACATAAATTTAAATTCGGACTTTTAAAGTTGAGAAAAGTTAGATACTGCCAGTTTTAGAAGTTTAATAGCGCGAAAGAAATTATACAAAGTTCCATGTACATGATTACAATTCCGTCGTCACTTCAATCAAACTAAATTTCAGGCAATACGAATATCACTTAGGTGTTACAAATTAATATAATTACTTTCATTCATCTATTTAAGTGTATTTATTGTTAAATGTTGCACCGTTAAGAAATTTGTAAAAAAAATAATATGCCATACAACATAATAAACTATTGGTAAAAATAAAAAAAAAGTATTATAAAAATTACAACTAAAATTTTGATAATGTTAAATAAAAAACTCCTTTTAAGATTGGCCATTAATCCAACTTTTGCGAAAAAAAATTCTGAAAGTATATAATTTTTTTCTCCAGCACAAAAAATGTATAATATCAATATTTTAATTTAATTATTCTTAGATTATATCTATTTTTGGACACAGTTGCATGGAAGAGATCATAAATATCTCAAGTTAGTTAAGTATTAATGGGCTTTATTAAGTATTAATCATTGTTATATGAAAAGTTCTAATAATTGTTTTAAATTACTGAAAAGTTTTTCTTCTACATTAGCCCCCTCATTTTCAACTTAAAGTTCGTGGGAGGGATTAACTGTCCATAATCGTGCTGAGCATTTTGATGCTACTGTATTTCTAAAGCTAGAGTAATTTTATTTCTTATATTAATTAATTTTTCATTTTATTTCTCAAACTGCTACGAATTAAATAGCTTTTACCTATGAAATAACTTTTTATGAATTTTTTTGTTACTAACAATATGGCTGGATTTGTGATACAGTCATAAGTAACTTGAGAAACTAGCATGCAGGAGAACGCATGTTCAAATCCACAAGTGGCTTGTCTTTTAGTTTTTGTAGTCGGGGCCTGATGACTGAGTACCTAGCACTCTGGCGATTTGTATCACAAGTTTCGGATTCAAATCCTGGCTGTGCCATGGATGTTTGTAGCGGTTAAGAAGCCGTAGATCCCGGTGTCATATGAACGTAGCGCGTCACGGAACCCAGTGGGACTTCTCACCCATATCATTCCCAAACTGTAAAAGGGCAACTTAGCTCTATGCACAGTGATGGGGTGTGGTACGTTTTGTAGTTACTGAAACGCGCAAACTTGATGTCGATTGCTATATTGTAAGTAAGCTTTTTATATTGTCAGTTGTTCTTCCTGTTGCATATGTTCCCTTTTTCAATAAAGCGGATTACAAATTACTCTAGAAAACAATTTATCTTTATTACAGGATTGTTAAATATCCTTAAGCAGTGTTGATATTTTCTAGTAAAATCATTCTTTGTAGTTGATAAAACACAGTAGAAAAGTTATGCATAATGTAAAGTTATAAAGAGATGAACAAATCATTATATATATAAGTCAACAAATTATAGCCGATCGTTCATTGAGTAAAGTAGTTCATGGATAAAGTAATTCATAAGAAAACGCTCAAGGCTAAAGTCATTGATTAAGTACATAGGTGGAAATAGATCAATATCTCAGTTCCTAAGGAAATAATTTAATTTTCAATAAGAATCACAGTCTTTGTTGCATTAATAAAAATAACATGTTTAACTTCATATTAATTCATGTAGTTATTTTGTAAAGTAATTAGAATTGTATTATAATGAAAATTTATGAAAATAAATTTAATGACATTCTAATTGTGGCTATTTTTATGTGTATTTTTTGGCAAATAAGTGAATATTTGTTCCCTGATTATAAAATAAATTAACAAACTTGTGGTAACTTTTATTTACTGAAATTACCACACCTAATTAAATTTCCTACCCTACCTACAATTTAACCCATGTAGAATGAAAGTACCTAAGACATACGAACCTACGTGGGTCAGTGGCACAACGGATAACGCGCCTGACTACGGATCAGGAGATTCCCTATTCGAATCTTGCCTGGCTCGACATATTCTCATTTAGCCTTTGTTTAACTCACAATTATATTATTGTAAGAACTATAGTTCCAGTCCTCCTTACCGCTACCTCATTTAAATATTATAGTTAAAAAACACGTTTTTAGAGTTAATCAAACTGAAAAGTAAAAAAAAAAATTATGGTTTAACAAAAACTAAAAAACACGCTTTTAAAGTTAATCAAACTAAAAAGTAAAAAATAAATTTTAGTTTAAAATCACTAAAAAACACGCTTTTAGAGTTAATCAAACTATAAAGCAAAAAAACTAATTGTTAACATAAGAATAAAATTAATGACGAGAAAATGAATGTCACTGTGCCAAAAGCGTGGGGTGCTTTGTATGTCATTTTTAAACTAACTCTGCATTTCGTAGTGAAACTAGTGAAAAATTATAACGATTGATATCGAGCACCCCACGCTTTTAGAACAGTGACATTCATTTTCTCGTCAGTAATTTTGTTCTTACGTTAACAATTATTTTTTACTTTTTAGTTTGATTAACTCTAAAAGCGTGTTTTTTAATTTTTTTTAACTATAATTTATTTTTGTAATGTGTACACGTTACATCCAATGTATTTGGAGGATTTCCGTTGGCTCTTCCTCTCAATAATCTAATAGAACGATTTTTTATAAATCCTTTACAAATAGAGAAAGAAGTTGATGATATTAGAGAGTTTTTGCATACCGTACGTTAGTTACCGTAGGACGTCCGTTAGCTTTTTCTCCCTAGCGCGCATGCTCATAGGAAACTGCTCATGCGCGCTAGGGAGAAAAGGCTAACGGACGTCCTACGGTAACTAACGTACGGTATGCAAAAACTCTCTATTATTACTGCTCTACAACAATCACTGTCGAAAATACTGTGTAGGTAGAATTTTTTTGAACTCTTTAACATTTTACTTTTGAACTGTAACCGTATTTCTGTGAAATAACTTTTCCCCCTTAGTTCATTGTTGATAGGCACGCTTGATATACACGAGTTTTTGTGTCCCCAATTTCTATTATTATTTCTATGTATCTACTATATCGTCATTGTAATGTGTACAATAAAAGTATTAAGGAAATATGTTAATTAACTCACTACATCAAGACTTTTTGCATATCTCAACTACGGATCGTTGGACTAAGCTAAATTTTATATGAAATTCTCTAGTTCAGCAAATTGTTTGGTGAAATAAAAAACGCGTTTATTTTTCTTTTTTTTTCAATTCCTTCTATTAGCTCACACTTTACTTATATATATCCTGTTCAAATCTTCAATCGTTAATAAAATAATTTTTATTCATCCACTCAAGTTCAGATAAATTTTTTTAACTTGTGTTGGATGGCACTTGATGCTAATACAGTTTTCTGAAATATTAATTCAATAATTACATTAAATTAATTAATTTAATTTTTTTTTAGATTTAAGTTTAAAAAACGCCAGATGGCGCCAGATAAACTTAAAAAAATGAATGAAAATTATTTATAAATGACTTTCTGCAATATAGTGAAAAAAATGTAGGAGTTGACTTAAAAAAAAAAAATTATTGCTTGTTTTTTTGACTTAAAAAGTTTATATTACTTGTTATTTCTCCTTTTTTAAAACATTTACATACAAATATACAAATTCAAAGTACATTCACAAATATACATTCTAAAAACTCTCGCTTTATTAGTAATTTAAAGCAAAAGCTAAAGCCATTAATTTATAAACGTCTGTTATTCCCATAGCGCTGCTTGAAAGTGCACATCCCTCAGGATAGACACGCTGTTCAGTGCATTCAGCTACACCGCTGAAGTATCTCGCCGATCAATAGATAGTTTTAGAAACTTTGTTCACTCATAAAATTCAGACATGGTGCTTAGAGCCATGAATATTTACAATGAGTTCTGTTTACGCCAAGCTGGCTTTCTGATGCAACTTGTCGTTTTAAGTTAATTTGAAAACCGTTTAATAGCAAATCTCGAATGACGTGAGAAGCATGGATAACATCGCTCACTATTTTACATGTTAAATAGTTCAGTGTATTGCAAATGCAGTTGATGATAGCATAGAAGGGCATCTGCGTGATAGTTGGTAATAGTTTCTCATATGCCAAAAATAGTACAGAATAACAATGCTTTCCGTTCAGAATAAAATAAATGTGTGTGTTTAATGTAAATTTGCAAAATGATGAGAAATACGAATTATTCATTATGTCAAATATATTATGGTACCAATATAAAACTTGTAAATAATGTTTATGTTCTACTATGTTTGATAACGATGTTCATTAATTCTGTTTCTTTAAGCATATTGTGCGTTTCATTCTATTCTCGCTTCCTTACCTCTCCATCTAAAAAAAGTTATTTTGTAATTTATTTTAGTAATAAATTATATTATTAATATTGCTAAAGTCTTTCTGATTTCTGTTTCCTCTGGCGGACATTTTTCAACGGTTTTAAGATGAAATTAAAAAAAAAAGAAAGTATTTTTTTCAATCAAATTTATCTGTGAATTAAATATTTCTAATGCAATTTTAGTTATTTTTAATCTCGTCTTAATATGGATGATTGATTTTAATCACTCAAATATTTAGGGTTCCGAATAAATGAAATTGTTATCTGATTTATCATGATTTCAAATACATTTCTTCTTCATTGGCACATCAATCCTACGGCGGGCCAAGTCCGTCTGCCTACTGTCAGATTTCGAGACAGGAGTTGCTTTCTTTTTACGAAATAAGGTTGTCAAACCGAACAATCCCCCAAACAGTTGCTACTAACACCCCGTTGTTATTTAAATACATGTATGTTGTCTTTTTATTTTCGTACATTATTATTTTACTATAAAAGATCTGCTGTGGCGCTGTGTTCGGGTTTCGGTCCCGGCCGCGCCAAAGTTGTTTGCAGTGGTTCGGAATCACTTTAAACCAGAGATCCCGGTTTAATACGGATATAGAGTAAGACGTAATGGAAGACGTAAGATGGGCGTAAGAGTGACAACCCTATTCCCACCATGGAGCTGTTGCACTAATGATGATGATGAGGCTAACATTTAAATGCAGATTACAAGACGATATCTACCTTTATATATATCTAATAAATTTTAACCTGTTCTAAACCTATTCTACTAGATAAGCTTAATAAATGGTAAAAAAGCAAGCAAATATTCAGGCAACCACCGTTATAACATATATTAAAAAATTGCTCTTTCAATTTGCTGCACATTATTCCTAGGAAGTGCAATATGAAATATCAAGACTAAATTCATGCTATTACGTTGAAACAAAGTTATGAAATTGCTCATTTATATTTATGATGAAGTGTTTAATATTTAAAAGCAGATTACAAGATGATGTATCTAATAATTTTTAATCTGTGCTAAACCTACACTACAAGATAAGCTTGAAATAAATGGTAAAAAGAAAATCTCAAAGCAAACACGATTAAAATGTATTAGAAGATGCTCTTAGTATGTGCTGCAGACTGTTCTTAGGAAAGGAAATCTGAAATATTAAGAATACATTCATTAGACATTCAACAATGTTGAATTTCTCATGAATTACACTGAAACAAACTTAGAAATTGTTCATTCATAGAGATGCTACAATTAATAAAGAGATACGGATGCTACAAGATATGCTACAATTAAACAATATAGAGATAAGGGTGAAAGAAATCCCTATCTATTGCAGAACAATGAAATTTATTTTTATTTCATCCAATCCAAATTTGTGCTGTAGCAAAGTTAATTCAAAAATCGATGGCTTCGGAGGCTTAACTGCATTTCATTTTAAACACAAAAGGTGAAGAAGCACTAAACATACATCAGCTTTCAGAGTTTTCTCATTTATTTGTTTTACAGCGGCTGAAAGGTTAGAAACTATCCCTATTAAGCATCGGACTCCCCTAAGTTGAATCGTTAAATAAGTCTGCCGGTGATCGAAAATCAGTAAGCTGTATTGGAGAAAAAGAAAAGATCGTTTTGTTCTGAATTTCATTAACTTTTACTCTATAATTAGAAAGTGACTTCAAATTTGGTAAAACTGTAAGAAACGAAATTTGAGAATGCGAATAAAATAAAAGTAAATTTTAAACATGAGGAATTATTATACAAAACTGCAGTATTTTTTTTTTTTTTTTTCAAAATGGCGTTTTTCTACTGAGATGACATTTTCTGAATTTATTTCAATTCCTTCTATTAGCTCACACTCTCTCTCTATATATATATCTTGTTCAAATTTTCATTCGTTCATAAAATACTTTTTATTTATTCACTCAAGTTAAAATACATTTTTTTTTACACTTGTAGACATTTACAAATTTATACATTTACATTTACATTACAAATACATTTTTTATGACGATGTTATTACAGTTCTTTCAAATTCATTAATTAAATTTAATTAACTAATTAAAATTTTTTTTAGAGTTACGTTGCATATATCTACCAATAGATGGGGCCAGATAAACTTTAAAAAATGAATGAAACTTATTTATAAAGGACCTTTTGCAATATAGTGAATAAAAAGTAGGAATTGAATTGAATTTTTTTTTTTATTATTCCTTTAATACAAAAAAAAAAAACAAAAAAAAAAAAATAAAAAAAAATTATATAATCCTATTATTCTGCAGAGACAATTTATTACGTATGTAAAGTTTCTATTACCAACAAGAATCAACAATTATTATTGAATATTCTTTAAATATATTTTAATTTTTTTTATATTTTTCTGTAAGAACTAAAAACACACAATAAATAAATGTTTTGTAAGATGAAATTTTCATTTTCTTTATACACAAAATTTATCATTACAATTTTTTTTTCCATTCCTATTTCCTGCAAAGTTCCAAAATTATAAGAAGATTGCAAAGATTGCTTCGATTGATAGAAAGAATGAAAAAAATTCCAAGGAAAGATTCCATTGCAAAATTACAAATAATATCTTTTTTTCACATTCAAAAGCCATACATAATTATATACTTGTATACTTACAATAATGTGACTCAATTCCGAAATATTTTTAATATTCGTTTGCTACGATGCATTTTTCACCAAGATTAAATTTATTTTCGAATAAAGAGCAGTAAAAAGAATTCTAACTATATCTCTCTCATTATCTGTACACATACATCTGTACATAGATACACACATATATATGTTACATATATACAGAAAGAGAGAGATGTGTTGTGTCTGTGGGACTATGGATTGATATCTTTAAATAAAATTAAAGTGTTTTGTCAAAAAAAAATGCAAACAAAAAAATAAATAATAATAATAATTTTTATAAAATTCAAAAGTTAAATTTTTTTTTAATAATTTCAAAACACTATTCCCTTTACAATTTTGATATTTAGTTCCATATTTTTTTTTAATACTCAGTTTTTTTCACTCCTATTTTTTTCTTTCTATTCGCTCACACTCTCCCTATATATGGCTTGTTCAAATTTCCAATCGTTCATAAAATACTTTTTATTCATCCACTCAAATTCAAATACATTTTTTTAACTTGCGGTGGATGGCACTTGACATTAACACAGTTTTTTTCAAATATTAACTCAGTAATTAAACTTAATTAATTAATTAATTTTTTTTTTTAGATTTAAGTTGCATATATCTATCAATAAATGGATTAAATGAAAATTATTTATAAAGAAGTTTTTGCAATAGAGTGAAAAAAAAGTAGGAACTGACTTTAAATTTTTTTTTTATATTACTTGTTTTATCTTTTACTGTAACATTTTTCTAATAAATTAAACCATTTTTAAACAAAAATGTTAAAAGTTTACCATATGATCAAAATTATAAATTGGAGTCAGAAAACGAAAACATTTTTCATATAACCTTATTAATAATGCGCATTTTACCTAATATAAATTACATATTACATTATAATTAGCATACAAATAATTAATAACAATATTATTTCTATTTACTTTCATGCAAATATTTTTTAATTAAATTTAATAAAAATTGTTAAAAAAATTTTAATTTTCATCATTTTGCTAAAGCAAATACTTCATAAGTCAAAATTAAATTGCACCAGTAAGATTTAAAATGTTTCCAAATTTATATTTTATTCCTTAATTTCTTGTCTCTTAATAACTAGTTTTATTTTTCTAGCATTTTGATATTTGGCAGAAATTCGTTTTTTTTGAAAAGCTACTTTTCTGATACCCAACATTGTTCCAAGTTGATAACTATTATATCCAAAACATACTCCTAAAGTACATCATACACAATATTATTTCAAGTTGGTATCTATTATTTCCAAAACATACTCCTAAAGTATGCTGCTGATTTTCCTCTGCTGTTTTTGTACTGCTTTTAAGACACCAAAATTATATTCACAGACAACATTAGTTACTAAATGCAAACTTGTAATTCGGACTTTTATTCCATATTATGCTGTGCAAACATTCATTTCCATTTTATGTTACACAAAGAATGCAATAATTCATCACTTGTCAGCCTTTGATATACTGGAAGGATATATAACAAGATTTTTTAATCAATAGCAGTTTTCACAAATTTATCAGGAGTCCTGGATTTTCATTTCGAGCTATAGCTATTTGGTGAAAATATATTGTCTTAGTGGCATATACTGCATATAGTGTATATATATATATATATATATATATATATATATAGTCATATATATAGTCAAAAACATATATCTATAGTCATAGGCAAATTCAAATTTGCGTATAAGACAAACTATAATATCTCATTCACCACACAATGTACATTCGGTTTGCATCAAAAACGTACTTAAAGTAATTTCAAAATTCACAAGTACATATGGACACCAGCGTTTTTTTTTCAACTTGATTTTCTAATGTGCGAATGGTATACATCAACGACTCTGTAGCAGACAATTCATTAGGTCCGTTAATTGCATTATTCTAACACTTGACATTTATTTTTAAAACAAACAAGGCTTTCATTTTATTACGAGTTGTTTTGCTTAATTTAAATGTAATTTTATTAAAATGAATAAACACTAATTATTATAAAAACATATATTTATAGGCCTTTTCGGCACAAAAGTACTCCTACGTATATTGAAAAAAAAGCAGTAATTTCAAACAATAAATAAACACTACGTAAAGTTAAAGTTATTCAGTGTATTTTTCTTCCTCTACTGTATGTTTCATAATATCATCTAAGTGGCTTTGCAAGCAATTTTTTTAAGCAAAATAGTATCGAATTTCCAATCAATAATTAACAGATTCAGTTGTTTTACTTATCCCCTATTATCTTGTAACATACACTTTTAACTTTATAATTTATTGCCACCTTAAGGTTCCCTGCTGGCATCAATTCTTTTTTTCCCAGGTTCTACAAGATATTAACCAAGACACTGTTAAAAATGTATTTTTGATTGCAGATGCATTACAATGTTTGCAATTAATGAACGTAGGATTCTGCTCTGCAATGGTCAGCCACAGCTCTTTAAATGCATTGAAAATATTATTAAAATGAAGTAAATAGATTCTTGTATTTTCATCTTTAAAAAATATTAATTGGCTGTTGTCTACACTTGCAAACTTACAGCACATCTCAAACTATATATATATATGGTTAACGGTTACTGTTAACAAATTCAAAAAAAAATATGAAAAGAATATCATCAAAAGAATTTTATGGAAAAAATCACAATATTGTAGCGTACAATTTTAATGTATAAGCTTCATTTTAAACAATAATTCGTTAAGACGATGCGAATGCATTTATAAATTTATTGTTTACAATTTAACTGATAAAAGCTAAATAAAGATTTGCAACTTAAAATCAGGAAGAAAAAATAAATTTGTCTTTAAAAGAAGATGTTTTCGATTTTATGTGTCTTACATTTATAAAAATATAATTATGTTATGTATATTTCAATGCCTATCCTATAAACATCAATTAATTGAGCCTAATTTATTAGAATTTTCGCCTAACTCTGAAGTGTTTACTGCATTCTTTTTTCTCAGAAGGTATTAATGAATATTTTAATTAATTTGATGTGAACATTAATGCCTTGTTTCTAAAATTGTATGATTCGTAACAAGAACAAATCTTGCTTCTGAAAAAATTTCTTCTTGTTCAAGGCAAAATATGAAGTGTTTGTTATTTTCCTGCCCACACATTAAATCGGCTTAAATCTCACTTGCACTTTTAAGTAACTAAATATTTTTATTCAATGTTATTGAAATTTGAATTGTAAACATTTTTAATTCCGGAAATACATCAAAATAAGCTTTTCAAACCGTGCATATTCCAATAAATACATTACAGTAATTTTCTTTAATTGAATTAATTCTTAATTATGCACATCAAAATTAACGTACTTTTTATTTTATCATTCGTTAGTATTTATTTTTCGAATTAAACAGTAAAATATTTACTTCAATATTATTTTTCATCTTAATTAAGTATTTAGATAAATGCATGAATACACCCACGAAATTAGAAGCAGAGTAAGGAGTAGACATAAATTGCATGTTTTCTCTTTCGCGTTAATTATATGATCTTTTCTATGATTTTCTTTGAATAAATGAGTTATTTTTAGATTATATCTTTGAAGTTCTGTTTGTCATTCCTGAATTAGTTATTAGTTTTTTGTTCTAAAAAAGTATGAAGTTGTTTATGAATGAATTTATCTACAATTAAATCAAAATTGCTTAAATTACAGAGAATTAAAACGCATCAAATGTAAGCATGTGGCAAACATTTTTTTGAGTTTGAAACTCTATTTTGAGTTATTTTAAGACATCGTAAATGATATCTTAAAGAGTAAAAATACAAATAGGAGAAGACAAGACATGTCGCAAAGAGGAAATCTTATAATATTTATTATTAATTGCGTTTGGTATGAGCTAAAATTAGTTAGATAGAAAAAACAAATTAATGTACTTTAGATTGAAATGAATATCATAAATGTAATTTTCCTTTTAAATAAAAAAAAAAAAAAAAAAAATCACCCAGAATAATTTAAAAAAATTAGTGAAGATTTTATCAATTATTTTTTTTTTATATTTACCATCGAGTTGATTATATTAAACAATCTCATGAGATTAATTTTTATTTTATAAACAAAAATTATAATAATACAATTTTTACTAACAAAATAACGCAAGTTAAAAATAGATAACATTTGAGATTGGATAATCTATGAAATCGCAAATTAAGTTAAAATTTTTCAAATTTGACAATTTTTGA
Organism: Caerostris darwini; assembly: GCA_021605075.1. Classification (NCBI taxonomy): domain Eukaryota; kingdom Metazoa; phylum Arthropoda; class Arachnida; order Araneae; family Araneidae; genus Caerostris; species Caerostris darwini. The sequence continues at coordinate 49,973 of BPLQ01015632.1, forward strand.
ATAATATGCAGCATTGCTCAATGAAATTGATCAAGGAATTTTTTCATAATTGTGTTGCGTTTTAATAACTCACTTAAAGAGAAATAATGTTTTATCTATGATCCTAAAATTGTTTTAATCAGAACATTACAATTTGTAAACTAGAATTGATAATTAAAGAAATTAAACAATAAATAAAAAATATACCAAACTTTAAGCGCCACTGGTTTATATTTACTCGAATAGCACTTCAATTATGTCAATGATTTCAAAAGGATAGCACAGTTTGTTACAGTCATAAAAAATGCCTCATACGAGTTATAGTCTTTTTGCCTGTATCTTTTTTTGCAGCTTCTTTGTTCACCAAGCAACAACAGCGTTAAAAGGCAAGATTCACCGTTTTCCGATCACATATAACATAAGCCACTACTATAATATTAAATAACAAAAAGATATGCAAAATATTACTGAGACCACAAGGTAAGACCAATTTTCAATTTAAAATTCCTTGCTTTTATGGAATTTCAATTTTTTTTATTTTTTAGGTTGGGCCTTAAACGCGTCAAATCTCGATTGGTACCGAAAATATTGCATTGATTCTTCGTGACTTTTTGCCAAAAATACCCATATCATTCCACATCCACCGTATTCACTATTACCTAAACTCAAAAGACCACTAAAATTTAATTAATACAGCATTCGTATATCATTCAAATTTACAAACTAAAAAAAATTCAATATAAGCATAACTAAACATAATATAAGTAATATAAAATTTCTCCAACAGAAATAATCAATGCAATATTTTGAATCAACTTACATTTATTAATTTTGTTTTTATTAAATAAAAAAAATTCATATTTCTGGCCGACGGAAATGTTTTTTTTTCGATATTTTACTACAGTAAGTGGTAATACTGGGGCCTAATGGCTGAGTGGCTAGCGCTCTGGAACTCGGTGCACAGGTTTCAGGTTCGGCTCCCGGCGTTGAAGGGGATGTTTGTAGAGGTTTATGGATTCAGTCTGCTGGACGTATGACTGAAAATCCTAACAAAGTTAAAAAAAAAAGCATCTCCTATCTCTAAACCTGCCAGTAGATAGACGGCCTTGAGCCCACCATGGGACTGTTGCGCCAATGAAGAAGGGATGATATTGGAGAGCCTACTTCCATCAAAGTGAGCAATTGGCTAGCGCTCTGATCTTTAGTGCTTCAGGTTCGAATCCTGGTTGTGGCATGGATGTTTGTGAGTTGTTCAGAAGCTACGTTAAACTGTAGGTCTAGGTCTAATTAGCATCAAAAAAACAAAAAAAAATCATTGTAGATAGACAAGCCAAACCTTAGAGAGCTGTAGTCAATTTTCCGTACTTTGAACTAAATAAAAACCTCAATTAAAAATTCTGAGATTGAACAGCACTTTGTAGTTCATTGTACAGTCAAGAAAAATTTATTCCATTGATTGAAACTCCCTGCATTTGATTCGAAAGCGTTGAATCCTTTGAGAGTATATAATTGGAATGTTAATTTAAAATTGTTTTCTAATGTAGCTGGCAATACAGAGACAGTTCATCTTTATGCCATAAGCAAGGGCTGCACCACAGTTACTCATTTAGCCCTATCCAGATAGTACACTGGTGTGCAAAACTTAAGCAACAGGTGGTTTTTTTTCCCATAACTCCAGGAGAATTCATCTGAATGACATGACATTCAGAAATGAGGGAGATTATTATGTACGTAAAGGATGACGAAAGCAACGGCGCTGAAAAAGAAATACAATGCATACGGTATGGAATCAAACACAAACAAGCTTTATTGAACGCATAGTGTCGTGATTTATGATTGTGTATCCAAGAGGAAGAACAACTAGCAGATGTTCTTTAATATGGGATATGCCCTCCCCTCACTGCAATGGTTTCTTCGCACCATCTCCGCATACTCAGAACCAGCTGGTGCAACATTTCTTGCGGTCGGAGTGCCCATTCCTCAATCAGCATCTGTTACAGTTGTTGGGTGTTCTCCGGAAGATATAAGCGTGGTGCAAAGCATCCCACACATGTTCGATCGGATTTAAATCAATCCATTCGAGTGCTATCTCCACTTTTTAGTAGCTCCTCAACAGCAAGAGCCCGATGTGGCCGTGCATTGTCATCCATAAAAATGAAGTCTTGGCCAATAGCACCTTGGAACAGACGCACATGGGGAAGGAGTACCCCATTTATCCCCGGTTACAGACCCTCCTTCGAAAACGTGGAGCTCAGTTCGCCCGTTCAGCAAAATGCCTCCCCAGACAAGAACAACAGAACCACGATAACGGTGTCTTTCCCTGAGATTACTGGGATAAAACCGGGTCCCGACCTCTCTCGAAATCAAAACGCGTCGAGAATCGCTTCTGGCACAGAACCGACTCTCATCCGTAAAGAGGACACGACTCCATTGATCAGTCGTCCAGTTTTTGTGCTCTCTGCACCACTCTCTTCACTGGCCACAGTAAACAGTGACACTTGTTGCCCCGTTGCTGTACAGAGTTGCTGAGCAATGGCGCTTGTTGACTGCTGTCGGGCTCTTTTCGCCTGCAGGACGATATATCGGTCGTTCCTCTGCAGTTGTCTTCCTCGGGCGACCATCACTAACCCTTTCTAACAGCTGTACCTATGGTTTGGAACGCTTTCCAAGAGCGCTAGACGACAATTTTGTTGATTTGTCTGCAGCTACACTGTTGACAGTACGCCCCTTTAACAGCTTTCCGATCCTTCTTTCTCGTGTGAGGTCGTGCAGGTGATTTCTTTTAGCCATATTTCACGAACTGGCTCACTGGCACTTGTAGCGAATATGTTGAATTGCGTCTTCGCCTTTCCTTTTATTCTACTGTTGAGCTCAGCCCGCCGACATCACGCGTTTTGCTTACGGTCACGTCGTCTCCGACGTTCCATTCCTGATATTTGAATACGCATGATGTTTCTACTGACTTACGTGTCCATTGTTCTGATCTCCAGACCTCCTTTTCTGCAATTTCATGGCTATTTGCTAAATTTTTACATTGTTGCTTAATGTTTGCACACCAGTGGATGTGCAGCTTAAAAATATGCTACAGACGCGAGTAACACAACCCCTACAATGCTCTACGATCCTATTAGACCGGGACAAGCGGTTTAAAGGGGTTCCGAACCACTACAAACATGCCTAACACCACCGGGATCACTAGACCCTCAGGCCCCTATAATTAGTCTTATAGCTCATAGTATGATCTACATAGATCGCTATTAGTGAGATGTATTCACTCTGCCTTACTTTTAAAATGAAAAAATCTCAATTAAAAGCAATAACAATTAAAAATATTAGTCCAACAAAGTCTATTCCATTGACTGGAACTCCCTGCATTGCTTTGAAAGTGTGTGGACCTTTGAAAGTAGACAATTAGAATGTTAATTGTAAATTGCGTTTGCCAACTAACATTTAAATCGTGCCGCAACTAAGCATTAAACAACAATTTTAGAAAATTAACAAACATGATTTATATTTGTAAATCAAAAGTTAGAAAAATATTCTTTTAAATGAATAGCACGTATTAATAGCTCAACAATTTTGTTTATAAATAAAACTACAGAAAAAACAATTGAACATACATTTGAAATGTAAGTAAATTTGGTGATAAAACAAAGCAATAGAGTGGCATAATAAATAACCCATTTTATTACACCCAAACTCTTTTCAATTTACACAAACTTACGCCTGCCGTTAAGAATAAATAAGTCGCATTAGCGATCGATGTACGATTCCCCCAAATGTCATGTTTACCAAGTCTTTTAAATTCCTCGTGTAGAAGAGGGGTAAGTATCTCGATGATCAACCCCTTCCATCCAACCAAACATGACCATTAGAGATATTCAAATGATGATGGATGAATCGAGGAGTGGATGGATACATGAGAGGAGGAAGCACCAGGGCATCAAAAGCGTTGGGGTAAAATATATCCCCAATTTTAGCTCAATGAAGAGTTTTCAGAATTCCTGAGTCTCCCAGGAGACCCTTTCTCCATGTGTGATTGATTGGTTAACGAGAAGTAAAATGGATTGATTTTAGAGAGAGTGAGCTCGCTTTGAAGGAATTTCATTGGACCCAGTCCATCCGATTTATTTAGAGGCTAGAGGGCACGAAGCTTAATGGGAATCGTTATGAAGTGCACAAATTTCTGACGATGTTTATGAATTTAATTCGTTGTTGTGTAAAGCGTTACCTACCATATATTTTGGCGTATAATGAACATTTATACTTTTAAACTGATTTTTGTAATGTTTAGGTGTATTAGGCTTATAACGCTTTTTTATACAACTAAACCTGAAATGCACATGTGGAATGCTCTTTGAACTCATTTATTCGAAGGAGTTTTCTAGCCTTTGGACGATGGTATACTTATCGAACTACATCCATAAATTGCAAGTGGAGGGGAGTCAAAATCAGCGCCTTGGTACAGGAGTTTCCCACGTATTTCTACATATTCAGTTTTCTCCCTCGGTTACATGTGACTTACAAAGTGGACGATTTATCTTGGAACAGATCAGAACGCGTCTGAGACTTTTTATGCTCTCTATAACATATTCAATAAAGTTCATAGTATCCCTTTCAGTAATAAGTATGGGCCCTGCAGAGCGAAGCAAACACAGTTCGGGTCTCAAAGTCAAAGGGATTTAGCTTCCAAAAGAAAATGGAAATCGGGCTGCAGCAAGGATGTTTGATGTTAGTGAAAGCTTCATACGAGGATGGAAAAAAAATAGCAATCATTAAATAAATGTGCTTTTCCTAAAGGTGTAATGAAATGTCCAATTCTAGAAAAAAGTGTTGTTAACTGGGTCTTAGAAAATCCAACATGGACTAATTGTGCAAGATACAACATTAATTGTAACAAGATTAAGATTTAAGATTATTGATTAAGATTAGATTAATTGCAACTAGATTACCAAATTTTAGCAAGATTAAGATTTAGGATTAGTTGATTAAGATTAGAT